>JANBPO010006026.1:0-390867 GCA_024336825.1 Amorphophallus titanum
CCTTTGTTAAGGCGTGTAGCCTAATTAAGTTTGGAGTTGTTATGAACCATCTGTAATTTCTTTTGTCAATTCAATAAGCATCGCTTGAAATATTGAGGTTATTATTGGTTAATAGTTTACGCACTCTGAAAAAAATTGTGTATGTCGAACATACTTATTGTTCTAATGACACGATCTATATAGACGCGTCACGCATCCGAGAAATCTTCCGCGCTCGGGGCGTGACATAGGAAGTGCTTAATCCGAGTGAGTTATTGGGCTTAGTGGGCCCCAGAGGGGCTGTCACTCATAGGAGCTGGGCCTCGTTTGGTCTGGTGGGACCTCGTTTGGCCGTTCCTTTCTGGGCGGTAGAATTCTCCCTCTCCACTTGTCCCCCTCCTACTCCCGAGCCAAGGTTACGTTTGGGGAAGACGTTGGTAGCTTGAATTAGATGGGGACTTTCTTTGACAAGGACCACTTAATGCGACTGTCCTAGGGATATGCCCGTAATGATGATTATTCTTGCGAATTGATGTGTAGAGCCCCCTTTTTTGAAGACTGGAACATCGCGCTGCTTCCCACGGGGGGTTTATAAGCATAGCGCGTGCTGTTGTTCCAAACTTCCATCGCTTAGGGTTTTTCTTTCTGCCATCCTTGCATTCGCGAGAGGCTCATGTGTTGTGAGGGTGACTCAGAAGAGCAAAGAGTCGCTGTGGCCTTTGTAGAGCTCGTGGAGACTATGGCGACGATGATCTACCAACTTTCACTCCCTCCTAAGTCGTCTAGCTCAGTGCCTTCTTCCTCTTCCTCCAACTCTTCTATTTACTCCATGGCAGACCAACATCCCAAGGCCGAGGGGCGAGAGGTCGAGCGGGCCCCAAGGGTTTTTACGGTACCATCGGAACCTCTCCACAGTGAACTGACTGAGGGTGAGGTGAAGTGGTTGGAGGGTCGGTACGGGTTATTGTGGTGGTACCATTTCTCTCCGACAGAGCCTCATGAGTCCAGCTTGGACACTCGCTCTGGTTCCTTCTGTTCTTTTCTCTTGGCCTGGAAGTGTGGGTTCCGCCTACCTCTCCATTTCTTTGTTGCTGAATTGCTTTGGTTCTACCAACTGGCTCCAGTCCAGTTGGTCTCCAATTCTTACACCCTCATATTCTCCTTCATCTTTCTTTTCCACTCGTGTGGGGTCGACACTTCGTTGGACCTCTTTCATGCCTTTTTCAAGTTGAAGGAGCATGCCCATGCGGGCAAAGGCTTCTTCTATCTCCAGGCGAAGAGGGGGAGGAGTTGCGTGACCCTCGTGGGACGTTTTCAGAATGCTCCCCAATTTCCTGAGAAGGTACCAGCACCTCTTCATCGGGTAGCTCGAAGTTAAGTGGCGAATCTTCTAACACAGGGTGCACTGCTAAGAATTCTGTCATTCCTTGCCCCTTAATCGCCTTGCGTGGGACGAAGGTGATGTCGAACTCCATGAGGATAAGTGCCCACTTACCGAACCTGCCAGAGAGGACGGGCTGGCTGAGCAGATATTTGAGTGGATCACCTTTTGAGATGAGCTCCACCTAGTGAGCTAGAAGGTAGTGCCTTAACTCTTGACAACAAATACCAAAGCTAGACACACCTTTTCCATGGGCGCGTACCGGTGCTCAGACCCGATCAGCTTTCGACTGAGGTAGTACAATGGCCGCTCCTTGCCCTCTTCATTGATCTGGGCTAGCAGCGCCCCCAAGGAGGCATCCATGGCAACGATATAAAGGATAAGGGGCTTCCCTCTGACAGGTGTCCCTAGGACAGGAGGAGTCAACAGGTACTCCTTGATTTGCTCGACGGCCTTCTGACAGTCTTCATCCCATATGAAGGGTGCTCCTTTCTTCATCAATTTGCCGAAAGGTAGACATCTCCCCGAGAGATTAGAAATGAACCGCCTAATATAGGCGAGCATTCCTTGAAGAGATTTGAGCTCTGTCAAGTTCTTAGGCGGAGGTAGCCCTCTGATGGCCTTGATTTTGTCGGGGTCGATTTCTATGTCCCGATATCTGACGACGAAGTCAAGGAACTTGCCACTGGAGACGTCGAAGGCGCACTTCATTGGGTTCATCTTGAGCTGGTACTGTCGAAGTCTTTCGAAGACTCGACGCAGATTGGCTAGGTGATCTTTCCGCCTCTTTGTCTTGACGACCAAGTCATCGACGTAGCATTCAACAATGTCATGTAGCATCTCGTCGAAGATCTTGGTCATTGCCCTTTGGTAGGTTGCGTCGGCATTTTTCAGACCAAACGACATCCTTTTGTAATTGAAGATCCCCTTAGGAGATCGGAAGGCCGTATGATTTTTGTCTTTGACGGCCATGCGGATTTGATTGTAACCCGACGGCCCGTCCATGAAGGACAAGGCTTCGTGACCAGTGGTCATATCAACCATTGTCTCGGTGATTAGAACATGGAAGTCGTCCTTTGGGCATGCCTTATTCAAATCCCTGAAGTCGATGCAGACTCGGACTTGGTCGTTCTTCTTCTTCACTGGGACTATGTTGGCGAGCCACACAGGGTATATGCAAGGCTCTATGAAGTCCACTTTGAGCGGTGACCTTTGAAGTAGCCCCATCTGTTTCCCTCGGCTTTGCTTCCCCCGAGAGCTTCGTCTGGCAGAATCTAGACATGCTACGCCAGTTGGTTAAGTCTCAGCCCAGACTAACTTATCCGCAGTTGAAGGAGATAGCCAACCGTTTCATTACTGGTCTACAGGCGATGGGCTGTCCCTTAGAAACATGGGCCCAGCGTGTCTTGTTGCTGTTAAAATTTATGCACCGCCAGGATTTCCTAGTGCGTGTTTCAACCGACAGGTTGGTGGCTCTGAGGCTGTAGAGAGCAGAGTGCAAGTCCGAGCTGGGGAAGGTAAGTTCTGTCCTTCAAGAGCGACAAGGCCAGCTAGAGTCTCTGACTGAGCGGGAGCAATTTATACATGACCGGATAGTCGTGCTTGAAGCGGAGTTAAGTGACCTCCAAGCTGAGTTGCCACGGGTATGGACCGCCCGGCCACAATTTGTCGAAGAGATAGCTCTACTGGAGGGACAGGAGGCATCTCTTCAGGATGAATCTATCCGGCTCCAAGAGGAGGAGGCTCGTCTGCATGAACTGAGGGCTGCTCCTCATGTAGGCCTCCTGGCTTTTGAGGATATATTTCGACGTCCGTAGACGTCGTCTTTGTACACGCCTCCCTTGAGGGTTGCATTTGTATCTTCTTCTTTTCATAATGATAGTGGCACCTTATTACAATCTCATGTGTATTTTTTATTTTCATAAGGGGTTGGTGGTGGTTTGGCACATCCTCTTGCGGATAACTCATGTTTAGCAGGAGAGCGTCCGCCCTTTCAGGGAAGGGGCGGGGAACTCGCTCCACTGCGTAACGGTACCCGGAAGGGTGCTCAAACTAGATTTTCGGCCATGTGTGCCGTGAGTGGGGTTGCAGAGTATGTGTTCAGGACAAACAGGTGGTTGTTTCTGGGTAGGCTTCCAGGCTGGTTAGGGCAGTGTGCCAATCGACCAGCGAAGGATTTCATCATCGATATCGGGTTCATATCGATGCAATAAAATGTAGGTCTCATCAGAATAGACGTAAGGTCTAGACTGAGTGAGTTTTAGTTGTTATCATCACGGGTGGGACATGAAAGGATATATGGGTTTCATCAGGACAGACATAAGGTCTGAACTGGATAGATTTCATCATTGATCGGGTGAAGCGCCGGTCGATCAACAGTAGGTCTCATCATCGATATTGGGTTTATATCGATGCAAAGGAATTTTATAGGTTTCATCAGAATAGACGTAAGGTCTAAACTGGATAGGTTTCATCATTGATCGGGCCTCTCTTCTTTTCCTTTTTGTTTTCTCTCTTCTTCTTTTTCTTTTCCCTTTTTTATTCTTCTCTTTTCCTTTTTGTTTTCTCTCTTCTTCTTTTTTTTTGTTTTCCCTCTTTAACTGGCCCATCGGCACAAGCCTTGATGGCTGAACATCTGTTGGCTTAAGGTCCCGATGGCTAAACATCTCTTCTGCGGTGCAACACCCCGCTGGCGAACACCTCTTCTGCGGTGTGACGCTCTGCTGGCCAATGTCTTCTCTTCTGCGGTGTAGCGCCCCGCCAGCGAATGTGTTCTCTTCCGCGGCCTAACGCCCCGCTAGCGAATGTTTTCCCTTCTGAAGTGTGACGCTCTGCCAGCGAATGTCTTTTATTCTGCGGTGTAACGTCCCGCCAGCGAATGTCTTCTCTTCTGCAGTGTGACGCTCTGCCAGCGAATGTCTTCTATTCTGCGGTGTAACGTCCCGCCAGCGAATGTCTTCTCTTCTGCAGTGTGACGCCCTGCCAGCAAGTATTTTCTCTTCTGCAGTGTGACGCCCTGCCAGCGAGTGTTTTCTATTCTGCAGTGTGACACCCTGCCAGCGAATGTCTTCTATTCTGCGGTGTAACGCCCCGCCCGCGAGTGTTTCCTCTTCTGTAGTGTGATGCCCTGCCAGCGAATGTCTTCTATTCTGCGGTGTAATGCCCCGCCAGCGAGTGTTTTCTCTTCTACAGTGTGACGCCCTGCTAGCGAACGTTTTCTCTTCTGCAGTGTGACGCCTTGCCAGCGGATGTTTTCTCTTCTGTGGTGTAACGCCCCGCCAGCGAGTGTTTTCTCTTCTGCAGTGTGACGCCCTTCCAGCGAACATTTTCTCTTCTACAGTGTGACGCCCTGCCAGCAGATGTTTTCTCTTCTGTGGTGTAACGCCCCGCCAGCGAGTGTTCTCTCTTCTGCAGTGTGACGTCCTGCCAGTGAATATTTTCTCTGGGGTCTCTTCTTCTCTTCATTTTTTCTGCTTGGGAGCGGCGGGTGAAAAGACCGGGTCTGCCTCGTGATTTCTTCTTTTTTCCTAGAGAGACCGGCGCAAAGGTACGCCTGCCTTGCGTCTCTTCTTCGTCTTCTTCTCTTCTTTTCTCTCTCTTTTGTGTGGAGATGGGTGCGGAAACCACGTTCGTTCCACGTCTCTTCTTTCTCTTCTTCTTTCTCGGTAAAGGCGGGTATAAAGGCCACGTTTGAGGGGTAGGCTATAAGGCCAAGGCTGTGAAGCGGGCCGTGAGGGCCATAGGCCGAGGAGCGGGCTATAAAAGCGCTCTGTAGTGAAGGCCGGTGGCTGGATGACTCGAGTGTAGGCCTTCGCCCGAGCCGACAGTAGTGTTGCAGATGCTCGCAACGACGTGCTTGCACCTGGAGTAGACGCTGCAGGGGGTACCGGGGTTCTGGTGACCCGAGGCCTTGAGCCTAGACTGGGAGTTGGTGAGACTGGAAGGTGCGATAGAGGGCCCTCGGTCCATGCCGGGGTCGTCGCGTCCCAAAGAGGCAGACCCGCTCTGGGAGCCGACGTTGTTAGGTCGCAGGAGAAATGCCCCCGAGGTAGAACCGCGAGGTGTGAAGCGTGACGCGGATCACTCATGCCAAGCGCCGTCCTCAGGAAACCCCTGGGCTATACGCCCGATCTGAGTGCTGAGATGCCTCGTACCAGGGGTTGAGAACCCGAGTGAGGCGGCCTCGGGTCAGGAGACCCAGGTGGGGAGCCGGCTCGGTGGAGGCTTAGGGTTGACGACCCGAGCAGGGTACTGAGGAGCCGAACACCTTAGGGTGGAGACCCACGCCGGATGCCGAGTCGGTCAAGGCCCAGGGCTAGAGGCCTGAGCGAACTGCAGAAGTGGAGACCGAAACTCAGGAAGCGAAGCCTGCGTCGGGAGTCGGTCGGGATTGGGCCCAGGGGGCTGGTGCTTGCCCAGGCTGGGACTGGTCCGGAATCCCTACGCGGACCGATGACAGGAGATCCGAGCCTGACGCTCAGTCTGGCTGCAGAGACTGGTAACTGGTGTGGCGCATTGGTGGCGCCAAAAGAGATAGAAGCTGGGGGTGGCGGCGGAGCAGCCACAGGGACCACACCCAAAAAGTACCACAGGGACCACACCCAAAAAGTAGGGCGATTCGACGACTGAGGCGAAACTGTCGAAAGCAATCGGCACCGCCAAGTAGCCCACCCTTGCGTGGGTGGCGACGATGATGGGACCGTAGGTAACGGCCGCCATTGTTGTTGAGGCACCGGACGAGCAGGGACAACTGATGGGAATCAACACCAAGCACTAACTTTTTTTTACATTTGTGTCCTTTTAGTTTGCATTTATATCCCTGGGTAATAGAGTTTACAATTGTAAGGCTTTTCAAGCCAATGTGTTATTCCTTAGGAACCTTGGGTTTAATTGCAAAAGTGTAGTAGGTCCAGCAAGGGGGCCCCCACCCTCTTCTCCATTGGTCCACCTATGCCCTAGGGCCCATGTGGGGCTGGTCAATGTCCTAGGTGGCTTCTAGAAGGATCCTTTCCTTCATGGACAAGGCAAGGAGACAAGGGGGTTAAAAAGTCTCCACTCCCGAGCGGTCACCGTGGGTGTGTGAGAGAGGGACCAAGTGCCCCAATTGGCACCAGCCAGCCCCGTGAATCGTGGGCTACGTACCTTGGGAGGGCCACCTTAGCCCTACTGGCCCTCTACCAGTCAGGGATCTGATCCATCACCTCTCCTCAGCATCGCCGAGTCACTCGGGTCCGTGTGTGAGCAACAGTGGGTTTGGCCTCTACCGAGGAATTGCTTGTTGTGTGTGTGGTTGCGTAATAGGTCCGAGGACCCATCGTTTACTTGCTGTCCACCATCATCATCGTGTCACATCACGGGGTGGGGGAGAAGACTACTAGGGTACCAAAAAGGCCACTCGGACGGTTCAGCCTGCTTCTGAAACTATCAGACCGATAGTCACTATTGGTGCCGCCACAGACTGTACCGGACTTGGAAGACGGCGAAACCAGCGCCAATCCTTTGCTGACTGGTCCAGGAAGGCTTCTGAATTTTTGTGGGATCGTCCGGTGTCG
The DNA here is from genome assembly GCA_024336825.1 of Amorphophallus titanum. Taxonomy (NCBI): domain Eukaryota; kingdom Viridiplantae; phylum Streptophyta; class Magnoliopsida; order Alismatales; family Araceae; genus Amorphophallus; species Amorphophallus titanum. The sequence continues at coordinate 6,913 of JANBPO010006026.1, forward strand.
TCACTGGTCGTGGCTGGCTCTGGAACTGGGTTGCTTTGTTTGGACTGGGACTGCTCTCAGCTCGTAGTAGCAGGTAGACGATGCCGTCACGATCACTTCCGTAGTCGAAATGGTGCGGGACTAAAATGGCCGCGTCTGTGAATGAATCCTCTTCGATCGCCAACCAGGAAGGCCGCCAGGGGAGGTCGAAGTAGGGAGATAGAGGATGTAGAGTGGAGGGGTGTCTGTTCTGATTCTGAGTGGACTGACCTGCGCACCTGGGGGTGAAAATTTGGAACGGACAGCTCTGAACTCCAAACGAGGCTCCGCCAGCTGTGTTGGATAGAGGACTGGTAGGGGAACGTCCCAGCCAAACGACGCACTAAGGGGAGCTGGGGTTTTGACGTAGGAGCTTCTGCACCGGTGCTCTGGTCTTCCCTCGGATGTCAGATGCGCGCTCTGACGAGAATGGACCTCTCGGACTTTCCCGACCGCAGGTGAAGATGGGATCACCTCGCCGACGAATCTGACTAGAATAGCTTTCCGTTGATGTATGGCACACCACCAGAAGTCGCCAAATGACCCCGAGGCAGGCTCTGCAAGTTGGGCTTCTACTGCTGCCTGTGAACTGAGTGGAGTAAAGAAGGGTCTTGATGGATGTGGGGGTGGTTTGAAGTGGAGGGAATGCATAGGGGAGGAAGGGCTTGCTGGCAGAGGTTGTGGGAGATGTGGGGTAGGGCGTACAAGGGAAGAATGGGGAAGGAAGGCAAGGGAGGGGGGTGCAGCTAGTGTGGGGGAGTGCTCTCTCTCATCGTCGTGGTCGGGTAAGAAAAGAAAAGAACAATGCCACGGCGGCAGGGGCAATGCCCCTCCCCTTTCCGGCGGAACTCGGCGTCCCATCTCCCAATTTAGCCGCTGCCGCCCTCCACCTCCCCGCTGGGCACCGCTGCCAGATCCACCGCCTCCACCTACCCACCCACCTGCTCGCACATGCATTCTCGACCCCCCAACTACGAGTTCCAGGAATGGTGGAGCCGCGAGCAGGAGCGGAGCCTCCAGCACGTCGCCCTCGACGGGGGCGGTGCCGACCGTTGGGCAGCCGTCGAGATCGGCGGCCAGGCGGCTCCGCCGTCGACGTCGTCCCCCGCCGCCCCCGCCGCGGGTGACGGGAAGGGTCGGGGGCGCAGCGCGCGGCAGCTCTCCTGGCTCTGCCTCCTACGGGCCCAGCACTCCGCGGCGGCGCTCGCGGGGGTCCCCTCCCGGCTCGCCTCGCTCCTCCTCGCCGCCGCCCGGAGGGTCTCGTCGTCCCCGTCTGACCGGCCGTCGCGGCTCTACCGCGTGATCCGGGGCTTCCTGGTGCTGGCGGTGGTGCTGCTGGCGCTGGAGGTGGCCGCCTACCTCAAGGGGTGGCACTTCACGCCGCCAACCCACGCCGGGGCCGTGGAGGCGCTGGAGCTGCTCTACGCCCACTGGCTGCGCGTGCGGGCCGACTACCTCGCGCCGCCCGTGCAGGCGGTGGCGAACCTGTGCATTGTGATGTTCCTGCTGCAGTCCGTCGACAGACTAGTGCTGGTGCTGGGGTGCTTCTGGATCAAGTTTCGGCGCCTGCGGCCGGTGGCTGCCGTGGAGTACGGTGGGAAGGGGGATGTGGAGAACGGTGGTGGCGTCGAGGAGTACCCCATGGTACTCCTGCAGATCCCGATGTGCAACGAGAGGGAGGTAAGGGGGGTGATGTAGTTCTTGCTTTTGGGGACTCCTATTCTCCTAAAATCAACCGCCTTGGCGTTTTCTTGCTGGATCGTTACGTCTTGATTCCGTTACCTTTTTCCACTTCCAGCCAACGAGTGACAAACAGCTAGCGTTTTTAGACGCGGGATCTTTCGATAACAAAGACAAAGCAGATCGAGAAAATCAAGAACGCTCTATTTAATGGGTTGCTTGAAATGTAAGCGGTAGTGTTCATAATTGAATCTTTTGTCAGAGAGTGCGAGAGCTGTTTGAACATGGAAAGTGTGGGCATCAATTCTATCACTATCGAGTCCATCGCAAGCTAGACGATAAGGCCCAATCTGGAACACTTTTCGTTCGTCCATCTTCCCTCTTCTCTCCACCAACATTCTTTTCTTCTCTCCCCCTTCTCTCCATGAACGTCTCCAACCCGTAACAATCCACCCGTTACCCATTTCCGTGGGCGATCCCGTCGTCCACCCACAACATCATCTTCATCCGTTACTTCAATCCCGTTTCCGCCGTTTACAACAGCAGCATGGATAAAGGCAGAACCTCTGGCCGGATCTATCTCAGCCCTCAGCTCTGAAGCCCCAGCTGGAGCAGAACTTTCTCCTAATGCCCCCAGCTCCAATGACGACATTTCAGCCGCTGATTGCACCCTTACTGGCACGGGGCGAAACACAGCAGTCGTCTCGGTCGAAGCTACAGGTCTAGGGAGCAGCACAGCCAAGGCTTCTGAGGAAATAACGTCGGAAGCTGGTATCAAGTCCGGGTCGGTGGTGCCGGGCTCCTGAAACAAGTTGGGATAAGCATCCAAGTGGCAAATAAACAAGAAGGCTATGCAGCTAAATAAGAAGGAAGGGACAAAGCTTACTCTCATGGCGGAGTCAATCTCTTCGAAAGCCTGCACAGAAGATGACAGTTCTGCTGTTGAAGCAACAAAAGGAGGAATTATCTCCGCCTCCATATCGATGCCAGCAATTTCTTCTTGAGACATCTCCTCAGATGTTGGCGCCGGCACCTTCGGAGTGCTAAACAATGGGAGACCCTTGGTTAGCACAGGAGGTGTTACCACTTCCTCCTGAGCTGATCCAGGTGCTTCCTCCTCGCCTTCAGAGGAGCCGAAGTCAATCTCTTCTTCATCGGAGCAGGTGGCAAAGCTGCTGGAGGATATCTCCACGCTGGATATAGGCACACTCGCCACTCCTGTTATCTGCCGGGCCGCTGAGCGGGTAAGCATCCGCCGTAAAGGGATAGTGCTCTTCTTCAACATAGTCTTGTGTCCCTCCTGAAGCTGAGGGACATCTACAGCTGGGGCTTCAATTTCAGCTCTAACCCCTCCAGCCACTGCAAAGCAGGCTCGGGTATGTAGAATGGCAGGAAGGTCATAAGAAGACAAGGAAGAATTAAAAGGCAAGCTCACCTTCAACTTCGCTGGCGGGTGTGGGAAAAGGCAGCCTAACATCCTCTGGAGTAATGGCAGGAGGCTCCCCACCTACATCTTCTGCTACACTTATGGCTTCCTCAGTAATCACAGTGGCGGCAGCTTCTTCTTGGGCTGATGTCAAATAGAAGATATGTCAGGATAAAAGTCAAAACTTCTTGAAAGAAGCAAAAGAAAAGAAGAACCCTGCCTTCGGGGGCCCACGAGCAGTGAGCTTCCCCAGGGGTTGGCTTCTCTTCGCTGCTGTGATTCCGGAGATGGCTTCACATCGGCATGGCGTCTCTTCGGAGGGTCCGGACGGGACGCGTCCTCCAGGGTCTCTTCGGTCGGCACCATTGTTGCTGCTGGACTGGCGGGGACACATGGGCGTGCTATTTTGCACGTCCACATCGGGTCTCTGGCTCATCCCCTCCATGATCCCCTCCAACTTCACCGTCTAAAGCCGGGCCCACTCCGCCTCTGCTCGGTAGCACTTCGCCTCAGCCCGGATCCACTCCATCTCCACAGCCCCGGCCCGAAGTCACTCCAGCTCCGCGCGGAGAAGTGCCATCTCGACCGCATCGGCCGGACGGCTCTACTCCATCTCCTCCCTGAGATGGGCGGCCTCTTCCCGCGCTGCTATGTGGCTCCGCTCAAGCTCCTCCTATAGCCGGGTCAACTCAGTCGTCTACATGTTCACGCATCATGGTTAGTCAATCGCATTTCATAATCATAATCAGCTGGGAAAGCATAGTTCCCACTTACCCTCTCGGTGAGAGCAGCCTCGGCCGCCTCAGCTCGTGCCACCATCCTCGCGAACTCCGCGTCCTAGTCAGCACGGTTCGCAGGTGTCTAGGAAGAGGAAGGAGCGTTAGCTCCCTGACGCTGGACCCCCTCGGCTCACTGCATTTTAGAAGTCCAGGTTAGTCAACATCATAAGCATATACATATTTAGTCTAAGGGTCAGTAAAACTCACCAGGAGGTCTAATGCCTACCGAAGCTCATCTCGCTCTTGGACGGTGCAGTGGAGGAGGCCCTGGAGCTCGGCGATCTGCCCCTGGGGGTCGAGCTGCATATAGGAAGCCAAATGTCAGCGCATCATAATCATAAGCATAATAGAAAGCATAAGGTTAGGAGTCGTACCGGTCGTCGAGAGCCATGGAAGACCTGGTCCCCGTAGCGTCTGGTGTAGGCCGTCAGATAGGCCTCCTCGCTCTCTGCTCGGGCAGCTACCACTCGCCCGAGTCCCCTCCAGTCTGCTATCTGCTCTGCCGCATAGGTTGTCCAATCTGTCTCAGTCACCAGTTGATGTGACACAAAGAAGGGGGTGGGCAATAATTAAGCAATATGCCCTCGGACCTAATTCGCAAGCACATCCACAAGTAGAAGAGCAACTAGATAGCCGCTATCACGCTGCGCACACCCGTTTCCCGAGGTGACTCGGTGATGCCGAGTTGAGGTAATGGGGAAGGACCCTTGCTGGTTAGGGGACTCATGAGGGCGATCAAGTTTTGCGGGCCGGAGGGTGGGAGGGCAGCCTGGCGTGCCTTCCTTGGCCCGTGTGCATCCCGGGACACCTCGTGAGTACCGTGACCGTATTTTTGGGGGTCCGAAGGTGTCGTTTTACCTCGGATAGTGTTCCCGTGAGCTTGAGGGTCCAGGCAACCCTCTCATGCCCCGGTTGTGTTATGTAGGCCTCTGGTCATCCCGGTTGTGACTCGGCGGTCGACCTTCAGTCTCGTAAGTGTTCCGGACATCCCGTGAGTTCCGTGACTGTGTTTCAGGGATGTCTGGAGGTACCATGGTACCTTGATTAGCATGCCTGTAGACTTAGAGGGTCTGGGTGACCCCGTGTGTGCCAGGCTTTTGTGTTCTTGTTGGATCGAGCTGCCATGAGTCATCGTGCCGAGGTTTTTGACCCTAGGGTTAGGTAGATTGACAACATGGAGCCGTCCGATACAATGGTCTTGACCCCGAGTCTTGCAACTCAAGGACCGTTGGGTTATTAGGTCTAGTGGGCTGTCCAGAGAATGGTGGCCTCGAGCCACCTGTTACTTCGTGTTACTCACAACGGGTGTGTGCATGATTTTCAGTGTTCACGTTTAGTGAACCCCCACTAGTCGTAACTTTCCTGCGCACGTGCGTGCGGACCCACTTGGGAGTGGTGGAGAGCGTAACCCGAGAGAGATGGTGAGTAGGCTGGTTACCGTAGGGCCCCCACGTACCGCCGAGTCCGGGCTAGTGGGGAAATTACCAGTTATAGGACAAACCTAGGGTGTATGGTCTGAGTGTGCACACGAGGCTGAGGGTTCAGACCCGCGTTGACGAGCGTGACCTCAGCTAGTCCTTGTTTGCGGTACTTCTGGTTACTTGGTGTATCTGAGTCTCACGTTCGGGGCGTTGTAGCTAGACACTTGTGACGCGGTGTAAGACGTCAGGGGACGCATCCGATCATTCTTCTAGTGGGCGGTGCTCCCGTCACGTGACGTGAGTTATCTTGTCCCGGGTTTTCATTTCCTGTCTGCGAGACGAGATTTCCAGTGTTATTTTCGGGAGCGTCCCCGAAGCTGAGGTCTGGGGTTTCCAGTGAGCGTCACCGAGGACCTTCCCTAGATGGCGTTGAGTTCACGACAGCGAGGTCGTGACTGTGTTTTCGGACCGTGTGATTTTGGCTTGGACCCTTCAGAGAGGGCATGTCTCTGCGACCGAGGCGTCGTGTCGTTTCCTAGTAGCGTGGCTAGGACGGTTCGTGTCTGGTAGTCTCTCGATCGTGGACACTCCATTTGTGCACCACGTGCACAGTTTTTTCACTGGGATTGGCCGATTTGGAACACTGTCCTCAGCATCTGGAAACTATTTTCTGTTCTCAAGATAAACAACGGCTTTTACTAAGTCGTTGTTTAGTTATTTAGCGCCCGTCTCACAGGCGCTGTTTCTGTTTATTTTTTTTAATTCCTAGAATTTCTATGATTCACGCCTCAGACAGAGGCGCTACTATTGGTTTGGACACCTAACACCAAGGCGTCATTTAGAGTTCCTGTTAGCACTGTTCACTGGTTTTCACGCCCCTCACAGAGGCGTTATTTTATTTATCCATGCCTGACTCCAGGGCGTCATTTATATTCATCATCCCTATTCCTGCTGTTTGACGACTGGCCCACAGTCGTCGTTTCATGATTCAGCGCCTTTGGTTAGGTCGTCATTTATAGTATTGTTGCGTTTGCTCACTGTTTACTGTGATTTCACGCCTTTTCTGAAAGGTGTCTTTTTGATATTGACGACTAACACCAAGTCGTTATTTTTAGCAGAACATCACTGTTCCAGTGATTGACGGCTATCTCACAGTTGTCTGTTTGTTATTCAGCGCCCTTCGCTAGGGCATCTTTTCAGTCTGTTTTACAGACGCTTCATTTCTACTATCATTCTGTTGATTTTGGCTGCTTATATATTGGTTGCATTATTGTTGCTTCATTTTACCTGCATCAGAGTTGCATCCAGGGTATTTTGGTTGAGAGACCTCCTCTCCCTACACCTAGGATTCCACACACCCTCTTGGAATTGGAAGGACCCTCCATTGTGCATTCCGTCTCTTTGGATTGGAAATTTATTTTCTAAGGCCTCCGTAAGTCCCCGCACCCGTGGATTCCCTCACGGACGTCGGGCTGGTTGTACCCTTTAAAGACCCGGGTTTAGACATCCTATTCGTTGGAAAGAGAGAGAAAGAACATAGAAAGCACGGAGTTTTGCACCCAAACTGAAACTAGGGGATCACTTTGAAGGAGAGAAATTTGCTGATTAAAAACCCACCTAAATTTTTAAAGTGAAATCCTAAAACATTCAGTCCATCACAACTTGAGTGAATCATTTGCTTGTTTGGGTTATTTCTGTCTCTCTATTGCTAAGCATATAACATTGTCCTGTTCATAAGATGCAACTCCGTTCAGGTAAAATTGTCAAGATGGCCGACTATGGTTATGCGTATGATGACCATGAGGAGGATCTTTTTGCACCCTCATATGAGGACTATGCTCCACATTCCACCCACTATGAGGGGGGGGAGAACGTACAGCCACGTGGTGTCGGCGTAGTTCTCGGGCCTCCGTTCGTCCCTTCTCACGAAGGTGCGATAGGAGTAGAGTCTATCCTTCTCGGCCCGCCAGCTGGTCGCGGGGGTGCCCTCTTCCTCTGCCGGCATTGGGTAGTTGATCAGGTCCAGCCGGTCAGTGCCGATGCGACACAACTCCCTCAGGGTCTTCTTGAAGTCATCGCGCGCTACGGGGGGCAGCTTGACCGGCGGCGCCGACTTGTCCTCCCTGGCCGTCTTGCGGGCGGCCATGTAGTCCGCCACGTCCTTACTCTTGCCCTGCCACAGGCGCAGGAGATTCTCCGGCTCGACATCGATGACCGGGATGGGTTGCTTGCTCAAGAACTTCTTCTCCGCCCCGTCCCAGCAATCGGTCCGATGGGCCTGGTAGAAGGCCGTCCTCGCGTTCCACCACTTGATGTATTCTGGTGTGACCCGTGGAACGCGGCCCGGAGTCGGCACTCTGAAGCTTGCAGTATCAGCTCGGTGGAAGAAATCCCACCATACCCTCGACTGCTCGGCGACCGGGGTCCCCCGTAAGCTCCGAGAGGCAAGGCCGAACTGTGCCCCATGTGTCGGGATGTGCTGGTCATATCCGAAGTAGCGGCCGAATCTGGATGGATAATACGGCTCCAGCAGTACGACATCCCCCTTGCGGAACGGCAACACGCTCGGGCGGATGGAGAGGGCCCACTCTCGCAGCTCGGGCTCCAACAGCGGTCGGGTGACGTTGGCCTGGCTGATCGGGTGTACGTACTTCTCGACGTCCCCGTCCCGACACTCCCTTTTGCTGTTCACTAAGGGGCTGGAGTGGCTGGCCAGGTTCCAGAAATAGATCGTCCCGGCAGACTCGTGCGGCACCGTGGTCAGCCGCCCCCGAATATCAAAAAGCTGCTTTGTCGTGACGCCCACCTCCGCGCTGGCGAACTCCAGCATCCTCGGCATGAGCCCCCAGTCTTGAATGGCCCGGGGGGCGTACTCGGGGAACAGGGAGCACACCCATGCGTTGAGAAAGTGCAATGGGAAGACGTAACGAGCCTGCCTCGGGAACTGATGCGTGCTGACGTCGCCCAAGGTCTTGTAAATGAGGCACAGGGTGGCCGGGCACAATGACAGTTTGATACCCCACGCCAGCTGGCACGCAGGGTAGATGGCATCCGGACGGATCACAGTCTCATCTCCGTACGGCATGGCAAAGGAGCACAGCCAGTACGTCAGATAAGCTGCGCAGTGTGTCGTCGGATCCAATGCCATAGTTAGCCAAGATGTATCAATTTCTGGAGCTGACGCAGGGCGAGATGTCAGTGCTGCAATATCGAGATAAGTTCATTGAGTTGGGTCAGTATGCACCCCACATCTTTGCCGATGAGACTGTGAGGACTCAGTAGTTTCTGCGCGGACTGAAAGCGGAGTTGAGCCTGCCGTTGTTCGCTACCCGTGTAATTGAGTTGGATTCTGCATATCAAGCCGCCGTCGCGCTAGTGGTAGAGTTGGTGAGGACTCGAGGACTTCTTTAGACTGGGATGGTTCTGTCTATCGTGCAGCATCAGCCACCCCACCAGTCGTCTATTCCCGGAGTTTCTCCCGCTTTCTCTCCTGCCGATTGTGCTTCCTTCTCGCAATCTCAGAGCAAGGGATTCTGATTTAAGAAGAAGAAGAAGAGGTTCGATCAGTCGGCATTTTCTGATCCAATCAGTAGTCCAGTTCTTCTGTTCGACCGTGTTAGGATTTTGTTGCTTTCCAGTCAAGGTTGTGTCCAAAGTGTGGTGGCAGTCATCCAGGTGTGTCGTGCTCTCTGCCAGTTGCCTGTTATCGTTGCGATCAGCCAGGGCACATCTCCCGAAACTGTCAATTGAGATCGCAGACGGTGCAGTTCTCACAGACTTCTCAGTCGCAGCAGTCGCAGTTTCATCTTCCTCCGCCGCCTCAACCTCAACCGTTCCATCCACCAGTTCCCGTTCCTTCTCAGCAGTCATCTGTAGCTAGCCGTCCGTCGAGAGCCAGAGTCACTCACATCACTCGAGCGAAAGCGTTGGCGTCTAATCTGATCGAAGGTATAGTTTTAATTTATGATCGCTCAGCGTGTGTTCTTTTCGATTCAGGTGCGACCCATTCTTTTATATTCAAGGATTTTATTGATCATATTGAAAAGCCAGTGAATGAAGTTTCCTGTGAGATGCTCGTGGAGTTGCCATCTTGCGATTACATGTCTACTCCTCTGTGCCTGAAAAATTCTCTGGTTATGGTCAGTGGTCGAAAACTGCCAGTGAGGCTTTACGCATTACAATTGGCCGATTATGACGCGATTCTAGGTATGGATGGGCTGGAACTTTATGGCGCCATGGTTGACTACCGTCTCAAGTGAGTCTACTTCATGCCACACGGAAAGCTAGCCTTCTATTTTCAAGGTATCTGTTTCTGTTTCATTCAGTTGTCTTTTTCTGTCGGTAGGGTGTGTCGTGTTGTCAGTTTCCTCCTTGTCCTTTCATCTAATTTCGAGGATGAAATTTCTTTTAGGGGGGAGGGACTGTAACACGGACGGACGGCCAACAACGGACCGTTCTACTCCTAGTCCAAACAAAAAATGAATGGTTATTCCATAGCTGCACAACAGAAGAACGGCTAACCCTTAACCACTCGTGGGGGATGGATGGTCCAACCCAGCTGTTCATCGTCCCAACATTGCAAAACATGGGCGGCTAGCCCCTAGCCGCTCAAGAGAAGAGTGGCTAGAACCTCGCCGCTCAAGGCATGAGAAGACCCACTCAGGCTGTTCATCCTTCCAAGGGTACAAAGTGACAAACGGCCAGCCCCAGCCTGCTCATGGGGACATGCGGCTAGCCCCTAGCCGCTCACCCCGTTACACTATGCAACGGTAACAAGCCAACGGTCAAAAACCCACGGGATGAACGGTTGACCTTGGGCCGCTCATGGGGATGAATGGTCACTCGAATGGCCGTGCATATGCCATTGCGCTCCGAGCCAAAGGGGGGTCAAGACTGGACTGCGCATGAGGATAAACGGGCCCTAGTTCGACCGTTTATCACTCACCGGCGTGAAAATAATGAACTCGCCAGAAATTGCCATTTCCGACCCCAAACAAGCCCCATTGAGGGGGAAATGAAGGGAAATCAACCCCCATGCCCGCTAGCATGATTCTACACCCCCAAAACATGGAATCACGGACTAAAATGGTAGATCGGGTGGCCACTCCCCACGATATGCTCAACCCTTCCCAGTGTGAAATCACCCACACTTGGCCTCACCTCGGCCTATAAACCGCGGGGAAGGAAGACAATGAGCTAGGGAACGTCACCCTACGTTCGTTCCACGTCAAGGCGCGCCGGATCGAGCTCAAACCACGAAGAATGCCATTAGAAATCTCATTCCTTCATGCTTCCCACGAACGTCGCACGCCCACGAGATCGTCTCGCCACTGCCTACGTCATCCCGCCGTCGTCCCGCTGCCGTCTGTAGTTGGAGGGGAGCTCGCCACAGTCATCGTCAGTCGAAGAGAGAGGAAGAGGGGTGATGCGGGACGACTATGAGACTCGACATGGACGGGTTGCGACCTTGGACTCTATAGGACGACACGATTAGTTGGATGACGCGACCAACAAAAACAACACAACGCGGCACCTAAAGAGCTCCAGAAGAGGTGATATGCCCCAAACAAGAAGCACTAACTCACGGTTGCCCCCATCGAGGGAAGCGCGACGATCTGCACGGTTGAGTAACCGACTTTGAGTCTCGGGTGGTTGGCTCACTCTCACGCTCGGAACGAGTCGCGGGACGGGTCTCGCACTCACAACTCGCAGAAAATAGGAATAGGTAACCTACTTAGATGTGTTTGGTAACCTCTCCCCTATTTTTTAGGATAAAAGTTCACCCTTTGAAAAGTTTCCTCAAAATAAAAACAAGTGTTGACCAATAAAAGAAGATCTCATGACTCTCCCATCCCTCTTCTCAGTGCGCCCCTCTCTCCCTTTCTCTCCCTTTCCTGGTGCACCACGTCAACCATCCCGGCGCTCCCTCCTCTCCCTGATGCTCTCTCTACTCTCCCCTGCGTCTGATGGTGCACCGCGGTGGTAGATGGTTGGCCGCTGCTCACTTTGCAGGCGACGACGTTCTACTATGGTAGGGTGGCGGTTGGATCACGGTGAGAGGCCTGGAGTTAGCGGGGCTATGCGCATGCGGGCTAGCTAGGCAGTCTCGTACGGCAGTGCTACCGGCACTGGAAAGGGAAGCACAGCTAGTGGACCTCATCTATTCCTTTATTTTCTTTCCATTTCCCTAAAGTTTCTCCCTGAGCACTGTACATCATCTCCCCACAACTCCCATTTTGTTCTTCCATCTTCGTGCGTCCGTGCCCTCGGCGAGGCCAGCTGTAGCCGCCACTCCCAGTCGCTACCGCAAAACTACCTGGCGCCGCAGGCTCTACACCTTGTTGGCCAACCCCCCGTTGATGCCGCTGTTGTCGTCGTTCGCGGCTGCCTCTCTGTTGCGCGGCCTGCGCCGTTCTGGCTTGCCACCACCGCTGCCCCTCTGCCGCGCAGGTGCTGCCATCGGCTTGCCACTACTATTGGCCCCTCTACTACTGCAGGCAACATACGGTCGCCCCACCCTACAATGACTCGATACCACCTACATCAATCACCTGCGGCTCCTCCGTGAGGCCAGTTCCACCACCATCGCCTGCGAACGACCGCGGGCTAGCCCTCCCGCGGCCTCCTTGGGTGCCTGCCACTCTGACGCTATCCCAGCCAATTGTTGTCGTCATCGTATACGGTAGCCCAGCTGTGCGCAGCTACCCTGCCTGGCCTCCACTGCAACCCGCCGCTGCAGGCCCCAATCACCGTCGCTGACGCCACCATTCACCACCGTCACTGGTCGCGAGGATGGCGCTTCTCCTCTCCCCGTCGCCCTCTCTACTTGTCCCCCCTCTCGGCTAGCTCTCTCCTGCTAACCCCTTCTCACCTCTCGCACACCCTCTCCTCTATCTTTCTCCTCCAACCAAACAATTCTATGTAAATTTTAAAAATTATATCAATTTTACCAAACAAGTTAACAATTATTTACATCATTTTTAAAAAATAAGTCACAGTTATAAATAAAGCACAATCAACATAATTAAGCATTTGACCAAGTCAAAATAAATGTACTATTGTATGTTAGATGACAAGTGAATTTAGATGATATCATCGGTCGTTTAGTGATATGAGACACGATATCATCTAATGACTTAGACGGAATATGTTAGTCTAGGATGTTTGCCGTTTACTAAGTAGACAATGTATAGTTGAATACTGCCTCCATTCTAAATTAGACGAAGTTTTCGTCTATCAAGTTTTGTCCTTTTGTGCTTAGACAAAGTATCGTCTAACACATTGTCTATCGTAAGTTATATGAAGTTTCGTTTAACGCTTCCCTTAGACAATGTAGCATTTAAACTTCTGTCTAACTAGATACTTACATGAAATATTGTCTAATGTTGTTTTACTAGATGGAATATCGTCTATTCATTTTCACTTAGATGATATATTGTCTAATCTTCCATCTACTCTGTTTGCATTAGATGATAGATCGTCTAATCTTTCGTCTACCCTGGAGACTTAGACGGAATATTATCTAACCTAACTTTTTGTCATTTTGCTCATCAGACGAAATATCATCTATGTTGAGTCTAATTAGACAATGTATCGTCTAACACTCATGTTGTGCTATGAGTGTGATTTTGATGGCAACAAAACTTTATTTGTGTGTGCCAACATAACTCTTTGTTTGTGTGAGAAAGCTTGGTGAGAGTACTTAGTATTGAATGAGAAAGATTTTGTGGAAAACATGTTCGTATGAATGTCCATCTACATATGTGTGAGATGCATGTGAAAATAATACTCCTCGTGAAAATAATACTTCATGAATGTTAATTTTTATCAACAAGAATGCCATTTGAATGAATGAGTTTCCGTGCTATTGTTCATGCTTTGCATTTGACATAATTGTTAACACTTGAGTAATAAAGTATTTTGATATTGAAGATTTGATTGATTCAAGAATGCTTTGTAATGGTTGAGCTCCCATGTTATTATTTTTGGTTGATTGAGAGATTCAATTTCATCATAACGAAAGCTTGTCATATGGTGAGTGTGTTTTTGATGGTTGATTTGAGAAGTCAAATACATGCTTGAATGTGTTCAATGATGTATTTTTATGTGAACTAGTTCAAAGAGTTAATACTTGGTTCATGAATTTTGATTCTCATCTAACCTCTTACTTTTTCATATTTTCAGGATGAAAATACATGGTTAATCTTCATGGGATTATGGTAACATCTAATCACTTTTATTCCCTTGGATTCATGGAGGTTTGAAGTATTTTTCTAGGTCAGTGCCTTGATGTTGAGGAAGTGGAGGCTCTGGGAACAAGTGCCCGAAGTGTCTTTCAGGCTCAAGATTCCCCGAGAGCCAGGGTTAGCAGTGCTCACGAGTCTGACTGTCACCCCTGCTATCCGCCGTCAGGTGACAGAGGCTCAACATGCGGACCCTGAGTTGCCCCAGATTTTGGCTTTGGCTGAGGTGGAGCTCGGCGAGGACGGTGCTGTAAGATTCCATGGTAGGTTGTACGTCCCAGCCGAGGAATAGGTTCGTCGTGTGGTGTTACGTGAGGCTCATGGGAGTAGGTACACCGTACACCCAGGTGTGACGAAGATGTATCAGAACTTGTGGAGGCAGTTCTGGTGGCCTGGCATGAAGAAAGATGTTGTTGAGTTCGTGGCCCGGTGCCTGACCTGTCAGCAAGTGAAGGCAGAGCATCAGCCACCAGGAGGTGTGCTTCATCCCTTGGAGGTTCTCGCGTGGAAATGGGACCACATGACCACTAATTTTGTGGTGGGATTATCGAGGACTCCGAGTGGGCATGATAGCATTTGGTTGATCATGGATCGACTGATGAAGATGGCCCAGTTGTTACCGATCAGAGTTAGCTGGACTGTGCCCAAGTTGGCATGTTTGTATGTGGAGTGGATTGTACCCTTACATGGATTCTCATTTCCATTGTGTCCGATCGAGATCCGCATTTCACATCTCGTTTCTGGAGGAGTTTCTAGAGGGCACTAGGCACCGAGTTAGCTTTTAGCTCAGCATATCATCCTCAATCGGACTGTCAGTCAGAGATGACCATCTAGACTTTGGAGGATATGTTGAGATCGTGTTGCCTGGAGTGGTAGGGGAGTTGGTTTCACCACCTACCGTTGGTGGAGTTTGCCTACAACAATAGCTAACATTCGAGCATCAGTATGGCTCCTTATGAGGCGTTGTATGGGCGTCTATGTCAGACTCCACTCGATTGATTTGAGGTTGGTGAGCATGTTTTGATGGGATCGGAGTTGGTGCAGCAGTGTGTGAATGTCGTGCACCTGGTTCGTTAGAACATGTTGGCGGCCCAGAGTCGGCAGAAGAGTTATCCTGACTGTAGGTGGCAGCCTCTCACTTTCGCCGTTGGCGATCGTGTGTTCTTGAGAGTTTCTCCGATGAAGGGGGTGATGTATTTTGGGCGGCGTGGGAAGCTGAGTCCCCGCTATGTTGGTCTCTTTCCCATCGTTGAGCGCATCGGTGAGGTAGCTTATCGGTTGCAGTTACCCCCTGAGTTGGCGTCGGTGCATGACGCTCTCCCTCTCTTCTCTCCCGTTCTCTCTCGTTCTCTCTCCCGGAGGCGTCCGGCTGCAGACGGACTGGCTCGTGGGTGAGGTGGCGACCGCGGGAGGCTGCTGAGACGCGTGGTGGAGCGAGGAACGACATTATTTGGGCACGACCCCGAACGGCAGATTTGAAGTCAGAGGTTTGGTTCGCGACGGCATTTCGGCGTGGATTAGTCACCCATGGCGCTTGGTTTTATCGGTGGAGGTAGGGAGATGGAGCCCCTCCGCGTTCTGCACGTTTTCCCTGTAGTTTTGTGTAGTTTGGTGTCAGATCAGGGGAGATCGAGCCAGTTTAGCGTAAACCGTAGTTTTTAGGGTTTGTAGGGTTCGCCAAAAAATGACAACCATTCGCGATGTAGTTAGTGTCAAACTGACCGCTGGGATGTCAGGATTCCAACCCCACCAGTTTCGTGTCGATTGGTCGTCATTTGGGGCCAGTAGGAGTCCGGGAACCACGGTGACTCGATTTGGGTCGAATCATCGAAATCGCCCGGATCTCGCGATCTAATGCGTTTCACCACGTGCATGTGGTATTTTTGGACTCCCTGAGTGATTTCCCGTCGATTGGGTGTATTTCCCCTGCGCTACGACGTGCATGGGGCGTGGAACGGGCGGAATGGGTCGTTCTACCATTTTGATCGCCGGATTGATTTAATGGGTCTACCAGAGACCGTTATAGTGATAACGATCCCCCGATAGACTGTTATGCATCGTTCATCATTTTCTATCTTCTGAGGTCTTGGAGCATAACGGACCAAGATTGGTCCATTATGTGGAGCATAACGCCCCTGTCCAGGCGCGTTATGGTCGGGTTGTTTTCAAGGCCGACTGCTGTTGTCAGCCTTCGACGACCGTGTTCACCTTGAAGACCATGTCAGTCGGTTAGCATAACAGACTCCTCCTCGTGCATTATGGTCAATATAACGCACAGGTGCAGATCCGTTATGGTCTGTTGACCGATGGTTGTCTGGGTATGGCGGTTGATATAACGCTCCTCACCCTGTGCATTTTGTGGCTATGACGGATGGGTCTTGGTCCGTTATGTGCCCTCGATCTGTGGTTAATGTTTTTGTGTCTGTTGGGTATAACACACCTGCCCTTGTGCGTTATACTAGTATAACGTGCCTATTGTGGTTCGTTATACTTCGTTTTGTTAGTGTATTTGTCTGTTGAGCATAACACACATGTTCTGGTGCGTTATGTCGATATAACGCCCTTAGCTTGGTGCGTTATGTCGTCTGTATGTGGTTCCCCCACACATCCCCCTCTGGTCCCCCTCCACCCTCTTCACCATTTGGCATCATCCCTTCACCCCCTTCCCTTGTCCTCTTGGAGATACACCGGAGGCCTGCTCGCAGCTGTGGACCTCCAAAGAACCAGTGATGTGCAGCTCCAACCACAATGGCATCTCGACATCCCTGAAATCCCAAGAGGTACTGTTGGAAGTGTCTCCCTGTCTTCTTCACAATGGCAGTGGTCTTGTCCCATTCCTAGCTCGTGGCTGCCCGGTGGAGCTAATCTCCCCCGACAGTGCATCTTCCTCCAGACTGCCAACCTGAAGCTGTGTCTAGAAGCTCCCATGGCCGATCATCTGAGGATTTGGAGGTGGGGCTTACCTGAGATCTTCTACGATGAGTCTCCTTCCAGTACCAAGAAGCGGCTTCCCTATTGGACCCCGGACAAGTGAGTTCTTAATTTCCTCCCCAGGGTGCGCAGTTTTGTCCCCTCTAGGACTGAATCGACCCCTATCCACTATTCGGGATCTCCCAATCTACTCTGACTTCCTCTGGCATTCCCGTGGATCCCGTTTTGAAGAGGACTTGACAATAGATCCAACGACTCTAGCCACACCTAAATCAGAGCGAAGGAGCACCTGGGGTGACCTTGTCTTCTTGTTGTAGTGGTGCTGAAGCAGCTAGAACCAGAGCAGTCCAACCCTGTTCTAGGTCCTACCCCGACCAGCAACATTGTCAAGGGAATTAAAGAAAATTCAGGCGTCCTCCCGGGTAAAGTATGAGACTTTATGCACTAGTTTCAGCCCATTTGGAGTTCGGTGGCGACTATGACGGTGACATCTTCGACTATCTATCCGGTGGTTCCAGAAGCTGGCAGCATCGGTGGAACTCGGCACAATGATTTTCTAGCTTCATTTCCCCTCCCCGCCTGGCCGACTTACAGCCCCTCCCTTTGTGGAGGTAGTATTTAGTTGTAAATCTCTTAACCCCTACCCCGAGAACCCCCCTCCTGCGAGAGGTGTAGTGTTGTAACCCACTTATTTTCTGGTTAAGCGCCATTCCTGTGGCGTGCGGGCATATGCCCACGCTTCCCGGTGCACCCTCGTCTCTGGTTGGGATTGGTGTTTTTACACCGATCTGGTGAGCATCTGATACCCCCTTGTCTAGTTACAATCTTTACTTATTTAGTATAGTCTTTACTTGCCGTCGGTCGGTGAGATGAGAGCCCGGACTCGCACACCACTTTAAGTGTGCCCACCGCGGACCGTGAGTGAGTGCCTCCCAATCAACGCCCCGGGGAGGAGCAGCTGGCAGGCGCCGTTGCTCGGGCGGAGGCGGCGGAGCACGATCTTGCTACCCGGGTAAGCTCTTAAACTTAAGTTCAATTATGCCCTTATTTGTTCATGAAATCTTATGATCTTCTTTTGCCCTTGCCCAGACTGAGGAGCTCCAGGATGCGCTTGCCTGCGTGGTGAGACAGCACTGCGACCGCAGCGCACTGGTGAGTTTTTATTTTGCTTTGTTCATGATATTCTTTAATTATTGCAAAGATTAATGATTTTATGATATGATGCAGGTGATAGAGTTGACTGAAGCCAGGAGGCAGCTATCAGTGGCGCGGTTAGAGGTTGGCTCTCGTAATGAGCAGATCGCCGAGCTTGAGCGGTCTCAGGGGTAGCAGGGGACAGAGCGCGACCTCGCAGCACGGGTGAGTCAACAACATTAATTTCAATTAAGTATGATGAAATGAAACTCAAAACTGATAGTTGACTTTTATTGAGTGCAGGAGGCCGAGCTACAGGAGGCGAGCACCCGAGCCGCCTTGGCCGGGGCAGAGCTCGCCATCCGTGACCAGCAGGTCACGGAGCTAGAGGAGGAGGTGGCCCGTCTTACCGCTACAGTGGGCCAGCGCGAGGAGCTTCCTCGAGACATCCAGGACCTCTACATGCACCTCGAGATCGAGTGGAGAGAGCGCTCCCGGGATCGCGAGGAGCTTGACCGGTAGAGGACGGCACGGGAGCGCGAGGGGACGGAGCTTGTGGTCGTCCGGATGGAGCTCGCCGTAGTCCAGGAGCGACTACGGGCGATAGAGGAGCGACTGCAGCGGGGACGTGAGAGAGCTCGAGCGGTGGGTTACTCGAGCGCCTTCGCCAGTACGACATATGCATCAAGCTCCTCTTCCCACCAGCAGGCCGAGGAGGAGGTACAGAGCTCAGCTCCGAGTGCAGCACGGGGGTCGATGCCCCCACCACGGGCTCGCCGTAGGGGTGATAGGGGAGGAGAGAGAGAGAGAGATAGAGAGAGGAGGGTGGAGGTGAGAGTTAGAGAGAGAGAGTTTGTACTCCTCCACCCTCCACACACTTGTACTCATTACATGACAGATATATATATATGAGAGATTTTGTTTACCTGAGTTGTTGAGCACTTGTGATTTGTGTACATGCGTTTGTCCTTGCTTTCTTCTCTTTCTTTTCCTTTGTCCCTGCAGTTTTCACTTGAAATAAACAGATTAATTCATCCGTTCGGCTTGGCCCCTTGCCCGATAAGCAAGGGGTTTGTCATTCTCTTTGACCTTCATGCAATACTCAAAAACACAATCTCACTATAATAAATGGCTAAACACTCTAATACATGACTAATTGGCTATTTTCTCCCGTCAGACATGTAAATCACTCAGTTCAAAAGGTGGAGAACAGGACATTAAACAAGATCGAGCAATGCTTGGGCTTGGTTCCACAGCAGATCAGATTGATCACATATTAGAGTCTGATGACAATTATCTGATTCATAGGTTTGCAGTGGAACTGTCTGGTGCGTGGGACGGCGGCAGGAAGCTTGAGTGGTGACGACATCTGAATGTCCACGGACGTCTGGCAGCACGATGGGGCCACGATGATGACGTCGCGGCTCTGGCACGGGGGCTGCAGTGGCCGGGTGAGCGCCGGTTGGGGCGTCGGTTGAACAATGGGGCAATCGACGGGGGGACCGACGGTGGCGGCCATGGCCGCGTGGCTCGTTGTGATCACGTGCTTCGAGCAGGGCCGGCCTTGCACCACAGGGCTGCAGGCAAGGGCTGGCGGCGATGGCTGGGCGTCCACGTCGGTGCTGGCTCGCGATGATGGCTAGGCGTCCACATTGGTGCAGCGGCCGCCCTGCTTCGCTGCGGCCGTGTGATAGCGTTGGTACCGGAGGGAGGCCAATGACGGCACCATGTGAAGCCACTGACATACGTGGACCAGTCCGGCGGCAGTGCCCAGTCGCGAGGGTGGCGGCTCCGACGAGGACCGATCGTCTGGCGAGGACCGACCGGTGATGGTTTCTGCAGGGGTTACGTTAACGGAGAGAAGAAGAATAGGAGGGGGGAAGGAACGATGCGAAGGAGAGAAAATTAAAGGAAATAATAAAGTATAAAGGATCAACATGAAATATTCATATTTTATTATCATATAACACGAGTCAAAATGAGGGACATGAAATATCCATGTCTTAATGTCGAATAGCACGAGTCAAGATGGGGGTTCGCACAGGTCAAATATGGGCTCTATTCATAGAGTTGACATAGGGTTTTGAGAGATTAGATCAACTTAAAGTCCTAGTTTGGAGTAGTAAAGAGTCTTAGACTAAGTTTCCACGCCAAATAACTTCGATTCACGAAGATTAGGTTGTGAAAAAGTCAAGTTTCTCGAAGGTTTCTGGGTTGCGATCACGGAAGCAGGTAGTGGTCTTGTCCCGACCGCTTCAAGAAGAACGCGGTCGCGCAATAGACTGCGTTCTGGCGGTTTATCCGAAAATTTCAGATTTTTCGATTTATCCTTTATTTATCTCCCATTTGTCTTATTTATTAATTTTAAATCAAAAAGTGGATCATTTTGGTACCACATGCATACCCATGCATAGGTGTTTACATCATTTTTCGTGCAAGGTGCATTTTAGGGGTTTTTTTAGGTTAAATTGCTTGTAAAATTGATTAAGGCCACTGTATTTGCATTTTGATGCATGCCATAGTTGTAGAAAGTTGCTATTTTAGCTTCTCCTACCCCTTTTCTTTTGTTTCGCGGCGATCCGGCTTGACCAGAGGGGAGTTCAGTTCTGAACTCATCCCTCTCATTTTCCAGAGGATATAACGCGCCTGTCAGAGGCCGTTATATGCTTAACGCACCCTTGGGGGTGCGTTATGCAATGCATGGCGGACCACTCTTGGACCGTTATATGACCGTGGTTTTCGCAGGTTTATAGGTTGTGGGGCATGATGGACTAGGGCCAGTCCGCCATGGCCAATATAACTCCTTGCTCCTAGTGCGTTATATAGTGCGGTAAACTGTGAATTTTTTTGAGTTTCATACGTTCGGCTGACTTTAACGGACTAGTCCTGATGCGTTATAGTCACATGGCGCACTAGTAGTGGCGCGCCATGATCTGTGTGGTTTGGATAGTATTCTGGTTAGTATAATGCACTGGTGGAGGCGCGTTATACTATGCATAACGCCCCAGAGGTGGCGCATTATGGTCTACATGTCTGGGTTTTAATGATCGCACGGGTGAGCATAACGGCCTGGGGGAAGTGCATTATAGTCGCATAATGCCCAGACCCTGGTCCATTACACTCTGCTATTTCGGTAATTTAGGGAAAGCATGTTTAATTCCCATTTAATGCATTTCATGCTACGTCTATGATATAATCACTTTATTTTATGATTAATGGCTTGCTCCTAGAATCCCAATAGAGTGTTTGGACTTTCCATGTGATGGAACCACTAGTTGTAGCCCTAGACTTCACGGATGGTCGACCCACCAGGGAGAGGTGGTGGGGTAGACCCGTCAAAATGGTTTAAGCTAGTACCGTGGGCCCTCGGCTCGACCGTAGTGCTCTACGGGGAGGGAAATCTAGCTGTAGGCCTGGCCCTCGGTAGGGGTCGGTGTGTGCACACGTGGTCAGAGGCAAGAGCTGACACTAACGAGTGTTACTCTGACTAGTTCTCGGTTGGTACAGTTTGGTTTATCCTCTCGCTGGGCAATTACAGACTCGCGAGTTGCTTAAGACGCAGTGTAAGCCGTCAGGGGGCGCTTCTGGTCTCTCTCTTCTGGTGGAGTACCCCATCCTTCTCCTGTCACTGGAATGGATTGAGTTATTTCTGTTGGTAGAAGCTACTTGGGAGATATCCCAGGGCATCTTCGGTGCGTAAAGAGGAAAAACCTGTTGATAGCACACGCGATACTAGATCAAAATGGACTCGGAGAGAGGGAAGAAAGAATGCAAATCATAGCTATTATTTGGTTTGATGACCCATTACATATACTGGTAATCACACAGAGATCACATACATATGCGGCTCGACGTTGTCCTGCAAAGCCGATTCCTAGCCCAGGGCAGAAGGAGAATAGAGGACGGAGCACAACGGCTAAAAGAAACTCATGGGCTCATATCATTGCCCAACCCATTACAGCAATTGCAGAGGGGAGAGTTTATAGAGAGGGGAGGAGACGCGAAGGTGACGAAGACGCTCTACGACCCACCTCTACTGTTGGTGATGAAGAACAGAGTATCAGAGACTCTCACAAGTAGGGTAGACTAGCAGGGATGGCGGCTCTCAAGCTCACTCCCCAGAACTCTTTCTTCTTCGCAAATTCTCTTTTCTCCCTAGCGATGGCTCTTTTCCCTCTTTCTCTTCTATTGCTCTCTTGCTTCTGCTCTCTCTCTTTGGTCGAAGATGATTGGTATATATAATGTGATCTTAATTCGGCATGGAGAATGCGCGCCGGGAAGACCCGCGTATTGTTTTTGGCGCGCCGGTTAAAGGGGCGTTGGAGAAGGGAGCGGGCCGTATTAATCTCATTCATCGCGTTCTTTTGACACCGGTCAGACGGTGGACCCCAAACTGCTCCGGGAGTCACCGTGATCCTTCATCTCGCCACAGTCTTACAAGACCATGGTGGGAAGTATTGATAAAGCTTTTAGGTTGCTAGGCGGCCACATTCAGAACCTCATGCCTCTTTAGCTCAGACATGTGGGTTTTCCACTGTCACACCCTTCGGCACTATGGTTCGTGCTGCGATCACAGTTTGGACTTGCATTTGTAGTTTCCTCGGGGAATGAGATACTACCCAGGATGCTTTTGCCTTGACTAGGCGATCATCTGGCCGCTACCGTACCTAATTTGCTAAAAAGGCATACCCATGCCGGGTCTTTCAGGTCTTTCGCTAGTAAGACCTTCGAGCCCCTGCTCTGAAGGGCTAGAGACGTTCTAGCACCTCAGGAGGGGTTCTCATTCAGGTGGCGGACCACCAGTATTAGAATTTTCAGATCTCAAGAAGATTATGCAGGGCACAACATGCAACCTCTAGTTAAATTCTATTAAAACCACGTAACATAGATGATTTCAAAGAAATATATATCAGAATTTCAAGGAAATCATTAAATCTGAACCCCCTATCCACCCCTACTACATCTATCACCTTCCTGCACACCCAGATCACAAACTATAGTAGAAGCCCAACTTGCAGAGCCTGCCCCGGGGTCATCCGGCATCTTCTGGAAGTGTACCATACATCGACGGAAAGACCTTCAAGTCAGATTCGACAGCGAGGTGATCCCGGCTTCATCCGAGTTCAGGGCTGTCCTGGAGGTCCATTCTCGTCAGATCGCGCATCTGGCATCCGAGGGAAGACTAGAGCCCTGGTGTAGAAGTTGTTATGCCCACACCCAACTCCTCTTGTTGTGCCACTTGGCTGGGACGTTCTCCTACCAGTCCTCCATCCAACACAGCCGGCGGAGCCTCATTTGGAGTCTGGAGCTGTCCGTTCTGAATTTTCTACCCCAGGTGTGCAGGTCAGTCCACTCAGAGCTAGCACTGACACCCCGTCATGATTCACCCTCTACCTTCCTACTCTGACCTCCTCTGGTGCCCTCCCTAGTTGGAGATCGAAGAGGACTCATTTATGGACGCATAAGTTTTGGTCCTGCTCCATTTCGACTACTAAAGTGGTCGTGACGGCGTTGCCTTCCTAAGAGTCGTTCTCCATAGACTGTGAAGAACCAGTCCGACCTGCAACCAGAGACGGCTTACAGAAGCTCCAGCGACCACACCACGGCTCCCCTTGGCGCGCCACTTAGTCGGAGTGGAGTCCCACCAGTCTTCTGTCCAACGCAACAAGTGGAGCATCGATTGAAGCCCGGAGCAGCCCGTTCTGATTTTTTCTACCCCAAGGTAGCAGATCAGGTCAATCTAGATCCGTCCAGACCTCCTCCCACTCTTTCAGACATATCTCTCTGCCCCGACCTCCTCTGGTGTCCTTCCTGGTTGGAGATCGTAGAGGACTCATTCACGGAAGCATCCGTCTTGGTCCCACACCATTTCAACCACAAGAGTGTTCGTGACAGTGACTTCGACCTGCTACTGTGCCCTGAGAACAGTCCCAGTTCGAGCAGAGCGACCCTGCCCCAGAGCCAGCCACGACCAACGACGACACCAGACGGTTCCTCAAAAATTCTGGACCTTCCTGGACCAGTCGGCGAAAGATTGGCGCTGGTTTTGGCATCTCCCGAGTTCGTTAAAGTCTGTGGCGGCGTCAACAGCGACTGTAGGTCAGTTGTTCCAGAAGCTGGCAGAACCAGTCGAGTGGCCTCTTTCGGTATTCTAGTAGTCTTCTCCCCCCACCCTGCCTGGCCGGCTTAGCGTCCCTCCCTGTGTGGAGGTAGTTTTGTTGTAATCAGTGCATATACTCGATGCAAGTCCGAGCATGTTGCACGCCTTCAAGGCTAAGTCCGTGCATGGTCCATGCATATATAGTCTTAGGCTCAATCCAAGTCAGAGCATCTCCTGTAGCAAGTCCATGCATATATAGTCTTAGGCTCAATCCAAGTCAGAGCATACACTGTAGCAAGGTCAGAGCATATCTGCCTTAGACATATGGAGTCTGAGCTACACCTCAGCAAGTCCGTGCATGGTCCGTGCACACACATAAAGCCCGTGCACATTCCACTGACCTACTCTTCCAAGTCCGTGGATGTCTTAAACAGGTCCATGCACGCTATTCTTCCAAGTCCGTGCACACTCTTGTTAAAGTCCATGCATCTTTTTAGAGTCCATGCACTTTCTACTTTCTAGTCCGTGCATGTTTGCAATGCATCCATGCATATTTCTGTTCAAGCATAAAGTACATGCAAGTTTGTGAAACTAAGTCTGTGCATGTTTTACAAACTAAGTCCATGCATGTTTCATTTTAAAACATGTGTCCGTGCATGTCTCTCTGAAAACTGAGACTGTGCACTTTTTTCTTGTAAGCAAAGTCCGTGCACGCTGTTTGCTCAGAACAAGTTTGAGCACGTTTCATGATGCATGTCCGAGCACATTGTAAGTACATGCTTGCGAGCACAACCTTTGTCCGTGCATGTTTTTGGCTTGTTTACCAAGTCACTACATGCTTGCGAGCACAACTTGTGTCCATGCATGTTTTGGCTTGTTTACCAAGTCACTACATGCTTGCGAGCACAACTTGTGTCCGTGCATGTTTTTGGCTTTTTTACAAAGTCAATACATGATTGTGAGCACAACTTGTGTCCGTGCATGTTCTTCTAATAAAGTCCTTGCACGCTCTGAACTGTTATTAAGTCCTTGCATTTCATTGCTCTTTATGTATTAAAGTCGGTGTACACACTGTAGTCAAGGCAATGCAAGTCCGAACACACACTAGCAAGTTGGAGCACACAATATCAAGTCCGTGCATCCTCTTTCTCAAATGAGTCTGTGCATGCTTTCTCGATCGTAGTCCATGCATATTAAAGTCTGAACATGTTTCGCCAAGTCTGAACATGTTTCGTCCATGCACTTAAAGTCCATGCACTTGGTTCACAACCAACGTCTGTGCATCTTCTGTGTTAACAGGAAGTAAAGTCCGTGCATGTGTTTACCTTTCATAACCAATGTCCCCTTCAAGCTAATAACCCTTTGAGCTTTCAACTGCCTGCAGCGTGGACCATTGAAGTAGTTACATCCCTCCTAGAAATCAAATCCCCTACAATCCCTCCACCAAATATCAAAAGAAAGAAAAACTACCTAAACAAAAAAAATCCCTCCTCCACTAAGGCCGCCCCTTCCCTTCTCCTTCTTTCACAACCAGCGCACCCCCATCAACCCTAAACCTGGCCAGCCCACCAGCATCCCACGCCCCTGCCCTCTCTCCCTCTGCAACCCAGGCTCTCCCTCCCCTGCTCCGTGCGTCCACAGCTAGCCCGGAGTCACCCCGTTGCCGCTACGCCCTCCTGTGATTCGAGAAGTCCTGCCTGCTGCTCTTGGCAACCAGCCTACATCAGAGATCGAGTTTGCAGAGGCTACCCTAGTGTCCACAGTGTGAACCAGCCAAAGTTGTCTTCTATGGACTCGATCTTCATCGAGCCAGCTTCGCTCCAAAAGTGGTCCCGCTGCGATCTGACCTCAGCTCCATTTGTGTCATCCATTCTCGTGCAACTGCACCAGATTCGTGTCTGAACCTGAGTACCATTTGGTAGCAGCTCCACCGCCCACCCCTGTGCGAATCAGTCAGAGCTCTCTTCATGAGAGTTCTTCTTCTTCGAAGCGCCGATGAACCAGGTGGTCCCGCCTAGTTTCGCCATCGCCTCCATCCAGGGCGTCCATTCTCCCTCAGTCATGCCAAACCCGGGGTCCTCTGTTTGCCCAGAATAGACTATTTCCAAGTTGGCCCTGACACCCCCTCCTCCTCTCTGTTTCAGGTCGTACAGTCTTCAGCAAAGTTGCGACTTTCGATGAAACGAAACGAACGCAAGTGGTTTTGTCTCGTTCCGACGTTGGCACTGGAATTTCCACCATGACCATCGGCATCCTATCATGCTGTTCACCCAGGAACCTGATGCCAGCCATTCCTACAACCACGTCCAGCAAGGTGATCAGATGGCTGCCATCTTCTGAGGGTTTGTAGATCTCCCTATCAGCAACATCCATGACTTGGTCCCGTCATGTTTGGAGTTCTACAGCGCCCGTACCGATCGACGCACCACGACCACGCCAACCAGTCCTGCGCGGCAGAACTGCACAGGCCCACAGCTGTAGCCGCCGTCTCCATCCAGTGACATCAGCTCAGTGCCAGACCTTCAGGCGTCCTTTGGCATCCCTCGGGCTTCATCCAGGAGTTGGCTGCACCTCGATTGGATGCCCGAGCTCGGCGTACTGTTGATCGCTTGTTTCCCCACCCCGCGATCCCCCCTCCTGCGCGAGGGTAGTGCATGTAACTATTTTCCCCTCCCCGTGAACCCCTCCATTCTCTTCAGAAGTCATTTTAAACAATTCATATTTAGTGGTTAGCATGTTTACCTTTGTAGCCTTGACCCGGGATGTACCTTCATACATGAGCTCTAGTTCATCCCACATCTTCTTTGCTGTCTCGTAGGCTGATATCCTAGAATATTCTTCTGGATGCACCATGCATTGAATGATGTTTAGGGATGACCAGTTGACTATTGAAAGCCTGATGTGATCCTTTGTCCACACGTCTTCATTTGGTGGGAGATCAAAAAGGTCCTGTAGTGATCACCCTCCAGAGTTCGTGGCTCTGCACTCTCAAGAATACTTCCATCCTATTTTTCCAGTAGAAATAATTGTTACCATCAAAGAAAGGGGGGCGACTAATAGAGTGTCCCTCAGCCATGTAACTATGAGGTTTGCTTGAACCAGAATCACCCTGTTCATTAGACCACATGTTGGGTAACCCGCTTTGATACCAATTGATAAAATCACTAGAGAGTGACCTAGAAGGGGTGGATGAATAGATCACACCAATTTTAAAACTTAGGACAAAGTATCATGCTGGATGACTAGAGAGTATAAATGTAGATCACTTGGCACTCAATAGGAAAACTCACTCAACAGAATAAATGCCTCAGATAGCGAACGGTGATACACAGATAATTGAACGAGAAGATTAAGGGTCAATGTAAGCAATGTAACCACATGCTTAACCAAACATAAGTCAGAAAATGCACAAGCGATAGAGCAACGATCACACAAGGAGACAAAGCATTTTTAGGTGGTTTGATTGCTCACTGCAATCTACGTCCACCCCTCGTCCACTCCGAATGAGGATACACTAGCTCAGGCTAGAAAAATAGACTCAGTCTGCGACAATGGCTACCTCACAGCTTGCCTAGAGGAACACTCTCCTCTCTTCCTCCAACCCAGAGGGAAGACACTAGTAACACCCTGTCACTAGCAACTGGAGACACAGTCTCCCTTCCTCCAAACCGGAGGGAACCCACAAGTGACGACCTGCCACTTGCAACCTGGAGACACAGTCTCCCTTCCTCTACACTAGAGGGAACACAGAAAATGGGCAACAATATTCAGATCAAAATGAAAAATAAGAAACGAGAAGAAAACACTGGAGAATGTAGCTTCAAAGAAGCATAAACACAATAGCTGGTTGGCTGCTCTCTAACTCTCTTTCACTTCCTCTTGGCTTGAACAGGGTTTCTTACGCTCTCTCTTGATCCCAGAGATCCTCTCTTTTCAGGTGGAGA
Source organism: Amorphophallus titanum (assembly GCA_024336825.1). NCBI lineage: Eukaryota > Viridiplantae > Streptophyta > Magnoliopsida > Alismatales > Araceae > Amorphophallus > Amorphophallus titanum. Next base: position 34,589 of record JANBPO010006026.1, read on the forward strand.
CGATGGAAACCTTTTACAATAGCTTTTCTCCAGCACCCTCTTTGAAGGATAGTGAATCCTAATATAGGAACATGGGCTTCGTATGGATGAAGCAACAGAACCCTACTAAAACTCCATTGGTCCATGTATCAGGGAATAGAATGTTCCTTTCCATGGATTACGTGCCTTTCATTTGCCCCCTTTATCCACTAGCAACACTTCTGCCATTTCAGAGATCACGTGCCTCTCTGCGAACCAGATTGTTCCCTGTAAAAGAAGGACAGAGTATTGTTTAGGGTCACTCGCAGCAAACTGGAATTCACCACGTGTAAGAGAAGACATTGCACAGACATTAGGCTTAATTAAACTAGATGTGCACTGACCTTGTTCCCTTGAAATGAATATTGCACAGACCTTAAGATGCGCTAACAGTAGAGTGCTTAGACCTTTTGTTGCACAGACTATAAAGTCTTGTGGCTACAAAGTGCACAGACCTTACGTGCATGAAAGTAGATGTGCACGGACTAGAATGTTGCACGGACCTAGTGGGCTAGTCAATGCAATGTGCTCGGATAAAAACATGCTCAGACCTTATAGGATAGGGTAGAGCATGCACCATCCTTCAAATGCTGTTAAGCAGGCATGCACTGACTATGTTTTGCATAGACTTTACGTGCAGGTGAGCAAGAAATGCACGGACCTTGTGACAGGCAACCACCGACATCATACGATATTGCACTAACTTGCTATAGAGACGTGCATGGACCATATCGTGCACAACGCAAGACTTGTACAGACCTTGCATGGTCCTGATAGGCCATATTCACTGACTTTGAATGGTGAGGTGCACTGACCTTATATGTGCATAGACCTAATATGGCCGTAAACCTAGTATGCATGGACCTTGCATTTGCAGGAATAAAACATGAACTGACTTAATGTATGCATAAGCAAGTCTTTGCACAGACTTTGTATATGAAGTAAAGCTCTGCACGGACCTTCTACACGCAATCAAGTAAAATGCATGGACCTTGCAAGACAAATGCATAGACCTTACTTATGTTGGATGGTCTATGTGCACGAACCTTAGATATGCACAGACCTTATATGCCGTCTAACAAGAATATGCACAGACTCTGTATACCCAAGGAAAAGGACCTGCACAGACTTTATATGTAAAGTGCAATTAGCACCGACCGTGAAATGCATATTTGCGAAGTATGTACCAATCTTGATTTGCACTAGCTAGAAACAAGCATTAAGCTTGGTATGCAGTAATCTGTTTGATGAAATGTCCTGCACACACTCCAAGGCACATTCTTGTGTGAATATATAATGTTTGACTTATGGTGTATGACATCATCAAAATCATAGGGATGCAACAATCTCCCCCTTTTTGATGATGGCAACACTATGAGTCAATCAATGTCAATGCAATCAATGAGAATGATGAATGATCAATCATGCATGCAACAGCACACACCAACTCCTGCCAACTCTAAACAGCAGACCAGCTCAAGCCAAGAGACAATTCCATCAGATATGAAAATTGTTTGATGTGCATGCAGAAAAACTTTCACACACACACACACACACACACACACACAAAAATCACTAAATCCTTCCATAATCACTTCCCCTTTGACATCATCAAAAAGAACTTAAGAGGATATGCAATGGCTGGAGAAATGAGAGACAAATACAGTATCATCACAGGGTAGAATGACCCATGAGCATATCTTAAAGGATTAAGTAGGAGAGCAAACTCAAGCGTAGATTCTTCAAGTAATGAAGAGAGATCTAGAGTGAGAGTGAAGTTTATCTACGTACAGAAGATATGATGTAGAACTAGGATGAACAGGTATGTCAAGAGGGATCTGTCCAAAAACTTTACGAAGTAAACTGCAAGTAACAGATCCACAGAAATGAGGCCAGAGGTATTGAGGACAAACAGTTCACAGAATTGAGCAAAGACAAGGGATTTGACTGAAAGTCTCTTGGATGAGCAGCAAAGAGATCTATAAGTAATTTGGTAGTTCACACCTTTTGACATGAGGAGACACCTTGATCAGAGGCCAGAATCTCCAGTTACTCAGTGTGAGCATCGCATTACCTCTCTTTTAGAGAATAGAGTTAGTAAGTGAGATGACTTTTTACGTGAGGAGACACCTTGATTAGAGGCTAGACTCCCCAGTTATTCACCACCTTGCTACCATTGCTCTGTCATGATCAAATAGAAAGTATTTTTACACTATTTAAACAGAGTTAATCTAACACTTCATGACTTAGGAAGCTTTCCATTTCTTTGATGAAACACCCAGTTTCTCAGTAAAATTCTAGAGAGTACAAGTATACACTATTCCTTCGAGAAGCCAGGGATAAATTATATACATACGGCAAGAGGCCCCACCCTTCCTCTCTCTTTCTCCATCCATTCCATCGCCTGCAACTTTACGCAGCACGCCATTTGCCAGACAGCGAACCTCGTCGACTGCTCCGGCCTTTGTAAGCTACCTCCCTCTTCTCCCTCCCCACGTCTTATCCGTCGTCGCCGTCCCAACCCTCTTCCGCACCATGTTAAAGCCCCACCCACGCAGAACATCCAAATCTTCTCGTAGTCATCCCCTTCAGCAGGTGTACTCACCCGTCCGGCATGGACCTGCAGCCGGAAGTGGCGGCCATCTCCAAACTCCGGGCCGCTGCCTCGAACCTGGCGGCCATCCTAAGCGCCGCCTTCCAGGTGGAGGACGGCCTCGTCGAGATGGACGCCCGCCTCGCCCTCAAGCACGACACCCTCGCCGCCGCCTCCGACGCCGTGGCGCCCCTGCGTGCCCAGGCCATGGCCGCCAAGGCCCTGGACGCCCGCATCAACCGGGCTGTCTCCCCCGCCTTCTCCCTCCTCCGTTCCTTCTCCCTCGCCGAGTCCCTCCAGCGCCGGCTCCTCCGCCTGTCGCGAACTGGCGGGGGTCCTCGCCGCGGCGGGCTCCGGGCGTTGCTCGAGTACGTCGACTGCGTCGACCGGCTGGACGCCGCGGTCGGCTCCGTGGCGGCCGAGTGCGAGCCGGCGGTGAAGAGGCTGCAGGAGGCGGTGGAGTTCCTGGGCCGAACCAAGGCAGCGGACGGGCGCCGGGTGCGCCGGCTGAGAGGGGCGGTGGCGGCAGTGAGGGAGCTGTACCAGGGGGAGGTGGACGAGATGCGGTACGAGGGCCGACTGGACGAGGCGCTGCTCCGGCTGCAGGACGAGTACGAGGGCCTCCTGCTGCAGCTGCGCCACCGGGGGGTCGGGGAGGAGGCTGAGCAGGAGGAGGCGGACGCTGACGCTGCTGCTGCTGCTGCTGCTGGTCGCCATGAACTGGGGTCGGACGAGGAGGTGGAGGTGCTCCGTCGGATCTCGGAGACGCTGGCCCGCAGCGATTGCTTGGACATCTGCATTGATATCTTCGTCAAGGTGATTGGTCGTCTCATATAATTGTAACTTTGCAAAGGATGATATGTTGGTATGTATTGAAATTATTTATAAAAAATGACTGAGCGATCCCTTTCTTAAACCTAATTGAAACTTTATAACTAAGAATATGTAGTCACATGTGTGTTGATATTTTAAAAAAGTATTGTCCTTGCATGTTTCTGCTCACATTAAAACTAAGTCTGTACACAATGGTTCTTTAGATCAAAATCCATGCATTTTTTTTCTTGTGAGCAAAGTTCGTACACGCTGTCTTGCTCAGAACAAGTCCAAGCACGATGTAAGTACATGCATGTTTTGGGTTGCCAAAGTTCGAGCAAGTTTCTTGCTATCGCACACTCAAGTCCATGCATATATGTGAGTCCGTGCATATGAGTCCGTGCATGTTTTCGAGTTGAACACCAAGTCCACGCATAGTTTGTTTAGGCACGATTAAAGTCCATACATGTTTATATGTTAAGTCCATCATTGAGTCCGTGCATGAATAGTACCCATCTACATTTTACTAAACCAAGTCCGAGCATGTTCAAGTTCGTGCATGAACAGTGCACGTCTGTTTGGCAACAGAGTCTATGCGTATCTTGGTTAGTCCCTGCATATCTCCCTTAGGCATTTTCAAGTTCGTGCATGAACAGTGCATGTTTTAGCGTCTCTCTCTCTCCTACGTCTCTTGCACACTCACTTGTGCGTCTCAGTTTGTGTCTCATGTGCTAAAGAAAGTCCGAGCATCCGTAGTCCATGATGGTTTTTGTATTCTAAGTCCATGCACTCTTTAGTCATAGATAAGCCCGTGCATACATAAGTCTGAGCATACATAAGTCTGAGCACATTCTTTATTCCATGACATATCAAGTCCGTGCACATTTCCTTAAGTCTGTGCACGTTTTTTGAAGTCCATGCATATTTGAGTTTACTCATTTGATAAGTCCGTGCACATATGAATCTGTGCATGTTTCTTCCAAACCAAGTCCGAGCACTTATTCGGTTGAAAGGAAAACCAAGGTCCGTGCACTTTCTATCTAACTGAAGTCCGAGCATCTTTTAGTCCGTGCACGTTTTCAGCAACACACAAGTCCGTGCATCTTTTAGTCGTTGCACAAGTCCGTGCACATATGAGTCCATGCACGTTTCTCCCGAAATAAAGTCCTTGCACATTTTGTCAAGTCCGTGCATGTCCGTGCACTACTAAGTCCATGCATCTCTCAAGTCCGTGCACAAACAAGTCCGTGCTTTTTTTTCTTGTAAGCATAGTCCGTACCCGCTATCTTGCTCAGAACAAGTCCGAGCATGATGTAAGTACATGCATGTTTTGGGCCACCAAAGTCCGAGTAGATTTCTTGCTATCGCACACTCAAGTCCATGCACATTGTGAGTCCGTGCACTTTCTGGTTGATCCCTTATCAACACCGTGCACATCTGATATTTGTTCAATAGGTAAAAGCCGAGCATCAAAAGCCTGGTGGATTGCTTCAGCCTTTAGAAATTCTGATGTGAAAATGGGATCACGTTATGACAGACTTTGTTGTGGGTTTACATCGGACTTCACAAGGCTTCGATGGGATCTGGTTGTTAGTTGATCGGTTGACTAAAATAGCTAGATTGTTGCCGATTAAAGTTGCTTGGAGTGTGCAGAAATTGGTCGACCTTTATATTGAAAAGATTGTGCCATTGCATGGAATTCCTATTTCACTTGTGTCAGATCGCGACCCGCGATTCACTTCTGGCTTCTGGCGTAGTCTTCAGAAAGCGTTTGGCACGAAGGTAGCCTTCAGTTCAGCGTATCATCCGTAGTCAGATGATCAGTCAGAAAGGACTATTTAGACTTTAGAAGATATGCTGAGATCGTGTTGCCTTGATTGGCAGGGGTCGTGGAGTCAGCATTTATCACTTGTGAAATTTGTCTATAATAATAGTTATCACTCCAGCATCGGTATGGCACCGTATGAGGCTTTATATGGACGTCTTTGTCGTACTCCTCTGAACTGGTTTGAAGTCGGTGGCCGTATATGGACAGGACCTGATATGGTTCAGCAATGTGCTGATAATGTTCGCCTGATCAGACAGAAAATGTTGATAGCTCAGAGTCGACAGAAAAGTTACGCAGATCAGCGCAGGCGACCATTGCAGTTTGAGCCTGAAGATATGGTGTTTGTAAAAATATCTCCGATGAAAGGTGTTATGAGATTTGGGAAGCGTGGAAAGCTTAGTCCGCGATATATTTGTCTGTTTCCTATTTTGGAGCATGTGGGCCAAGTGGCATATCGTCTTCAGTTGCCAGCAGCTATGTAAGCTATTCATGATGTGTTCCACGTGTCTCAGTTGAGGAAATATGTCTCTGATGCATCTCACGTGCTTGATGACTCAGTTTGGCTTGAAGTGACTGTAGATTTATCCACACCAGAGTATCTGATTAGAATTAAAGATCGCCGAGAGCAGCGATTAAGAAATAAAGTGATCCCTCTGGTAAAAGTTGTTTGGCAGTGTCACTCTGGTAGTGAGGCTACATGGGAACGTGAGGACGAAATGCGTCAGTAATTTCCTTTCTTGTTCGAATAAGGTATAATTCTTTCAGTTCACTCCTTGTTCTTCCTTTTAAATTTCAAGGATAAAATTTTTATTAGGAGGGAGGGACTGTGAGACCTGTTCCTTAACGGATCTTTACCGGTAATATACAAGAATTTAATCTATAAATTTTGGTTATTTTTAGGAATAGTTCGATGTACCCCTCACAACAATCCTTTATCCCTTTAAGGGGCTTATCCGCCCTTGGGAGGCCTCGCGGGTTCCATGTGTTATCAGGTATATTTGATAATTTATCGGGTATATCTGGTATCCGGGATCTGGGTCGTTACATTTGTCATGGGTAACAGGGTAAAAATGGGCATTGGTCTGCATAACTAAGGCTATAGGGATGCCAGAATAGCATTGGATTATTGTCCTAGAGGCTAAGCTGTTGAGACGGCAGCTTGGGCGTGTGCGGCGGTGACACTTGGCACGTGACTTGGTGGCCGAGGGTGCGAGTGAGTCGGCATCTTGTGCTTGAGTTGGTGGCACCTGGCGCGTGAGTCGACAGCCGAGGGTGCGTGAGTCGGCAGCTGAGGGCACGTGAGATAGCGGCTAGGGGCATGACTCTTCTCCTTCTTTTTGTTTAATGGCTTAGAGAAGGGGCAAAACCCCCCATTCTTCACCTTCGGTAGCGGCAAAACCCTTACGATAGCCTAAATCTTCTTCTCACCTTTCTTCTTCACACACGACGGCCTCTTTCTTCTTCGCATACAGCGGCCTCCATGACAACCTTCTTTTTCTTTGCTCGCACACGGCAGCCTTTGTTCGCACACAGGGGCCTTCTTCGTTCATGCACGGCGGCCTCCTCTCCTCATCTTCACAGCTTCAAAGCTTCTGAGAGCTGTGCTGTTTGAAAGTCTAGGATTCTTGTCCTAAGGCTTATCTTCGGGGCCATCTCACCCTATGGGTTGTGGATGAGTTCCCTATTTTCTTCTAGCAGCCTCTGGTTAAAGGGAGACTCTGCCAAAATTTCCTTTGAATCTTTGGCATCCATCTTATGTTGGCTTTATTCTTTCCTCATCATTTTGGATTTATTTGGCAGCTACAATGGCTTCCTCACGAGCCTCTTCCTTCAGCCCTATCGTCACATGGGAGAACCTTAATGGCCTTGATCGAGGGCATGCGAAGATTACTGCAATCGCAGCATCATCCAACTCTGATAATGATAGCGTGCCCACAAGGCAAATTTTGAACAATGTAGGGGGCGTCTTTGCCTTCAACCATAGCAGCGACTATCCTGAAGATCGTCCCAAAGATAGATGTATGCTCCCTTTCATTATCAGGTTCAACATTGAAGGGAAGAGGAGTGTACTAATAGCATGGCATGTCAAGGCCACCATATTGGCCGAACGGGATAGCCTCAAAGGCTTAGTTCAACGAGGTGAAGTCATCTACTTTCCTGGTGAACCTTGCCAGTGGAAATCCATTGAAGAACAATTACAAATTGGACTGGGTGAAGTAATAGTTGATTTGACGTAGGACAACGACTACTCTGAGACGGAAGGTGCCAATTTGGAAACTTGAAGTGCTGTTAAGCCTCCATTAGCATTAACTCCTTAATAAGCCAACGATTAGTTAAAAGCTATCGCTCGTGCTGTGCATAACAGTGGTGCTGCCGCTCTACTCGTCGGGATCGCCGGTGGTGATCCACGGGTGTCGGCGATGGGCACCTACTGTATGTGCAGCAGGGCGGCAGGCCGCTAGCAGTCGGCGCCTGCGTGGCTGCGGGCTGGGGCGATCGCAGGTTGCCTGCGGCGGGCAGCGGCCCAACGGTGGGAGCCGAGAGTGGCCGGCGAGGCTACGGGCCCTGCTCGCGGGGTGTCTGGGTAGAGCAGGGTGCCAGAGTGGGGGCGAACGGTGACGAGAGGGCTGCGGCCTAGGCTAGTCGGGGCGAGGACGGGACTGGCCCTCACGGCGTCGGTGCTGGTTCGGGGTGGCGGCCGGCGGCCGCGGCGCACGCTGGCACCGGAGCGGAAGGGGGGTGAGGGGTCCCCGGTGGTGACGGCGCGGCGGGTGTGGATGCGGCTGCTTGTGCAGGCAATGAGGGTTGGCCGCGCGCGTTGGGCAGACCGTGGGTGCCGCAGACCAGGGCGGCGATAGAGGGGGTGGCCGACCGTTCCGACGGCTGTCATGGCAGTGATGGGCCACGCGAGCGGCGAAGTGGCAGACGGTGGCGTCTGGTGGGGCGACCTTGGGCGCTCACGGCAGTAGCAGCTCCTGCGGGGGGCTTTGCAGGCCAGCTATTGCAGACGCACGGAGTGGTGGGAAAAAAGGTGAAGATGAACAGTGGCAAGGGTATACGGTGCTACGGAAAAAACGGGATGACAGGCGAAGAAAATTAATGCAAGGAACGGTGGCTTGGTGAGGGAGAAAGGGGATTGCGGTGGAGGGAGAAATCAATGCGAAACAGTGAGGGTGAGAAAGGGAAGTTGGGGATCACGTAGGAGAAAAAAAGAAGCAAAAAAACGAAGATTTGACCTCACGCCAAAGAAGAAGGAGAGAGGAGAGAGGTCGGTGCATCTCGCTAGAAGAGGAACACACTGCGACGTTACAATTTTTTTTTGATTCAATTATTATTTAACTCTAATTAAAGTTAGATTTTCTTATTTATAGAGAAATATAATTATAAATAGATCAATTTTTTTTCTTTAACACTTATAATATCTAGACTATTAAAATAAAAAAATAAACAACCGATTTAAAAAAATTTAGGAAAGAGAAGAACACTCTATCGGAATGTACACCTTAACCCTGGCACCTAGGAAACACGAAATGCATTAAGGAATGGACATGCAACACTATGGAACATGTAGAGGATATAATGTACCTACGCAGCGCCGTTACAGCATATGACGGATCGAGGGAGTGCGCTACATGACCTGTGATGCACCCCCTTGAGTCCGTTACACTCTCTCGAACATTCGAGAAACACAAGCACACAGACACACACAGGCTGTAACGCACCAAGGATAGTGCGTTACACCATTGTAACGTGCCTCCCAAAGGGCATTACACTTATCAGAATGACAGAAGATCCACAGAATGTAACACACCAAGGCAGGTGTGCTACATGACCCTAACGCATGAGGTCAGGTCCGTTAAAGGCACTCGAACACATAAAAATCACAGAAATCCATAGGTTCATGCATGATATAACGCACCCGAGCCGGGGCGATATAGGACTATAATGGACCTACCATTCGCCGCTACACTAACTGCCTTACAAGGTCAACGGTCAAATGCTTGGTCAAAGGTTAATTAATGGACCAGGGGTCGTCCGTTAAACTTCAGGTAACGCACCTCTTCAGGTGCATCAGGGGACTGTAACGCACCGAGGCTGGCGCATTACACCCTTTGGGTCTCGAGATTAAGGAGCCAAGTACCGGACCCCCTCCCGATCGACCGAAATCAACGGGAAACGCAAGGAAACACGCGTCTAAACTACCCTACCATGCCATAACAATATTTTATCCCTACACATGCCGCTAGAATTGAAAAATGATACCTAGAGAGACGATTTCATGAATTTAGGGCTAAATAACACTAACATAGAATTATGCACGAAAAATGAGGAAAAGGGTGTCAGACCACGGCGCATGTGGTACCGGCGGTGTCCTAACGAGGAGAGGAGTCCATCCCCCTACCTCATGCACGACGAAAATCATGATTTGGTGCAGATCGGATGACGACACGACACGGCTCCACTCGACCCGTCTCATCTCCACGCTCCACGAACCAAGGGAAGAAGGGCGTCCACACTTTCCTCGCGTCGAGCTCGTTCCAACGGTACCTCCCACGTCTCGATCGGAGCCCGTCTGAGCCAAAATCGAGAGAGAAGGAGAGAGATGAAGTGAGAACGAGTGAGGGAGAGAGAGGGATTCGAGAGAAAAAGAGAGAGTGAGAGAGTGAAATGAGAGGAGAGAGAGGGGTGTGTGTGAGTTTTAAAAATTTTGATTTTCTTACTTTTTTTGAAAATTTTCCTTAAATTACATTCTTGTAGGAGAAGAAAGGGAGGAAGGAGAGGAGCTGAGGAAAGATTCAAGGTTTTCATCTACTTCCAATCATTTCTAGAGCTCGTGAGTGAAGAAAGAAAAGAGCGGAATGAGAAGGGGAACGCATGGACGTTCTCATCGTCGACATCCAGCTACCCTCCGACTTGGGGCTTAGAGAAGATTTTCTACAACCCCTTTCTACTCATGGGGATTCTTTGTTGCATTTTATTTGCATCTATTTGAGTCATCTTCTTCCGGTTTACAGGTGTGTATTGATCATATCTTAACCTTTTCTTCGCTCATTTCCATGCTTTCATTTGAGCATAGATTATTATTTGGGCAGTCACTGTATATCTTTTTGTTGTCTCAAATTCAAAATATTATCTGTGTGTGGACAGAGCTGCATATCCGTGTGGGACTCTTGTGCGGGGTGAGTTCACCGAACGTGTGAGTGTGTGCTCTGGTGGCAGCATCTTAGGGCCAGGCCCTGTGTGTGTGATTTGCTGCAGTAGCAGCATGTGTGGTGTTGGGGCTCATCTTCGTGGTTGCTACATCTGTAGCATGTTAGTGAAGCCTCACTGGGTTTCAGTGAGGGGTGGACGTAGGGAGCCCATCGTGGTCCCAAACCACCTAAAAATCTTTGTGTTCTTTGTGACATACCTGTGTGATTGTCCATTTCTTCTATCTCCATTCACAGGTCAATTTATAGATTTTTATTCACTACACCTCTACACATTGCTACCTCTGCTATTCGTGTTTGACTTAGGCTAAATCATTCAAGTGCTTTGATTATTCGAGTGAGATCGGAAAGATTGAGTGAACTTAAATCTCACTTCAGTTTAGTTTAAGCTAATTAATGTAGTTAATTTTATTTTCACTATAATTAGTTCAGTTTGTTTTTAAAATCTGCCATCTCGACTAGGGGACAATTCAACCCCCCTTCTTGTCTGCCATCTACTCTGGGCCAACAATTGGTATCAGAGCCCAGTCTCTGATTTTTATTCAGCAGACCTTGCGGTCTAGGAGTAAAGATCTATTCATGATGGTTAGTGTGCATTCTGTTCCTTTCTTTGATGGTTTTGATTATCCTTCATGGCTTGGAAAACTCTGGGTTTGAATTTCTAAAGTTGATCCGAAGCTTATGAGATTAATTACTCATGGTCCTCATGTTTTACCCAAAAATGAGCTAAGATGGACCGATGAGCATAAGAGAATGAACTCTGATAATGTTTTTGTTTTGAATGCTCTTAAAGATGCAGTATGCAGTGACAAATTTTCATTTAATTCCAATGTGATATGTTCAAATTCATTTTACTAACATATGCATTTATCCATGTTTGAATATGTGACAGGAACAGCTAATGAAATGCACTAGTGCGTCAACGCTCCAGGATGGCTGCGTGGACGCAGCAGAGTAGCAACAAAGAAAGCATCCATTGGAATGTACCAGTGCGTTAACGCTACAAGCTTGACAGCGTGGACGTAGTAGTACAAGTAACAAAAGTTGCCTCTAGTAAAGACCTCAGTGCGTCAACATTTCTGTCCGGTTGCGTAGACGCTGCAGTAGAAGCAACGCAGTTTGTATCTAACAAGAACTCCAGTGCATCAACGCTTCTGTCTGGTTGCGTGGACGCAACAGTGGAAACATTATAGGTTGTAGCTGCTGTATTACTCTACTGCGTCAACGCGATGATCAGGCTGCGTCAACGCACTAGTTCACTAGTGCTACCAAATGTTCAACAAGTGGACGCAGTGACTCCATACGTTAACCCTTCAGCCGTTTTCCCTATCCAAGTAGATCAACTAAAGGCTGCGTTAACTCTACGGGACTGCTGAGTTGACACCGTCTATGCTCAGCGTCAGTTCTTTTAAAGTGGACCCCGTTCGCACCACTACTGGCACCAGATCAGTAGAAGGACATTTCAGTCATCTGTATTCCCTCCCATTCTAGAAAACTCCGGGGCGTGTGCAATCATTGGGCTAACCAGAAAATCTGGCTGGGACCCACTTATGGCACGTGTATGGAATTAAGCGCGGGAAAAGAATATGCCAGATGACTGGCCTGAATTAAGTAATTCATGTGAGAACAGAAGTGTGAGGGGGTTGCGGTGAGGATAGAGGAAGTGAAGAGAAAAGAGGCAGCACGAACACACGGCGAAGAAGAGAAACATCCTACTGCTCAGAAGATCAAGTTCTGTGAAGAAGACGAAGATCCCGATTTTCGCTTCCGAAGCCTGCTGCGCACTAGAGCTGTAGATCGTTCTGTCTATTCACTATCTTGTGATTTTCTTATTCCTTTCTTTTACTTCGATCTGATCTAAGAGGTTGTTTGTTAGCCCTCTCTAGCAGTGTTTTTGCTGAGAGAGAGGTTGTCTGATCCTGTGGCTTGCGCAAGGATCAAGGGTGTTCAGGCAAGATTGCCGTCAAGCTGTTTGTCAGCTGTTCGGGGACTAGGTCCTTGGGATTGTTTAGCTGTTTTGCTTAAATGGTGTTGAGGAGATTGTTCCTCGTCTTCAAGCCAAGCTGTAAAGCTCAGCAGGGTTCCTCACTGGTTTAGTGAGGAGATGGAAGGATGAGCCAAAAAAGGGGGGCTGGAGAGGGGCTGACCTGTCCTGATGACAGGTTGACCTTAGTGATCACGTGCCCATCCTATCTTGGAGTATGCTCAGACCTTGCTAGTTGGCTTCTTCACATGTGCACAGACATTGTAGAGTTGAAGGCAAAACATGCACTGATCTTTTTACATATGCACAGATCTTGTTAGTTGGCTTCTTCACATGTGCGCAGACCTTGAAGTGCGAGTGTGCAATGTGCATCGACCCTATAATATAGGGTTTCTATATAAGCATCAACCTTGGAGTTCACATGTGCACAGACCCTGGCTTGCGCTGGCACGATGTGCATCGACCTTTACTTGGGCTGGCATGATGTTTACAGACATTGGCCTTGTGCTGGCATGACGTGCATTGACCTTTGTCTTGGGCTGGCATAATGTGCATCGACCTTTGTCTTGTGTTGGCACAATGTGCATCGACCTTGGTCTGAGCTAGCAAGATGTGCATCGACCTGATAACACATAATCAACATATGTGATGTGCATCGACCTTTGTCTTAGGATGTCAAGAGGTGCATCGACCTTGGTCTTGTATTGGCAAGAGGTGCATCGACCTTTGTCTTGGGCTAGCAAGAGGTGCATCGACCTTGGTCTGAGCTAGCAAGATGTCCATCGACCTTTGTCTTAGGTTGGCATGATGTGCGTCGACCTTTGTCTTAGGCTGGCAGAATGTACATCGACCTAGGCCTTGAGATGGCGAGAGGTGCATTGACCTGGGTCTTGTGTTGATATAATGTGCGTCGACCTTTGTCTTGGGCTGGCATGATGTGCATCGACCTCTATCTTAGGCTAGCAAAATGTGCATCGACCTTGGCCTTGTACCAGCATAATGTGTATCGACCTTTGTCTTGGGCTGGTATGATGTGTACAAACCTTGGTCTTGGGCTGGCATGATGTGCACAAACCTTGGCTGCATGCTAGCAAGATGTGCATCGACCTTGGTCTTGGGATGGTAGGAGGTGCATCGACCTTGGTATTGTGCTGATATAATGTGCATCGACCTTATTTTTTTATGTACAGGATTGTGCATCTACCTTGGTCTGTGTTAGCTGGAGGTGCTCTGACCTCGACTTGTGCTAGCTGGAACTTTGACTGGCCAAACTAGACTATTACCTTTTCTCGTTGACCGGTGTTGACTTCATTGACCATGTTGATGACGTTGACTTTTCATCATTTCTTCTGAATTTTTTAACTGGCTTTCAACCTTTTTTTTGTGCAACTGTGGCAATCTGGCTCATTCAACCCCTTCCACCACCCTCCACCCTAGCTTCTAGCTCCTCCACCATTAGCACCATCCCCTACTCCAGATCACCCTCCCCATCTTTCCCACTCCATCTCCCCTTCCTCCAACCTCATCCCATTCCCCCCATCCACCTCCCCTGCGGATCCAAGGAGCCCCACCACAGAAAACCCCACTTTCCCTCTTTTCCCCCACTGTTCACTGCGCCCTGTTGTTGCCCAATAGAGCTCTATCCAGCTACAGCGCCGGTCTCCTCTCCAGATCGGAGCTCCAGAGGGACCACCCTATACTGCTGGAAATCTCTTCCAGTCGGCTTCGTCCACGAGGTGATCCTTCCCTCATCTGAGTTCGTGACTGTCCGGGAGGTTCGATCTCGCCGGAGCGCGCGACTGGCACCCATGGGAAGACCAGAGCACTAGTGTAGAAGCTTCTACGGCCACACCCTTGCTCCCCTTGGGGCGCCACTTGGCCGGAGCGTTCTTCGACCAGTCCTCCTTCCAACCCAATCGACGGAACTACATTCGGAGGCCGGGACTGCTCATTCTGAATTTTCTCATTAGGGTGCGTAGGTCAGTCCCCAGAAATCCAATCCTGATACCCTGCAATTGTGTACCTCCTATCTCTCTGCTCCGACCACTCCTGGAGCTCTTTCTGGTTGGAGATTGAAGGAGACTCGTAGACGGACGTGTCAGCTTTGGTCCCGCTCCATTCTGACTCTGGGAGTACTCTTACCGGTGCCATCTTCCTGCTGTTGCACCCTGAGGACAGAACCAGTCCGGGCAGAGCCGTCCAGTCACAGAGTCAGCTGTGACCAGAGGTGTCTCTAGGCCGTTCCCCAAAAATTCTGAGGACTTCCTGATCCAGTTAGCGATGTATTGGAGCTAGTTTCATCGTCATCCGAGTTCGCCTCAGACCGTGGAGCGGTCAACAGTGGCTGGTGGTCAGCCTGTTCCTGTAGCTGGCAGAATCGGTCGAGTCACTTCTTCGACAACTTCGTGGTTTTCTTCCCCACCCCGCCTGGCTGGCTTAACGCCCCTCCCTGCGTGGAGGTAGTATTTTGATGTAACCTCAAATTCCCCTCCCTTAGTCCAACACCCCTATGCGGGGAGTAGTGATTGTTTTGTTAATAGGGGAAGCGGCATCAACACAGTGTGCGGGGAACCACACTTCCCCGCTCGCCCACGTCTTCGAGCGGTATTGGTTTCTTCAAACCAACTAGGTGAACTCTAAACCTTGCTCCATAGTTTAATCTTGTTCATTTAATATCCGCAACGGTATTTTATTATGACTTTGACTTTGGGATTAGGCTGATTGGCGGCATGTTACTGCTTTTGTATGATGATCTTGACCTTGAGTCGTGAGACTCAAGGATCGTTGTGTTAGCAGGTCTAGTTGTCGTCCTGAGTCTAGTAGCAGTTTGGTATGCTGCCTTATGTCTTGTGCTTGGTGCTTTATGGTACGTGCGACAGTGCTTGCTTAGCCTGTCCGTACTTCAGCAGTGGTGTTTCGGAGTCTCTGTGTCTTGTGAGGCTCCACTAGTCATAGCCTGACGACACTTTCCTGTGTGTCGGCCCACCTGGGAGTGGTGGTGGGGTGAGTTTCCGATAGACAGTTTTAGGCTAGTTTTCGTGGGCTCCCTTGCCTTGCAGTAGCGTCCTGCTAGGGCAGAAAACTAGCTAGAGGCCTGGCTCAAAGCATTGAGCTTGTGTGTGCACACGTGGTTAGGGGCGTTTGGACGAGCGCCGACGGGCGTGACCCTAACTAGTCACTCGTTACTATTGATCCTTGTACTTGGTTCTGTGAGTATCTCAGTTACCACCGTTCTAGGTGTGTGTGGGAGATACTTGTGACGCAGTGTAAGACGTCAGTGGATGCATCTGGCTGTTCTTCTAGTGAGGAGGTACTTCTATCACCTGACACTTAACTCCTTGTGTTTTTGTGACTGGTTTTCGTCAGGTTTGACATGACTTGTCGGGTAGTCTGTGTTGACTTCACCTACAGTCTAGTCTTGTGTAGCGTACACGACGGTGAGTTCGTCTATGTATGTGCCTTTGACTATGTAGGTCATTTGTAGGGCTTTTTACCTATTTGGTAGGCTTCAGCTATGAAGCTAGTGCTTTGTCAAAGGATCGGTAATGCCCGACTTTGTGAGATCGGGGTTCACCTTTTAGTTACTATTTGGAGTAGCTTAGAGAGCCGAGGTTCGTTCAGCAGCTGTGTTTCAGTTTGGTACGGCTTTGCTCTTTCTTTTAGCTGTCCTTACTCTTATTTTTACAGCTTTCTATTGTAGCTTAGCACTACTGTTACTCCTGCTCTTTCTGTTCCTCCTGCTTTATAGTTTAGCATTGTTACTGCGTTGTTTCCAGTGGGGATCTGCATGACCCCTACTGAGCCAGTGACATGAGACTCACCTCTACTTTTTAGGTGTGGTCGTTCTTCTTCCTCGTGGTTCGTGACGCGGTGTGTCAATTCGTAGTTGCCAACGCTACCTGCGTCGGGCTTCCCCCGACTTTAGTGTACATTCTCTGTCCTATTTGACTGTACTTGTCTTTATTTAATGCAGTTGACTAATGGTGAATGCATGTGTGCAGGTGACAGAGCTGACCGCCGCCATAGGCGAGGGTGACCAGTTGTGAGAGGAGCTCGTGCTGGCGTAGGACGAGGCCGCCCGTTTGCGGGAGGAGCTGGCGTAGAGTTACTGCCTGAGAGAGGAGGCGAACCGCTTGCGGGGTGAGCTGGAGCAGAGCCTTCACTCGGGGGAGGAGGCGGAGCGCCTACGTGTCGAGCTAGAGTAGAGCGTCCGCTTGAGGGAGTCGACATAGTGAGGCCAGGTTGAGGCACAGGAGGAGGCAGCCCACCTTCGACAGGAGCTAGCACAGGCCAGACCATTGGAATCAGTGGAGACGACACTCCTTCAGGCAGAGGTAGAGCGACTCCAAGCTGCGGCCTTGGAACTGGAGCGGTACCGACAGGAGGCATTCGAGCTGCGCGGCGAGTTGTGAGCATACAAGGAGATGAGCCATTCCTGCAGCGGGATGAGCGGTAGCCATGCGGCCTTGAGCGGGAGTCAGGCTACTCACGGCTCTGTTGGGCATTACCTTGCGACTTCCTCTCAGCGACAGAGGAATGAGGAGGAGGACTGACGCTGGCAACGAGAGAGGGAGGAAGGTGCGACCTCTGTGATGGGCCCGCCATCGAAGAGGTAGGAGGGAGGAGGTGATAGCGACAGGCCAGAGGGGGCGGCCTGATTTTACTTTATACTCCGACACTTGTACATGATGTGATATGATAGTGACCTAGTTCGTTTTTCTTTTCTCTCTTTTTTTCCCCTTTTTTGTGTTGATTTTCTTATGCTATGCATGAATGTATGAAAATGTAAACTCTCGGACCGTGGGAGACAGGTGAGAGGAGAGAGGCGATGACTTACAGGTGGGACACACGGGAGAGGCGAGGCACGTTGACTTTACGGGAGAGACGACGTGAGAGGGGAAAGGCACGCCAACTCTGAGAGACGACGCGAGAGGAGAGAGGTACATCAACTTTGAGAGGCGAGAGAGATGACGCGAGGGGAGAGAGGTACGCCGACTCTACGGGAGAGACGACGCGAGAGGAGAGAGGTACGCTAACTCTGCGGGAGAGACGACGCGAGAGGAGAGAGGTACGCCAACTCTGCGAGAGAGATGACGCGAGAGGAGAGAGGTACGTCAACTCTCTAGGAGAGACGACACGAGAGGAGAGAGGTGCACTGACCCTGTGGGAGAGACGATGCGAGAGGAGAGAAGTATGCCGACTCTACGAGAGAGATGACGTGAGAGGGGAAAGGCACGCCAACTCTGAGTACCGTTAGTGAGCTTGATTCTTCTCATCCTGTTTGGTAGAATCTTTTCGAGGTAAGCCTTAGAAGTGCTGTCTTTGTGAGGCCTTTGTCCTGTGTCTACTTAAGTGTGGACTGTGTTAGTTCTGAGCCAGATCTGCTCTTTGTTCGACGGTTGCTTGGCTTTGGACCCAGTTTTGTGTTGGGAGTCGTTGTGCACCGTGTTCATCGTGCCGTGTCTGGTGGCTAATGTGTTATGAAGTTTCAGTAATTATTTCAAGATGTAAGGATAAACTGAGATTAGCGTTCCTTTGTGCTTTGTGCTGAAGTTAGTACTCTCCTTGGTTTGCACTTAGGCGACTTGTGATCGGTTATTAGCAGGATCGGTACTCGAGGTGAGTTATATTACAGTTTCGTGAATTGCGATAGCGTCGAGTGTGTGCTGAGATGCGAATACTGAGGTATTTCTGATGTCTGTGTGCATTGTATGAGTGCGCAGCGGAAGCGTGTGGGCTGACAACCCACGGGTCGAGGATTGTTGTTGGAAGATTCTGGCCGATCGAGAGAATTATTTCCTCGATGTGACTTCATCTTGGCCATGTGTGCCTTGATGTTATTTATTGCCATGCCGTTGTTGAAGGCGTTATGGTGTTGTCACTGGCATTTGTGATAATTAGGGAATATGTCGACATATATGCTGGTTGAGTACCCTTTGCTCTTCTGTAACTCTTTCTTGGGTGTTGTGTTCTCGGGACATGGCCGTGGTCCTTAAGATGCGTTTCCCAAGATTATTGTTATTGTTGTTGTGGGTCCTTATTGGTAGGCTGCTCGATGCATGGCTAATATATTGTAGTCGTGTACTCAGCTGTTAGTGTGGCTGGATGTGACCCAGCTTGTAGTTGTGTTCCGTGGTCTTGTGTTGAGAACGGAGCAGGGATTCTGCAAGTGTTGTCGCTATTATTGTTGTTCTTCATTGGTAGTTGTGTTCAGCTTGGGAGAAGTTCCCTATGAGTCTTATTTGGCATTGCGTGGGTCGTGGTCTCGTCATTTGGTTTTGCTGTACTCTTCTAATATGATAGAGTTGGCATGCGACTCAAATCAGATGTAATGTTTGAGTGAGGACTGACTTGATTGTGTTCGTGGTCCAGTGCTGTCATTGGCGTTCTGTGTGCCAGATTTCGTTGCTATTCTGGCGCTGAAGCCAATGATGTAGAGCTGTCAACTGAGAGGACTTTGCTTCATTGTTTAAGCTGATGCTTGTTGTGTCTGTCGTTTGTTTTATCGGTAGCTATTTTCGTGGCATGGGGGGGTGAGGGCTATATTTATAGGAAATCAATTCGAGATTTTAAAATTTTAAAAAATATAAAACTTGGGAAAAATTATTCCCACGATGTTCGAAAAACGCACAACGCGCCTGCAATGTCCCGGAGTCCGACAACCCATCGGTTCACCCTACACATGGTTCTGAAGACTCGATAGACAAAAACCTGAGTAAATCGCAAAACACATTCTGGGACTCACAAGGCGCTCCGAAACCCATGGATCCTGATCCAGAAAATCTGGGGTATTACAGCCTTCATCTATGAGGACAGGCCTCCACGATGGAGGTGTCATGGTGTTTCTTCTTGCAGTGTAGCCAGGGTTTTTTGTTAGTCCGGTGGTCCCCCGACTGTGAGATTGGGGTTTACTTTTCATGTTGTTAGAGTAGCTTATAGAGCCGTGGTTCGATCGGCTATTGTGTTTACTGTTCTTGTTACGGTTGTCCCTTCTGCCATTACTGTTACTGTTGTTGTTGTTCTCGCTAGTGCTAATGTTTACTGTCGTTGTTTTGTGGTGGGGATCTGCAGGACCCCTACTGAGCCAATGAGATGAGGCTCACCCCTGTCTTTTTAGGTGTAGCGGTTCCTCCTCGAGGTTCGGAGGTGCAACACCGTAGTTCGTAGTTGCCAGCTCGCTAGAGCCGGGTGTGCACTCGATGTTGAGTACGTTCCTTTTCCCTGTAGACTATTCTTTTGTTGGATTAGACTCTGTAGTTAGTTATTTAATTAAAAATATATTTTTATTTTTTATTATATAAATTGTTAATTATAGTTTTTGCCTGCATTATTTTAAATTTCAATGTACTTCCACACTCCTTTATAACCCTTCCGAGCCCTCCGGCTCGTGAGTGGCTGGCCAGGATTCGAATAGTATCAGGTTATTCTTGGTATCTGGATCTTGGGTCGTTACAGATGGTATCAGAGTAGTGGTTGTAGATGGACACGAGAATTTGAGATAATTACAGTGTTCAGAGTCCATAAGATCCAATATAGTAGGCAACTGGCATAGGGTTTAGTGTTTATTTACCTGATGCGGGATGGATGACTCGACCGGGCTAAGACGTACGACAGACTCGGATTGCGGCCAGCACTAACACGCTAAAGGCAAGCTGGGCGGCTGACCACCGTGGTGTTCTCCGGGTGGAGACGTCTCTCAACAGCACTCTATGTAGCCCGACGATTGTCCCTTGCAAGGGAAACGTGGGGATCACAGCGGTTAAGGAACCACTGTCGCCTAGGGCGGTGCAGTCCGAGCTCGGTGCTCGACTGCTTCACAATCCCATCACCCCTATCCACCCCTACTACACCTATCACTTTCTGGCACACCCAGTTCACAGGCAGCATCTGAAGCCCAGTTTGTCGAGTCTGCCCCGGGACCATCCGGCATCCACTGGAGGTGTACCATACACCGACGGAAAGATCTTCAAGTCAACTTCGACTGTGAGGTGATCCCGCCTTCATCCGAGTTCGGGGCAGTCTTGGAGGTCCGTTCTTGTCAGAGCACGCATCTAGCATCCATGGGAAGACCAGAGCCCTGCTACAGAAGCTTTTATGCCCACACCCCAACTCCCCTTGGTGCGCCATTTGGGTGGGACGTTCCTATACCAGTCTTCTGTCCAACGCCACTGGCGGAGCCTCGTTTGGAGTCCGGAGCTATCTGTTCCGATTTTTCTTCCTCGGGTGCGCAGGTCAGTTCACTCAGAACTAGCACTGATACCCCGCCACTGTTCACCCTCTACCTCCCTTCTCCGACCTCCTCTGGTGCCCTTCCTAGCTGGGGAATGAAGAAGACGCATAAACGGACGCGCTCGCTTTGGTCCTGCACCATTTTGATGACGGGAGTGATCGTGATGGTGCCGCCTTCCTGAGAGTCATCCTCCATAGACTGTGCAGAACTAGTCCGGCCTGCAATCAGAGACGGCTTACAAAAGCTACAGAGACCACACCACGGCTCCCCTTGGCGCGCCACTTATCCGGAGTGGCCACCAGTCTTCTGTCCAACGCAACAAGCGGGGCATTGATTGAAGCCCGGAGCAGCCCGTTCTGATTTTCCTACCCCAAGGTAGCAGATCAGGTCAGTCTGGATCCGTCCAGACCCCCTCTCACTCTTCTGGACATATCTCTCTGTCCCAACCTCCTCTAGTGTCCTTCCTGTTGGAGATTGAAGAAGACTCATAGACGGACACATTCGCTTTGGTCCCGCACCTGTTCGACTCTGGGAGTGTTCATGACGACATCATCTTCCTGCTGCTATGACCTGAGAGCAGTCCCAGTCAGAACAGAACACCCCAGTTCCAGAGCTAGCCACGACCAGCCACGACATCGGACTGTTCCCCAAAAATTCTGGAGCCTTCCTGGACCAGTCAGTGAAAGATTGGCGCTGGTTTCGGCGTCATCCCAGTTCGTTACAGTCCGTGACAGCGCCGTCATCGGCCCCCTATCAGGCTGTCCCAGAAGCGGGCAGAACCCACAACGATCGCCGACCTTGTTTCCCCACCCCCGCCTGGCCGGCTTACAGCCCCTCCCTGTGCGGAGGTAGTATTTTTATGTAGGGAACTCAGGCTGTTATTTGGTAATCTCCGTTAAAATTTGTAGGTATCCATTCACCCCCCCTCTGGATACATCTACGTACCCACATCATTCCTATCAGAGATGAGGAGAAGAAGTAAATAAAGGCCCAAATCGTGATCTCATGAATCGACCGAGCCCCTTTGGCTAGTCAACTGACCAAGTCTGTTTTCAGTTTGGTTGTGGGTAGGCCGACCCACCACTGTTGGTAGGTCGAACTACCCCTATTGGTCGACCGACCCTTGCAGGTTGGTCGACCGAAATGCCCTATTTTGGCCCGTTTTGGCCCCTGGTCAACCCGGTTGTGACCCTTTGGTCGACCTATAATCCTGTGGATGTCCTGGACACCCTGTGGGTACCATGATAGTGTTTTTGGGTGTCTAGAAGTACCGTGTTACTTCGATTAGCATGCCCATATGGTTTTGAGGGTCTAGGTGACCTCATGTGTTATGGGCTTTCCTATTTCACTAGATCGAGTCACCGTGGATCGGTAGGAGTGTAGAGGGTTGTTCTCGCACGACGTTGGCTTCTTTGGAAAGTGGTTTCCATGTGGGCCATACGGATGGCCTATGATCTTCGAGTTTAGGGACCCAGATTGGGGATGGTGGTTTCTTAGGCTTCCCTTGGAAAGGGAATGAATTCGACGGTTATAGACCGCCTTAACGATTATTCTTCGACTGTGGTTTCTGATCTTAGGAATAGGGCAGATTGAAAGCATGATGCCATGTTGTACGATGGTCTTGACCTGAGTCTTGTGACTTAAGAACCATTGGATCAGTAGGTCTAGTTGACTATCCTGAGTCTATAGCCATGAGCCACCTAGTACTCTGTGTTACTTGCGAAGGGTGCATGCATGACCTTTGGTGCTTCCGTGCTTCCTCTCTACGAAGAGTGTTCACGTTCAGTGACCCCCCACTAGTCGTAGCTTGCCTGGGCACACGTGTGCTTACCTACCAAGGAGTAGGTGGAGAGCTACACTCGGGAGAGATGGTTTTAGCATGGTTGCCATAGGGACTCCCACTGTGGCCGCTCGAGCCCGGGCCGGGAGGAAAATCAACTAGAGGGCCGAACGTAGTGCAGTCAGTCAGTGGGTGCGCACGTAGTCGGAGACTTCGGACGCGTGCTGATGAGCACGACCTCAACTAGACCCTTGTTCTGTGGTTACTTGTACGGTAAGTAGGGAGACACCTGGTGTGACGACCCAGAGCTCGAGATACCGATATACCGATAATACCGACATACCGATACCAGGAACTGGGGAAGCCCCCAAAGCTTGAACATTTGAATCAGATGGGATGCAGTTGTTAATAATTTTCCATAGAAGCAATGATATTTTTGGAGGTAGCCACTTCGACCACAGTCGAGTCCAAGGTAATTGGGGCTGAGCTTGACTGTTGTTGTAGGTTGATTTATAAACTGAAGAGACGACACAATGACCAGATGAAGAAAGACTCCATATCTCCTTGTCCTGCAGCTGAGTCATTCAGGTGACTCATCACCCACCTCCTTCTTCTACGCATACTCCTATTCGGGTGGTACGTCACTTGCCTCCTTCTATTCCCCCTCCACCACGGCCCCAAGGCCCTTGCATTCCTTCCAACCTGGACCGACCGGGTCCTTTTTCTAGTAAGCCTATTAACCCCCCTCCACGGCCTTCTTATGCGACCCCTCATTTAAGCTCTTGCCAACCCTCCGTTTCTCAAATTACACCCCTCAAACAAACTCTTCTTGACAAAGTTGCTTCATTGGAGGAATAACTAAAGAGGGTTGCGAGCCCATGACCCGTTCCTCCTCCTTCTTCCCCAATCAACCCCCTTCACGCTGTCTTAAACGACATTACAAAGATGGAGAAAGAATGGAAGGACAGGAGAAACGAATATGACATCGGTAGTTCAACTGAGCAAGAGCTGGCAAGTTTCAATGATCAAGTGGACGCCGTCTCCCCTCCACCCACTCACTCCATTCATTCATATGGCCCTCCGCCTCCGCTTACGCATACACACTTACATTCATAAAATCATCCGCAATGCCATTACATTACACCACCCACATATACGCCTCCACTGCGGTGTCCACTTGGGCCTGCTAATGAAGAGCCAACAATTGAAGAATTGAAGATGGCACATGTTGAAGCTCTGCAAGCACCCATTCCGAGTTTCCTTTGCTTTCCTATACCTCCACTATCACCAGATGAACCCCCTGCTTAGGACGATGTCACCGTCCCCAATCCAACCCCCACTTTTGAGACTTATTGGTGTTATGACAATGGGTCGATACTCCAATCACCCGCATCGGCACATCATGAGTCTCCTCCTACCCCTAACACCGCTCGCCCCATTCGGCATTTCCTCCATACCAAACCTTCTACTTTTACACCTCCTACTATGCCATCAATCTCCACGACACCTATAACACCCTGGATCTTTACCGGATCTTTATTGGGTCTGGGCAGATCTTTATTAGGTTGTTCGGATCCTTTTGGGAGAGTTCCGGTTTGCTTTTGTAGCTCTCGAGTTGAGTTTTACTTTCCGTGTGGATTTTTCTACTCCACAAGGAATTCTTAAATGCATTGATCATCAAAAGTTACAAATGAGGGAGAGGGGTGGCCTATTTATAGGCACTGATAATTTTCAAAATAACCCTGAACAAATGAGCTAGTGACCAGACTAACCTAAGGGGGTGCCCATGGGCCTAGCCTACTAGTTGGCCCCATTAAGCTACTTAATTAACCACATGACTCAAGACTTAGGTAAGTGATCCTTACACCTAGGTACTGGACTCAAATAAAAGAAAAATTACATAGCTTATGGCTAAAATGAAATATAAAAACTACATGGTTTGACTCTAAAAAGTGTGAAGAACACAATGGCGCATGCCGATGATCCATCAAAGCTTTGAAAAATGTGGAGGGGTAAGTGATGACCCTATCATACCCCCGTGGTGGGAAAAACTCGACCCCGTCGAGTATGGGTGCACCAGGGAAGTGGTACACTAAATGCAACTCCGGGCGAGCCACTATCTCGAAACTAAACTCTGTGTCCCTAGTCAGGATATGACTCTTCAGCTTCTCAAGGTAGCCCGGGCATACCCTCTCGCCGGTGATAGTACCCTACTTGCCTAGTATTGCCTCCGTGTGCTCATGTCAGGCTCCAAAGCTGATTGGTGGAGGCTCTCCAAAGGTGTCACTCTTAAAGATAGGTAGAGACTCGAGGCACTCACTAGGATCCACCGCGGTGCCCGTATAGGGTGTTGGGTCCGCCACGTGAGATGTCGGGTGAATCTCGAAACCCATCGGTAAGTCCAACCCGTAAGCCGGGTTGCCAAAGTCACTCAGAACTCGGGAAGGTCCAAGTCCTCTTGCCCTTGATTTGGAGGTGACCCTAGGGTAGAGCCACTCCAATGTCACCTTCACCAAGTTGCCTACTTGGAATCCCAAGTGATGCTTGCAAGCTGTTGCCCACTCTTTGTGATCCTTACCGCTCATTGCTAGTTACTTGTGTGAATACGTATGCCATGAGTTACGATGCGATGTGGGTGGAAAGTGTATGGTATACAATGGGGGACCGGGGCAACCATAAGTGGACCTATCATGCAATGCGGCTATGTAAATCTTGATGGACCTAGGAGGGACGGGGCACCCGTAGGTTAATCTATCATGCATGGGTGTGGTAAATGCCAGGGGACCCAAACATCCATAGATGCTCCTAGCAAGCATATGACCAATGATGAATGAAGGAGGTCCATTACACCCAAATATGAACCAATCATGCATCCTACTTGACATGTGGGTGACATGAACGAGTGGACCCGTCTTATGAATCATGCCAAGATTCTCACAGGCAACCACCTTGCCAAGACACGGATCACGTCTCGCACTGACTTCATGGCACACAAAGGCCAACAGTTTCGGACACACGATGAAAGACGACAATCTTAGCCAAGGGTGATTCTCTCCAACCACACCTCCGACCAACGAAAAATCTCCACGCTCGACCTGACCTTAACCCTCGCGCAAGCTGGGAACAACACCTTCCAACATCGAGAAAATTGTCACTTCCATCAGGTCAGCGCCCCCGACACACTCTACGAGTGTCACGTCAGACCACAATCACAACATCTCTCAATGCACCGCTGCTACAATTCCTCGAACTGCAACATGCCATGCCAAGAGCCGCGACACGAGCCACAATCGACAACCGCCAACGCTCATCCTCAAGTCTCGAACTCTCCGTGGAGCCTTCACATCACAAGCCAACTCCAGGGTGAACATAGCCCATACACACACAGAAGTACAGAAGCAAGAACTCACTGGGTCAACCCTGCCCAATCCTACCTCAAAATTTGCACAAACAGTCAGGACCGACACGTCATGTCTGACGCCACAGAGCACAACGAGGACATCAGGCTCGAAAATCAGCAACTCATCGAGAAGATCCTCCACTCCCCTGAGTGCACCTCTCGATCAGAGCACCTGCTTCGACACCTTAAATCATGACCTTAACACCTCAGGGGCTGGATAGACCTCAATCTGGAGTGGCCAACCTAATGACAGCTCCCTCAGAGCACACTTACGGCCACTAAACTACGAACGATCCTTGCCAGCCACCTGACCTCGCTGTAAATTCCACGAACGTAGCACCATAGTAACACACCTACGGACAACCTCTGCCCAACACAGCACGACCGGGGCCACGACCCATAGGAAGAAATCTCTCTATCACACCCCTTGGGCCCCACACCGTCACGAAAGTCGCGAACAACAACCACCTTCACAGTGTCGCACTGCGCACTCCAGCTCTCAAGCGAGAAATCAAGTGGAAAACAAACACAAAATCCTAAGCCAGTCACCGATTGTACTGGACCTTATGCACTCTGATCACTGCAATATCTCGAATTCCTATGTATGTCCACAACCGCAGCTCTGATACCAGCTATAACGACCCAAGATTTAGATACTGAGAGGAGCCCGATACCAGTTGAATTCTGGCCTACCGTCCACGAGCCGGAGGGCTCGAAATGGCTAAAAAGGAGTGTGGAGGTACAAAGAAATAGGAAATAAAGTAGTATAATTTAATAATTAACTAAAATAAATGACTAACTACAATAGAGTCCAGTCCAATAGAAAGTATAGTCTAAAGTAGTAAAACGTACCACATGCCAAGTTAACACTCAGCACGGCGAGTTGGCAGCTGAGGACCTCCACGCGACGCCCTTGAACCTCGAGAATGAAACCACCGCACCTGAGAAATAGGGATGAGTCTCCAAACAGAGACTCAGTAGGGGTCCCGCGGAACCCCAACAGAGAAAATAACTACGGAAAGGAAAGTTACGCTAGCTAAACAACCACAGCAGGAACAGCGAACCGGTGGCCGGTCAAAACTCGGCACTACAACTACTCCTACTTGGAATAAAAGGGAAAATCCCGATCTCACAATCGAGAACCAGACCACTTTAACACCAGACCTACTGAGGAAACACTCACGGCACCCTGTCGCAGAAGCCTGCCCATACAGGCATGACCAACCGGGACTGCACAGTCCCACACTGGCATGGCGAGGCCTCGGTAATCCCTACCAGCACCTCTGGTCACTACCTTGGGAAAACATGTTGGAACGGTCCAAAAGCCACATCTCGCAGATGGGAAATAGAATCCGGAAATAGGAGAGTCATGACTCACATGACAAGAGTACCTGCCCACAAGAAGTAAGGCTGGATGCATCCACTGACATCTTAAACTGTGCCTCAGGTGGAGACAAAGACACCGTACAGTAACCAGTACCACGAACAAGAACTAGCTAGGGTCACGCTCGTCAGCGCGGGTCCAACTGCCCCCAACCACGTGTGCACACATTGACCATGCATCCTAGGTTAGGCCTCTGACTAGTTTTCCCCTCAGCCAGACTCAGGCTGCAAGACATGGGGCCCTACGGTAACCAGTCTAAAAATCGTCTCTCTCAGGTAAAGCCTCGCCACCACTCCCTGGTAGAACCACACGCGTGTCGGAAGGCTATGACTAGTGGGGAGTCACTAATGTGACCACTCTCTGATGAGAAACTCCGAGAACCACACATGCTCCCTGCGTGAAAGTCACGAAGAACCAAGTGGCGCTAAGACACTGGACTCTGGACAGTCTTCTAGACTCACTAAATCTAACGGCATGCCGTCAATCTGCCTTAACCCTAGGGTCATAAACCTCAGCATGATGACTCACGGGCAGTTTACGACTGCTGAGACCATTCCCTCAAAAAGGGAACCAAGAAAACCTCCAGCCCCAGGCTGGGTAAATGGGACTCACAGTCCATAGGACACACAAACGGCCCACGCAGAAAACATAGAAGAGTAGTTCCCGAGGCGGCTCACAAGCTGCCAAGCCAATTCCCAATCCCAGGGAAAAGCAGGAAACCTCTAGCCCCAGGCTGGGTGACTAGACTCGCAGTCCAAGGCCTTACGCATGGCCTACTCGAAAATCACTTTCCGGAGAACTCACGACGTATGGCGAAACCTCCACTACACTCACACCGATATACGGGGACTCGATCAAGCGTAACACAGGGACCCGGAACACGTGGAGTCACCCGAACTCTCAAACTCATGGGCACGCTAATCGAGGTAACACAGTACCTCCAGACACCCCAAAATACCAACACAAAACCCATGGGGTGCCCGAGACACTTACTAGACCAAAGGTCGACCACTAGGTTGTAACCGTGTCGACCGGAGTCCAACACAATGCTTAAACGAGCACGGCAAACACGAAAGCCAAGAGGCGGTCTTCCCTAGGCCGTCCGAGAGCTTGGCGTTCTGGCTAGGACTGCATAGCCAAGCATGGCGGTCCAGCCTAGACCGCATAGCCCTAGATGCCTCCAGAAACTCGGCGATCACTCCCAGATCGCAAAACTAAGCATGGCGGTCCATTGCCTGATTGCAGGGCGTCACCTATCAGTCAGTCGCTTGGCCGCTATGCTTCCAGACTTCTCGTGACTCAAAACTAGGAAAATAGTAATGCCCTAACCGCATGAGGGATTGGCAGTCTATCACCAGATCGCCCGATGGTAGAAGCGGCCACCACAAGACTGCCTCACCACAGGAGTTAGAGAAGGGATGAACGGTCACCTCCTGGCCGTTTCACCATAAAATGGTCACTCTGGGACCACAAATGGAAACGAGGCGGTCACTCCATGACCACTTAATCGGGAGAAAACTCACAACAGTCAAGACTCGCCCTCGGGGGTCGCGCCGACCCCATGAGGGAAAACGATTGGCCGCTTGGCCGCCGCTAGAGGTGGCAGTCAATAGCACGATTGCAAAACCTGCCGACACTCCTTGGTCAGCTAGCGGTCACCAGGTGGGCTATTTCACCTAGAAACGGTTCCTGGTAGGACCGTTTTCATTCTGGTTCTTCACCCAAATGGTGTTAACTCATACGGCCGCCAAGCAGATTATGAGTTCTATGTTCAAGGGGCAATTGGCCTTATTCTCAAGCTTTTCCATGGACATTCTGTACTTTTTACGCGATCTCCCTCAGTTTATCAGTACGCCGGCCATGTCAACGTCGTGTATTATTCTCCCTCAGTTTCATCCTTCTCTTCTATCAAGGGAGTTATGCTTCAAGTTTGATTGTCGAATGGAGTTGCCAGATCTCTATATCTTGGTGTCGAGTGACAGGACTCCATGATTTTTTGATATTCATCACTCTAAGGAGTTACATGTTCAATAATGTCCACATATGGCTAGCACCTAGTGTCAAGGGGCAATCGCCCTGATGAAGCTGCATGTTCATCATCAGGCCAGGCCGCCTGCTAGATGGGCTCCTTATTTGAGAAGACATTACAAATCAAGAAGCCTAAAGGTCCAGGTCCGTGCCAAGTGGGCCCGTGTTCAAGAGATTTCTGCTAAGAAGAGGCGGCGGCGCCAGTCAAAGGGCTGTCAGTTGTTCACTCAGGGGTCCACTTCTCTCTCTCCCTTCTTTTATTCATCATTTCTTCTACTTAGTTCCTACTCTTGGGTGGTGTACCTTCCTCCATCTAATCTTGTTTCCATCATCTTCTCCTCCCTTCCCAGGCCCACGAGCCCCCATTCCCCTTCTTCCCATCCAGAGTCTCCAAATTCTCCTTCCTCTCACGCTCTTAGGCCTTGGCCTATGTCATCTCCTCATCCCAATTTTGGGACGTCTTCTGATTCATCATACCTGGGACTTTTGGGTGTTGTTTTTAATTCCTCTCCGACCCTATCGGATGTCTACACTTCTCCTTCTTCGGCCCTGCTAGATGCTACTTCTGATTCTTCTCCGACTACATCAGATGATCGTTCTTCTTCCTTATCTTTGCCGTAATCTCATCCTCATCTTTCTAGTCTTTCCTCGTCAACCTTTCGGGGATCTCACCCTTTTTCATGCTATTTTCTAGGCTTTTGCCCACCATGATCTCAGTTGATCTGGTTTCTTTTGTATTTGGTTCCTTGTTATCAAGGCCTCAACGCCTTAACGAGGGAGTTCTAGCCCACGTATCTCTTCTTTTTTATCCTTCTTCATCCAAGTTTGGTATCTGCCGCTCCTCCATGTAGGGGAATCCTTAATCCTTTACTATCCTCTCCCTTTTATCCTCAGCTAAACGGTTACCGGTCCACCAGCCCCGCAAGCAAGGCTCTCAACGGACTTGTTGGTTCGTCAACGTTTTTACAAGGAAAGAGAAAGCTACTCTTTTGGGATGTAAAATAATGCTACAGTGTACAAAATACTTTAAACATGGCATGTATAAATCATGAAATACATTAGAAATTACATAAATACACTTTTGAAATCTCCAGGTATATAACGGATCAGGACCACCCTGTTACACACTATAACGGACAGGGACAGGACCGCTACACTCAACAGAAGTCATGAAAATCCACAGTTAACGGGGACTATAACGCACTAGGGTAGGCACGCTATAGGACTATAACGCATGGGGATAGGGGCGTTAAAGTCAACAGGCACACAATGCGAACGACAAGGGCTATAACGCACCATAATCGGTGCGTTAAAGACACTCGAACGTATAAATCCACAGAAAACTCACAGTTTCATGCACGATATAACGCACCCATATCGGGGCATTAAATAACTATAACGGACCTAGGGGAGTCTGCCACAAGGGGAAATAACACACCTATATAGGCGCGCCAAATGACTATAATACACAGGGGCAGGCGCGTTATGTCGGGATTTCGGAGTTCAGAACTGAACCCCCTCCCGATCGACCAAAGTCGACAGGGGACGCAAGAAAATGAGTTTCTGAACTGCCCTACCATGTCATAACAACGTTCAATACCTAAGCACGCCACTAGAATTAAAAGACGATGCCGATGGAGATGATTTCAAGCATTATGGACTAAAAATAGATTAAATGGGAATATGCACGAAAAATGAGGATAAAGACGTCGGACCACGGCGCATGTGATACCGGCGGTGTCCTACCGAGGCAAAGAGTCCATCCCTCTACCTGGATTACGACAAAAATAATGATTCAATGTCAATCCGGTGAGATGGTGACGCGGCACCTCCTGGCCAGACTCGGCTCCACGCTCCTCGAATCGAGAGAAGATGGGCATCAACACGATCCTCGCAACGTGACCAATCCAACGGTACCTCCCTCGCTTCGATCAGCGGCCGTCTAGATCAGAAATCGAGAGAGAAACGAATTTTGAGAAATTAGCCCAAAATTCTATAAAAAGGAGTTTTACACGTAAAACGATAAAAATGGTGACATATGACGATGCATGTGGCGTCAACGGGTTCCTGGCAAGATGAGGAATCTGTTTCCCTACCTCTTACGCGGCGAAGATCGTGAATCGGTGCAGATCGAGCGACGGGGGCCACGTCGTCCTTCCACTCGCACGCATCTCCACGATCCGAGGGAAGAAGGGTACTGGCGCGATCCTCGCGTCGAGCCCATCTCGTCGGTACCTCCCACGCGTCGTCCTGCCAACGTCCACCTCATCCATCATTTCATCACGTTCTAGCCCATTCCATCGCGTCTCTACCTCGGTCAACTCGACACGGTCACGTGCCCCGCGTCGAGAAAAATAGAGGGAAAAGAGAAACGAGGGAGAAAGTAGAATGGGAGAAATGACAAGGACAGGAGAAGAGAAAATCACAATCACACAAACAACATTACCACAATAAACGATTCACAAATAACTAAATCACATAAAACTCAAGCAACAGGAAGAATTAAGACACAAATTAACTAATTGAAAAATAAAGACACACCTTCCAAAAAGGTCAGACGTCACTGCTCAGCACAAGGAAGCTGAGACGCTGGTGAGTCCTGCTGAGGTTGCAGCGGCACAGGTTGAAACTGGGACTGTTGTGACTGGGCCGGTGAAAAGAACTACGCTGGTATCGATCTGTACGGGCAGTCTCGAACAATATGACCCGGCTGATCACAGCGGAAATAAACCACCGGCAAAGAACATGGTCTGCCAGGGTAGCCACCACCACACCTCGCACACGATCCTGGCTGACGGATAGCAGATCCCTGACGTTGCTGAAAAGACGGAACTGACGATGGGACAGCACCGGTAGAAGACTGTTGGGCACGTCGTTCCTTACGCTTCCTTGACTTGCTCCTATTGTTCATGGACGAAGGTGTACCACGATCAACTGGTGCAAGAGAGGAGGTGCTAGTTGCATACGACTGCCTGCCTTGCTGATTTCCACGCCTCTTATTCTTGAATCTCCGGAACTTCTTGCCTTTGGACTTGGAAGAAAAAGCACCATCGACAGCGGGAACAACAGAAGGAACTCCGGGGACGCTCGGCAGATAAACCTGGTACAACTGCCTGATCGGTTGAGGGATAAGGTAATGCTGCACACTTGGCTGAGTGGACTCAACCTAGGCATGCACTTGAGATATCACCTGCCCTACTCCAGACGTCAGACGAGGCAGCACGGCTTCACTCTGCGTTCCATGCTGAACATCCGGTAAGCCTTCCACAACAGGGGCGGGAACTACTGAACCTTGACTCGATGCAGGCGCATAAACCATCACGACAACCACTGGAGGAGGAGCACCGTTTCCTTCCCTAGAAACACGTGCCTTCCGACGACGCGCCATCGAAACCTAAGGAACACATACTGATGAAAATCACATCAATAATCACGGAAAATACCCTAAACCAGTTGATGCGGGACGGACCCGCGAGACGACCTAGGACTCTAGGCAAGCTCGGATACGTCCCACGCGAGGGAAGCGGTCGGTTAAGTGGCTGAACGGCCCCTTGGGAGACCGTTCACCTTCTGGAGCGGTCCTGAGAGGGACCGTGTGTGTCTTGCACGGTCTAGGGCAGACCGTGTGTGTCTATTTAGGGGCGGTTTGATGGTGACCATTCCAGTTTGTCAAACGGCCTTCAGTGAACCGTTCGAGTTCTGAGGCGGCCCATTGTCAGACCGTTTACCCTTGGATGGCGCAAGGTGGACCGTCTACATCTTGGAGGCGTCTGGGTCTGCGCGGTCCTGGACGGACCGTCGTGCTTGGCTACGCGGTCCTAGCAAGACCGCCTAGCTCTTGGACACCCCAGGGCGGACAGCCTATTGGCGTTGTGCTTGCCGTGACCGTTTGAGCGTTGTGTTGGCCTTTGGTCAACCCAGTTGTGACCCAGTGGTTGACTTTCGGTCTCGTAAGTGTCCCGGACACCCCGGAGGTTTCGTGTCCGTGTTTTGAGGTGTCCGTAGGTTCCGTGCTATCGTGATTTCAGACCTAGGGATTAGGCTATGGAGAGGGGGATTTCTGTTACCTAATTAAGAGCGACCGAACGAGGTCCAGCAAGACCAAACGAGGCCTAGCTCATCTAAGTGACAACCCACAGGGCCCACTTATCATGAAAGCCCAATAAGTTCACTCAGAATCAAACACCTCCTCGGCGGCCACTAGGCTCGGAGGTCTAAGTGTCGGTCCGGTCAGGGGAAGATTCACGCCCGAGCTACGCCCCATATTGGGATAAGGGCTGGCGCCCCGCGCCCACTCTAACCGAATTACACCCGAGCTATGCCTATCGCCCGGATAGGAGCTGGCATCCTCCATGCTTGGGTCGACCGATGAGTGCTTATCCATGTTACCCTTGAGAGCTCTTTATGAGCAAGAATTTATGAGGATAAGGGAGGCCAAGAGTCCTCAAGGCTATAAAGAGCCCACGATGAGGACGTAAAGAGCCCATGTCGAGGACGTAACCCCCACCCAAACTCCTCTGCTTACGGGCTCATGAAGTTGATGCACTATTTATACCTGGGACTCCCTCCGGCGAAAGGTAAGGCAGAACACGCCTAAACTCTCTGAGCATGAACTTCCTCACCATCTTAGTGGAGAGCTGATGCGGGACGATGACGAGACTCGAGGCCACCTGGGACTCTAAGCAAGCTCGGGTACGTCCTTAGCGAGGGAAGCGTCGGATCTGCACGATTGAGAAACCGGCAGCGAGTCAAGGGTGGTCGGCTCTCTCTCTCGTGCCCGGGTCGGGTCACGGGATGGTATCTCTCTCTCTCATAACAACAAAATAAAAGGGGTGATCCTCTCTCTCTCTCTCTCTCTCTCTCTCTTTCTCTCATTCTTTCTTTCTCTCGTTTTCTCCTTCACTCGGATGGCCACCCGGCACACTCCCCGCTCTCACACGCCTCCCACGGCACACTCCCCCATCCACCGCCACACTCCCTCCACCCGGCACACCACTGTGCCGGATGGCGTCTACCGTGTCGGGTCACCCTCTACTGCACCAGATAACCAACCTACTATCTCACCCGGTGCATTCGGCAGGTCCACGCCTCCCCCGGCACACTCCTCCCCCTCCACTTTTTCTTCAGTTCAATCCTCGGTGTTCCCTACTGTTGGTGGCTTTGCTGTTGCTGTCCCCCTCCTTGGTCGTAGTGGTTCGGATGCGGAGGGCTTAGTCGCGGGAGGCTTGGATGTGGGAGGTCATGCTGAGTCTCCTGCCGCCGTGGCTCCTACAGCTGGGTCCCTCCCTACTCCATCCTCGGTGGCCATTGCCGTGGGGGGGCTTTGCTGCAATTGTTCCCGCCCCTGGTCGCTTCTCTCCTGCGGTGGAGGGCTTGGCCAAAGGTGGCCTTGGGCCTCCAGCTCACGGCGGTGCGTCCTCTGATGCCCTACCGTCTGCTCCGGTGCCGACTGCCTATGCATCCGTCGCTCCGGCTCGTCTTCCAGCTTGTTCTTCGTTTCCCACCGGTGACCGCCCCGATTCCCTGTTGCCCGCAGGCGACACTCACGATTCCTTGCCCGCCTGCTCCTCCTCTTGCTGCGGGTCCTGTGGCCTGCTCTACTGTCGCTCAGGAACCCTTGGCCACCCCTGGCCAAGCCTCTATAGCTTGCATGGTTGGCTTCGCGCCAGCCTGCCCGCCATTTGCCTCGTCTAGCTCCGCAGTCGCTGCAGCCATGCCTTTGCCTCCCAGCTTAGCCGTTCCTTCCGGTGGGGACCAGCACGCTGCTCCTGTCCTCAGACAGCCCCCTGGCGGTTCGCAGGGTGCTGGTGGCTTGCCGCTGCCCAGCCAACACCAAGCGCTCTCCTCCCCAGCCCCTCTGGCAGCTACGGTTGTCGAAGCCTGCTTTGACTTTCCCGCGCCAGTGATTGTGGATCGGCATGCTGCTCTTGGCCTGGACCAGCCTCACCCCCCTTCCCCTTCTTTGGTCCCCCACAGCTCTAATTCTGCTATTGGTTCTGCTAATGTTCTGCCTGGCCCGGCTAGGCCCAAGCCATGCTCTCCTTCGGTTGTTGCTTCTGCCATCCTGGGGGTCGAGCCCCCCCCCACCCAGGGAAGTGAAAATCATACCTTTTGGGATTTGTAGGGTTCATCAGAAAATGGCAACCATTCTTAGCCTAATTAGTGTCAAAACGACCACTGGGATGTCACGATCCCATTCCCATAAGTTTCGTGTTGATCGGTTGTCATTTGGGGCTGGTAGGAGTTCGGGAACTCCGATGACTCATTTAGGGTCGATTCGTCGGAATCGCCCCAATTTTGTGATTTAACGCTTGCATGCGGTGTTTTTAGCCTCCAAGAGTGTTGTATCATCACGTGGCATTATTTTCCCGGCGCTTCGGCGTGAATGGGGCGTGGAACAGGCCGATTCAGCCATTCCCCTATTTTGCTCGCCGATTTTGTGTAACGGTCGTTCCAGTGACCGTCACACTGTGTGATGGCCACACGATAGACAGCCACAACTATTGGTCGTTTCACGTTCTTCGTGGCTAGGTTGGTGTGACGGACCAGTATAGGACCGTCACATGGCTGTAACGTGCCTATGGTGGTGCGTTACGTTCTGGGTGTGATGGACCAAAGTAGGACCGTCACACGGCTGTAACGCGCTTGGCTTGGTGCGTTACGTGCTGTGATTTTCGAGGACTGTGGCTGTCAGTTCCTCGAAGACCGTGTCTACCTCGAAGACCGAGTCAGTCGGTTAGCCCTGACGGACCTCCCCTTGTGCGTTACATTGTGTAACCCCCCTAGCCTGGTGTGTTACATGGTTCGTGTTAGTCTTCTAGGCATGTTGGCCCTGACGCCCCTGTCCTGGCGCGTCAGGTGGTGTAACGTGCCTTGGTTGGTGCGTTACATCGTTTGAGTGTAAGTTTTAGGCCTGTTTGCCCTAACGCCCCTACCCTGGTGTGTCAGAGTAGGTAACGTCCCTATGGTGGTGCGTTACAGTCTTGTTGTTGGTCGTGATGACCTGCGTTGTTCGTTGGTCTATTATGTTCTATTCTGTGTGTCTGTATGTCTTAGGTTTATGTTCTAGGGTGGTGTTTGTGTGTCGATAGTTTCTGGATCGGTCGGTTCAGGTGACTGGGTGTGGTCTTTCTTTGACTGCGACAGTTCCCTAACGACTTGATCTAGACCTGTCAGTGTCCTTGATTCTGGTCTTGCAGTGGCTTTCCTTGACTGTCGGGTTCGCCTAGCGGTTGAGTGATGGTTCGCTCTGCCCAGAGTGTAGTCGCTGTCCACCGCTCCAGTTTCTGCTTGTCTTGGCTTGATCTCATGATTTACCCGTGACCCGTGGGTGTCTGTTGACGTCCTATGAGGGCAGTGACCATGATGGGACGGCCCGAACGCACGTACCTAGCCGTCCGAAGGATCGGCTCCGGTCGGAGACGATGGCGAGCCGGGGAGCGTGCGCACCCGGTGGACACGCTGCGTCAGGGAGGCTTGATGTCATTCCTGCTATTACATGCACTACGCTCCACGTAGGGAAGAGGGGTTCGCGGGGAGGGGAAACAATCGCTACATATACTACCCTCACGCAGGAGGGGGGATTGCGGGGAGGGGTAAGCAACAGTTGCCCATACGCCGAGCTTGGGCATCCACTCAAGATGTAGCCAACTCCTAGACGAAGACCGAGGGATGCTGACAGATGCCTGTAAGTCTAGTGTCGAGCTGACGGCGCTAGATGGGGATAGCGGCCGCTACAGCAGGCCAGTGCAGTTCTGCTCGACTGGACTGGTCGGCGCAGATGTGCTACGATGGCCGGTACGGGTGCTGCAGAACTCCAAACGTGGCAGGGCTAAGTCGGGAACGTTGCTTATTGGGAGGTCTACCAGCCCTCAGAAGATGATGGCCGTTTGGTCACCTCGCTGGACGTGGTCACAGGAACGGCCGGCATCAGGTTTCTAGTCAAGTAGTCGAACCAGTCGCAGGTAGCTGTGGGGGAACTCCCAGTGGTGACGTCAGATCAGAATGAGACCATTGCGTTAGTTCCATATCGTCGAAGGCTGCAACTTTGCTGAAGACTGTCTGACCTGAAACGGAGAGGAAGAGGGGGGGTCGGGGCCGACTTGATAGCAGCCTGTCCTGGGCGAACAGGGGACTCTGGGTCTGGCATGACTGAGGGAGAATGGCCACCCTGGATGGAGACAATGTCAAAACCAGGCGGGACCACCTCTGGTGCATCGGTGCTTCGGAGGAGCAGAACTCCCATGAAGAGAGCTCCAGCTGAATCACACAGGGGCGGGTGGTGGAGCTGCTACCAGATGGTGCTCTGGTTCAGACCCGAGTTTAGCGCAGTTGCATGAGAACAGGCGGTGCAAACGGTGCCGAGGTCAGATCGCCGTAGGATCACTTCTGGGATGAACCTGACTTGATGACGTACAACTCCACAGAAGAAAGTTTCAGCTGGTTTGCACCATGGACGCCGGGGTAGTCTTTGCACACTTGACCTCTGCTGCAGGCTGGTTGCAGAGGGCAGCAACGTGGTCTTCTCGACCCATGGGAGGGCGTAGCGATGACGGGGCGACACCGGGGTGCCATGGACGCTCGGAGCAGGGGAGGGTGGACCTAAGTGCAGAGGGAGAGGGGGCTGGGGCGTGGGACGCAGGGGGGCTAGGGTTAGGGTAACGTCATACTCCTTTAGGTCTAGACTTATTAGGTTAATCGAGAGATTCTTTCCCTTCACTAATATTTCACAATCTAGATAATGATGTAAAATAGTTGATTTTTTGCCAAGAGGTGTTTCAATAACTAAATCTATCCACTCTGGTTCATTAAGCAGTGGATCGGTGAACTTTTTAGAAATAAAGGAATGTGATGCTCCAGTGTCAAATAAAACATAGGCAGACTTTGAGTAAATGGTTAATGTACCTTCTACCAGTCCACCTTCATTGTCTGGTTCTGTCTCCATAGCAGCATGGAGACGGGCATTTCTTGTTACTGGACGCTTTCCTTCTCTGGTGATTCCTTCATCATCGGGCAATCTGGGATCCGGTGATCTCGACTCCCACAATGGAGATAGGCTCCCAGTTTCCTCCAACATTCCTCAGCCTTGTATCCGGATTTATCGTAATGTTTACACACCACATTGGATGGGGTGATGATGGAGAATGACTTCGACGTCTTCTTTAGCTTCTTATCTTGCAAAGACTCCCCTCCATTACTGGGTCTCTTCTTGTTATTGAAGCTTGGCTTATAGTTGTTATAACCAACAGTGTTCTTTTCCCGCCCACAGATCTTGTCAGACAGTTCCGTGGCATCTTCCAGCAACTGTGCCCGGCGCACCATCTCCGAGTAGACTTGTATGTCCATCGGTGCCAACTGGGTGATATATTGGGGCCTAAGCCCATTAAGAAATCTCCTAGCTTTCATCTTCTCGGTGCTAACTAGGTGTTTAGCATACCGAGATAATCTTGAGAACTGCGCCTCGTACTCTGCTACTGAGAGGGATCTTTGTTTGAGTGCGGCAAATTCGGAGGCCTTCCTCTCCTGAACTCTATCAAAGAAGTACTTATTGTTAAAGTGTTCCACAAATTACTCCCACGTGACCTGAGCTTGGCCTAGGGTAGCTTCTACTGACTCCCACCAACATCGGGCGTCTCTCTCTAACTGGAAAGTTGCTAGTAAGATCTTCTCTTGATTTGTACACTACATAACTCTAAAAATACGTTACGTTTCCCCGAGCTAGTGCTCGGCATCATCTGGGTCGGTCGACCCCATGAACTTAGGAGGGTTCATGTTCCTAAAACTTTGGCGGAGGTTCCCTGCTCCACGCTGTGCTCCTCCCTGGGTGACTTGTTATAGTGCATGGGTGA
Source organism: Amorphophallus titanum (assembly GCA_024336825.1). Classification (NCBI taxonomy): domain Eukaryota; kingdom Viridiplantae; phylum Streptophyta; class Magnoliopsida; order Alismatales; family Araceae; genus Amorphophallus; species Amorphophallus titanum. Next base: position 73,705 of record JANBPO010006026.1, read on the forward strand.
GGCCCTGGACGGTCCTCTGCATATCGCGCCACTAAGCACGTTCTGCGGCCATTGTCCTACAATAATTAAATAACTATTAGATTGTAATTATTCTCTGGTGATCAGTAAAGATCTCAAACTTCTCACCATACAGATAATGTCCCCAGATTTTCAAAGCAAAGATAACTGCAGCAAGCTCCAAATCATGTGTGGGATAATTTTCTTCGTACTTTTTAAGCTGTTGGGTTGCATATGCATTACCGTGCTGCATTAGCACTGCACTCAGACCTATTCAAGAAGCATCAGTGCAAACCACAAACCCTCCCGGGCCTGAAGGAAGCACCAGCACTGGAGAAGAAGTCAGAAGCCTTTTTAATTCAACAAAGCTCTGCTCACACTGATATGACCAGATGAAAGGGACATCTTTACGAGTTAGTCTAGTCATCGGCACTGCAATCTTAGCAAAATCTTGAATAAACCGACGATAATAACCTGCCAAACCCAGAAAACTTCGGATCTCTATAATGGTCCTCGGTCTTTGCCAATTAAGAGAAGCTTCAATTTTTGCTGGATCCACTACGACACCATCACTGGAAATCACATGGCCGAGAAAATGGACCTCCCGAAGCCAGAACTCACATTTACTTAACTTAGCGTAGAGCTCGTGATCCCTAAGTGTTTGCAGAACAATCCTCAAATGCTGTGTATGATCTTCTTCAGTGGTAAAATATACCAGGATATTGTCAACAAAGATCACCACAAATTAGTCTAGATAAGGCCGGAAGACATGTTGCATTAAATCCATGAATGTCGCAGGAGCATTGGTTAGCCCAAAAGGCATAACCAAAAACTCAAAGTGTCCATATCGCGTGCTGAACGCAGTCTTTTTGACATCAGACTCTCTGATCCTCAGCTGAAAATATCCTGATAGAAGATCAATTCTAGAGAAGACAGTGGCAGATTGCAACTGATCAAATAAATCATCGATTCTAGGTAGCGAATATTTATTGTTGACTGTAACCCGATTCAACTGCCTATAATCGATACAGAGTCGCAGGCTACCATCTTTCTTCTTGACAAACAGAACTGGAGCACCCCAGGGAGAAAAATTGGGTCTAATATAGCCTTTTTCAAGCAACTCAAGTAATTGTGCTCGCAATTGTTTCAACTCGGCTAGAGCCATACGGTACGGTGCTTTAGCAAGAGGCGCTGTACCTGGCATTAATTCAATCACCATTTCAATCTCTCACCTTGGAGGTAAGCCTGGTAGCTCATTAGGGAAGACGTCAGGAAACTCAGAAACAACTGGTACACCACTGACATCCTGCTGTGGTGCCTCAAGAGCAACCACTGAAGCTAAAAATCCCTAACAACCTACATTAAGCAATCTACAGGGGAGAAGAGAGGAAGGGAGAAAGGGAGAAGGTGTGCTACTTGTGGAGGGAGAGGAGTCAGTGATCCGCCCTCCCCTTCTTTCTGCTTTCTTCTTCTATATGGTTCTGTAGTTTTTTTTTTTTTTTGATCACTTCCCTGACTTTTTGGTCTTGGGATGATGTACTCTTTTTGCCTGAAATGAGTAGAAATGAGCTTTTGATGCTTGGATGTGAATATGTTTGGTCTTGTAGACCCCTTTCTAATCCCCATTCCCCAGTTTGCTGTGATCTTGTCGTTACATTCTTCTTTTCCTCTTTGCTTCATCGCCTAAAGGAGAGCATTGCGATGTAAGAGGAGTTCAGGCCCGGCCTATCCAGCATCAATGGATCGGGTTTGGGTTCTGGCCCCCCCAGTCTGCTATGTGAGAGTTCACTCTGGGATCTCATTACACTGTCCAGTTTGCGAAACAAGTCATAGTTGTCTTAGTCCTCATGGCAGTTTCAGGCCCCCTTGAGCAATATTAGCTTCACAAGTCCCTTCCTCAATACCCCAGACAGGCCCCGATCATTTGCGTTGATTCAAATCATTTTTTATGCGTCTGGACTGCGCGCCTGCTATCCGCTGTAATGCCCTTGGAGGAATGGCCACTTGCCTTCTCACCCTCGTTTATGGGTTGTGGAGGCTCGGGCTCAATCCCAAATCTGACAGAGTTTACCTTCTCTGTGCTCTCCCTTCTGCTTAATTCTGATTCGTCAAAGAGTTACTGCTCATCAGTTTGGTATCCATGCCAATCACCAACACGCATTGTTCTGTTTGTGTAAATGCTCATTGAGAGCCCCATCTACGCATGGTGATATCATCACCTCCTTGCATAATGGTGGCAGCACATTCCTTCTACATTTTCTCCACCTCTCATGCATTCTACCCCTATTGTAGCTATGCATTTCATAGTTTGCAGCACATCGATGTACTGGATGTTAGACTTTTAGGTCTCCATCTAGGGTCTAGCTTTGCTGATTTCCCAAGCGTGAGCCATGACCTCATGTCCTGGAGCAATAGCATAGATTTTTTGGTTTTCCTGAAAGTTTCAAATTCACGGACCTGCCTTTGGGGGAAGGGATACAAGGCGGTTCTATACTGTTCAGATTTCTATCCTCCAGCCACCCTTACATCCCTAGAGATTTGCTTCTCTATATCATGATCTCTGGAGGACGCTCCATTGTAGGGTTGGATATTAATGGCCACGGAGCCGGCAATAATTAAATGCACAGTGCAACTAGAAAAGGAAGTCATCCCTGGGTCAATATTTCTAATCATATCTTCTTTGTAGGTTGTTTATTTATTTTGTAAGGGTAATGTAAAAGAAAAGTTCTCTTCATCGGCCAACCTCCTTATTTTTATTGTTATATTCCTTTGAGGTCCGCACATCTCTGGCGATCACACACCCCATTTTTAGCATCTTCATGCTCCCTTTTGCCCCATCTTAATACCCCCTTTATCCTTATTATCTTTATTTTTAAATAAAAATCTTGTGGATTTTTCCATAATCTACACCCGCTCCCTCTGACTACAGACGACGGGTAGTGAGGAGGCTCGATTGGGCTCCGGTAGCAGTGTAAGGTTGGTCATGAGGACGTGAACGAGGCGTTGGCGAGTGCGGGTCATGGGTTTCCAAGCTTCACCGGGTTTTGACGTGGATTGGCAAAGATCGGAGTGATCTTAGGTGGTAAAAGTGGCATCTTAGGTAGGAGGACAGACCCTTCCACCTCCCTGTGTGTTTTCCCACTGATCCGTGTAGAAGCGGGTAATAATAAGCAGATTTTGTTCTTGTTTCGGGAAAATCGTTTGTTTTAGGGTATGTGAGCTACTATTTTATTGATTCGAGTGACAATTTGTAGTCCATTTGATGCGAATGGGTGTGCTAGGTGTCAGGGAGTAATTCCCCATGGTTCTCTCTCGCAATGGAGCGAGTTGGGTGTGGAACGGGGGCCTTAGAGGGTCACCCGATTCGGCCATCATCAGAATTGGTCGGCCAATCCAAAGGATTTGTCATCCGATTCCTGGCAGAGAGAAGGAAATGAGTCTGGGCTGGGTTCAGTCGACTGACCCTGGGTAGCCCCCTGGGCCTGGACAAATCAGTCAACTGATTTCCTGGTCAGTTGACTGAGTGCCCCTGTAGGTCAATTGACCTTTGTAGGGTCGATGCTAGTTTTGCTCTCAAGCATTCAAGGTCGGTACAGACATTAGGTCGATGCATCTTTTTGCAAAACTAGACCAAGGTCAACACACATTTTGCTCTATGCACACATAGTCGATACACATCACTGTAGCAGTGCATATGATGTCAATGCCAGTTTATGTTTCAGGCAGATTGAGGTCGTGCTCATTTCTATCTTAGGCAGACCTTGGCAGATCAAGGTCGATGCACTTTTTTAGTGATCCAATATGAGGTCAATGCTCATTTGCATTGGACTGATGAGGTCAATGCACTTTTGCATATTGCTTCATAAGGCATTTCATCAAACAATCTGAAGACTAAAATCTCAGTATTTGGTAAACTTAAGAGTCTGACCCATTCAAATATATGTTTCCAGAGAAAGGTTGGCATGTGATCCAAGATAAAGTGGCACGCTCTTTTAGAGAGTTCCAGAGAAGAACCTTAAATGTCAGGTGGACCAAATTGAGCTGTCTAAGCCTTTGTCTCCTAATCCTTACGGTGACTCTGTTTTAGTTAAAGAGTGCCTCCTTTCATGAAAGTACAAGATCTGGAAGACCAGTTGGCAAAAAAGATTCCCACTTTACAACTGGACCAATGGCAACTCATCTAACAGGGGTCTACATCCAAAAAGGGGGCCAAACAGTGAGGAGACAGGCTTGTACCGGATGAAGATATGCTGGGCAACAAATGGAAACTGCAGTGTACCGCTCGAAGCAGTGTGGGCAGCCAATGAGAGCTCACTGCACCTTATCACCTCTGAACCAATCAGACGCTATCCCGCTCTGGTGTTCAGGCCGCTATTTTCAAAATAGAGGGCCCAGATTACTTCTTACCAGATGAGGAGCTACAAGCTTTGTACGCTGGGAGAAAGCAAAGGAGAATGTCTGAACCAAAAGAGGATAAAGTGGAGACATACTCTGATGAAGAAGGTTGAACAACCAGTCCAAGGAAAAAGGGGGTTCGTTCAAGAATGGAAAAGAAAGGCTTGTAAGAATGCAAGCCATTGGGCATATATACATTGATGACCAAAAGGCAGAGAAAAATATACGAGAGGAGCATGGAGCAGAAAGCCAGTAGCAAGCTCATGGAAAGTAATGCATCAGTAAGAAGAAGCCTTGGGACGAATACTCGAAGATGCAACTTCGAAGCTTCTGAGGACAGTTGTCCTCATCTCCTCTTCTCCTCCAGCAAGAAGAAGGGGAAGAAGCTTCTACTTCCTACAGAGGAGAACCTGCTCCTTTAGGAAGAACTCCATCTGGAAGAAGCAAGGATCGCCATCCAGATACCAGATAGGACCTTTTTGTTCTATCCTCAAGAGTCTCTCATCCTGTTTGGGGTTTTCATTCGTGTTTCTTTTCTTTAACTTGATCACATCTCTTGATACCTTATTCGGTCCCTACAAGGAGTTGTAGGAAGATAGACAGAAGGAAGTTTGGTCTGTGGTTTGGCCAGTTGGGCCTGTAACCTGTGTGATAGTAGTCTGCTTGGTGAAGCCCGCAAGCTGTGTGTCAGCATTTGTTTAGTGTAATTGCACTAGTGAAGCCTCACTTGGTTGAGTGAGGGGTGGACGTAGGACTCTAGGATTGAGTCCGAACCACCTTAAAACTCCTTGTCTAGCGTGGTTGTTTGTGCGCTTGTTTTGCGGTAGATGCTTGCATAGGCTATATTCCTATCTCTCTTTGACTCCTATCTTGTAGATCCTCCTGGGCATTAGCCTACCTTTTATTCTGCTATGTTTTAATTTGTAAAAAGGGGCTGCTCTATTCACCCCTCCCCTCTAGATCCGCCACCACCACACAACACGTGGTATCAGAGCCTGTCTCTCATGCAAGGGTCCAACGACCTTGAGAGAAATGGTGGAATGGCATCGAGGGGTCAAATGTCTGTGGGTCATTCTGTTAACAAGCCACCCTTCTTCGCAGGTACTGATTACCCTTACTGGAAAAATCCCATCCAGGTGTTTATTAGGGCACAAGACTATGAGATGTGGAAGGTGGTGAGTAAAGGTCCCTTCGAGCTACCACCGAAAGAAGAGCTTTAGACTAAGGAGTCGATATGAAGATCTACACTCAACTAGGGCGCCAGGCACTTAATGCAGTACTCTCTTCATCTAGTAGAGTTCTCAAGAGTGTCTACATGTTCCACGGCCAAAGAGATGTGGGGCAGATTAGAGGTAATCTATGAATGCACTACTCAGGTACGTGAGACAAAGGCCAACCTACTGATTACAAAATACGAGATGTTTCGGATGAAGCCTGAAGAATCTATTTCAGACATGTACACTCGTCTATTTGTGCTCACTAACAGTTTGACTGGTTTAGGAAAGACATATTCAGAACAGGAGATTGTAAGAAAGATCTTAAGGTCACTTACTCCGGCATGGCACACGAAGGCAACTGTCGTTGAAGAGTCAAAAGACCTCTCAACAACCAAGGCGGATGAGCTCATAGGGTCTCTTATGACCTATGAGATAAACTTGAAGAATAGGGAAGTTGAGGTAAGTAAGAAGAAGCCTCTCGCTCTAAAAGCTGGACCCAGCACTCAAGCTACCTCCGAGGAAGGTGAGACCTCTTGCAGTGAGCAAGATGAAGATCAAGTGGCCATGCTCACTCGTAAGTTCAGAAGTTTTTTGAAAAAGGAAGGTAAAGGTTGATCCGGGAAGTCTAGGGCTACGTCTAGTGGTTCCATCACATGGGAAGTCCAAGCACAGCATTGGGATTCTAGGAGCGAGCCATTGATCATAAAATAACACATATAGTGCATGGAACACATTACACGGGGATTATGCATGCTTTTCCAAAATTTCCAGAAATAACAGATCATAACGGACCATGGTCGGCACGTTATGTGAACATAACACGCCTCCCCCAGGCCGTTATGCTCACCCGAGCGATAAGATCAACACTACCTTACAGACATGCTTACCATAATGCACTACCAATGGGGCATTATGCTGAGGATAACGCGCCTCCCATGGCCTGTTATACTCAACCGAATTGCCTTTAAAACAACAGGAAACATAACGCGCCAAGGCTGGTGCGTTATGTGACTATAACGCACACGTCTAGGCCCGTAAAAGTCACCAGAATGCGTAAAACCCCAGAAAATCCACAGTTTTTACACCACATAACGCGCCTAGAGAAGGGCCTTATGTGCTCATGACAGACGGGACTTGGTCCGTCATGCCAAACGGTCCTACAGACCTATAGGGATAACAGTCATATAACGGTCCTAAGATGGTCGGTTAAGTTAAACATAACGCACCCCCAAGGGTCTGTTATGGGTATAACGGCCTCTGGAAGGTCTGTTATACTAGCTGGAAAATGGGAGGGATGAGTTCGAGACCAAACTCCCCTTAGGTTGAGCCAGATCGACGGAAAATGAAGTAAAGGGGGTAGAGGAAGCTAAATAACATATTTTTACAACTACAGCATGCATCAAAATGTAAATACGATGGCCATGGTGAATTTTTAAACAATTTAGGTTAAAAATACCCTAAAATTAGACTTGCATGGAAATCGATGCTAGAGGGCGTGCATGTGGGTGCATGAGGTGTCTAAATGATCCTAGCGAGGCCGGTAGTCCATCCCCCTACCTGGATTTCGAAAAAAACACCGGGAAATGTGCATGCAGACGATGAAGACCTCAGACGCCTCGCGACCTGTCCCGCTCCCATGTCCCACGAACCGCGACGAGGTCGGCACCCTTGCGTTCCTCGCGACATGCTCGTTCCAACGGGACCTCCCGCACCTCGATCCAACCATGAACAGGCCTTCAATCGAGGGATTGGGAGTGTGAGAGAGAGAAAGTGAGAGGGGGAGAGAGGATCGAGAGAGTGGGGGAGAGAACGAGGGTGAGAGAGTGTGGTTGAGTGGAGAGAGAGAGGGGTGGCGGTAGGTTTTAATTTTTTTTTGATATATTATTTTTTTATTTTTTATACAAATATTTTGGGCATATTTGTAATTTTGGATAATTGGTGGTTTAAACTATAATTTGGGTTTAAAAAACAAATAATAATAATAATAACCATTTTTTTAGAACCCACGGCTGCCCTCTCTCTCTCCCCACTCATCACTCTCTCTCTCCCTCGTTTCTCCCCCCTCTCTCACTCTTTCTCTCTCCTCTGCCCCCCTTCTTGCCTATTTTGGGCCGTGTTGACCCCGGACCGAGGCATAGGAGGTACCGTTGGAACCGACTCGTCGCGAGGATCACGCCAGTGCCTTCCATTCCACAATTCGAGGGGTGTGGGAACAATACCAGTCAGGGAAGGTCACGGAGCTTCGTCGTCCGCATGCATGCTTTTCGAGGGTATCGTTACGATCGAGGTAGGGGAATGGACTCCTTACTTCGTTAGGATCATTTTGGTACCACATGCATGCCCATGCATAGGCATTTTCATCATTTTTCGTGCAAGGTGTATTTTTAGAATTTTAGGTTAAAAATGCTTGCAAAATTCATTAAGGCCATTGTATTTGCATTTTGATGCATGCTGTAGTTGTAGAAAAATTGTTATTTAGCTTCTCCTACCCCTTTTCTTTTGTTTCGCATCGATCCGGCTTGACCGGAGGGGAGTTCGGTTCTGAACTCGTCCCTCTCATTTCCCAGCTGATATAACACGCCTTTCAGAGGCCGTTATACTCATAACGGACCCTTGGGGATGCATTATGTCTAACATGACGGACCACCCTTGGACCGTTATGTGGCCACCGTTTCTGTAGGTCAGTAGGCCATTGGGCATGACGGACTAGGTCCTGTCCGTCATGGCCGATATAACGCCCTTCTCATAGTGCGTTATGTGGTGTATTAAAACTATGGATTTTCCTAGATTTTACGCGTTCGGGTGACTTTAACGGACCGATCCAGGTGCGTTATAGTCTCATGACGCACCAGTATTGGCACGTTATGTTTCGTGTGGTTTTGACGATTGTTCGGGTGAGTATAACGCACATGGAGAGGCGCATCATACTGAGCATAACGTCCCAGTGATGGCGCGTTATAGTCTGCATGTCTGAGTTCTGGCATTTGCACAGGTGAGCATAACGGCCTGGGGGAGGCGCGTTATGGTCACATAATGGCCCGACCTTGGTCCGTTACACTCTGTTGTTCTGGGAATTTTGGAAAAGCATGTTTAATTCCCGTTTAATGTATTCCATGCTACGTCTATGTTATAGTCGTGTTATTTTATGATTAATGGCTTGCTCCTAGAATCCCAATGGATCGACAACTTCTTCCATAAAGAGCCTCAAACGGAGCCATCTGGATACTGGACTGGTAGCTATTATTGTAGGCAAACTCGATTAAGGCCAAATGCTCATGCCAACTGCCTCCAAACTCTATTATGCAAGCTCTTAGCATATCCTCCATGATATGATTGGTTCTTTCAGTCTGTTCGTCTGTCTGAGGATGAAAAGTAGTTCTGAAATTCAGGCAGGTATCTAAAGACTCTTACAGTCCTCTCCAAAAATGTGAAGTAAACATGGGGTCTCTATCTGACACAATACTTACTGGTATTCCATGAAGTCTGACAACTTCCTTTATATAGAGAGTAGCCAAAACATCAACTGTCCACTTCGACTAGATGTTCAAGAAATGAGCAGACTTCGTCAATCTATCAACAATGACCCATATCGCATCAAATCCACTAGGAGTCCTAGGTAGACCCATGATAAAATCCATGCCGACGCTCTCCCATTTCCATTATGGTATATCGAGTGGCTTTAATTTCCCAACAGGTCTGAAGTGCTCAGCCTTTACTTGCTGACATACCAAGCATCTACTCACAAATTCTGCAACTTCTTTTTTCATACTCGGCCACCAAAAAGACCTTTTCAAATTTCGGTACATCTTAGTACCTCTCGGGGGAATAGTATACCTGGACCTATGAGCTTCTTCTAAAATCTTGCTCTTTACTTTAGCTATATCTGGTACACAGGTTCTTCCTCGAAATAACAATCTGCCATCATCAGCTAAACAAAAATCAGGTCTATTACTCAGGCTTTCCTTGATCTATACCAGCATCGGATCATTTCCTTGCGAGGACTTGATTTCCATCAACAACTCTGGACGAAGCTGAATCTGTGCGATCATGACCCGATCCTTACTGACATTGAGGTCTAAACTAGCCAACTGTTCGAACAATCTCCATTCTTGCAACATGAGACTTGATAATTTTACTATCGGCTTGCAGCTTAAAGCATCTGCCACCACATTGCCTTTTCTAGGATGGTACTCTATAGAGAAATTGAAATCTTTCAAATACTCAAGCCATCTTCTCTGTCTCATATTAAGCTCCTTTTGATAAAATGGATACTTTAAACTCTCATGATTAGAAAACATCGTAAATGTTTCTCCATACAAGTAGTGCCTCCAAATCTTCAAGGCAAAAACTACCGCTGCTAGCTCCAAATCATGGACAAGATAATTCTCTTCATGCTTTCTTAGCTATCTAGAAGAGTAAGCTATCACCTTCCCATGCTGCATAAGCACATAGCCTAGGCGGACGTGAGGGTGCACTGGGGTTGCAGAGGTGTTGGGGGGTTCGCGGCGGTTGCAGAGCGGGGGGGTGACGAAGGTTGTCGGCGGTGACGGTGCGGGGTCGGTGTGGTGGCCGCTCGCGGGCAAGGCGTGGTGGCCGGTGGCAAGGTCGACGGTGTCTTGGTGAGGGATGGCAGCGGCAGAGTGGAGATGGTGAGAGGGTGGTGACTAGAGGAGACCGGTCTCACGGTAGTGAGGAGGCTGAGGAAGGTGGCCTCACGGGTGCGTGGTTGACGGTGGGATGGGCCTGGCGATGGTTTAGATAGAGAGAGAGATCAGAGGGAGGCAGGGGATGGGGCGTGGCCAGTGGCATCGATAGGGGGTTACGGCGAGCGTGAAGAGGTGGCAGTGGGAGAGCGTGGTGGTGTCGCAGGTTAGAAGGAGGGAGGGGGACTGGCCTAGTGAGAGGGAGTGGCTCGTGGCGGTGGCGTGAGGGCGGTCGGAGATGGGGTTGTGGCCGCGGTGACTTATGACAGTGGTGAGTGGGAAGGAGATGAAGGAAGAAGGAGAGGGGATGGGGTTCACGAGGGTGCACCGGCGGGGTTCCGCGGGTGAGAGAGGGAGAGGGAGGCACGGTGGCGACACAGATGGAAGGGGGTTAGTAGTGGAGGGAGTGATAGAGAGATGGGGAGGCCCGGCTGGGGAGAGTGAGAGGAGGTGACTTCCTTTGGGGGTTCGCGATGGCGTTGGGGGGTGGTTTGGCAAAGACAGAGAGAGGGGGATGGGTGGCTCGCGGGCGTGGAGAGGGAGATGCGGTCGAGGGGAGTTGAGGGGTGGTCGTAGGTGGTGGCGTCTGGTAGTGAGAAGGGCGACGGGAGAGAGGGTGGAGTGGCCGGCGGTGAGAAGGATGAGGGGCGTTGCGGTGGTCAGAGAGGCTCACAGGTGGTCGGCGGGAGGTGGATGTCGGTGGCGGCGAGGAGGGTGGTGGCCGCGGTGGTCGGAGGGTGTGGCCGCGGTGGTCGGAGGGGCTCGCCGGAGGGAGGGTGTCTTGCTGCAGTGGGAAGGTGAGAGGATGGAATGGAGGGAATGCCGTCGGGTTTTTACTGGGTGGTTGGGAGAAGAGAGTGATATGTGGAGAGGAAAAAAATGAAAAGGGAGTGTGAGTGGGTGGTGGGTTGTGGAGAAAGAAAATGGCCAGAGAGAGAGAGATCCGTGCGTGGGAGGGAGAGAGAGACCCAGAAGAGAGAGAGGGAGAGAGACGTGAGCCTATGTATAGGAGGTGGGGTGTGTGTTAAATGGGGTGGGTACCTTCCTTGGTCTAGTGGCACTCCGCCCTGGCCGAGCTACCCTTTTCCTTGATCTAGTGGCACTCCGCCCTGATCGAGCTACCCTTTTCTTGATCTAGTGACACTCTATCTTGATCGAGCTACCTTGCTTGGTCTAGTGGCACTCCGCCCTGACCAAGCTATCCATTTCTTGATCTAGTGGCACTCCGCCCTGATCGAGCTACCCTTTTCTTGATCTAGTGGCACTCTGTCCTGATCGAGCTACCTTCCTTGGTCTAGTGGCACTCCGCCCTGACCAAGCTATCCATTTCTTGGCCTAGTGGCACTCCGCCCTGGCCGAGCTACCTTCCTTGGTCTAGTGGCACTCCGCCCTGGCCGAGCTACCCTTTTCCTTGATCTAGTGGCACTCCGCCCTGATCAAGCTACCCTTTTCTTGATCTAGTGGCACTCTGGCCTGATCAAGTTACATTTCTTGGTTTAGTGGCACTTCGCCCTAGCCGAGCTACCTTTCCTTGGTTTAGTGGCACTCCACCCTAGCCGAACTACCTTCCCTTGGTCTAGTGGCACTCCGACCTAGCCGAGCTACCTCCCTTGGTCCAGTGGCACTTCGCCCTGACTGAGTTACTTTCCTTGATCTAGCGGCACTCCGCCCTGATCGAGCTACCCTTTTCTTGATCTAGTCGCATCCTGACCTGATCAAGCTACATTTCTTGGCCTAGTGGCACTCCGCCCTGGCCGAGCTACCCATTTCCTTGATCTAATGGCACTCCGTCCTGATCAAGCTACCCTTTTCTTGATCTAGTGTCACTCTGGCATGATCAAGCTATATTTCTTGGTTTTGTGGCACTTCGCCCTAGCCGAGCTACCTTTCCTTGGTTTAGTGGCACTCCGCCCTGGCCGAGCCACTTTCCTTGGTTAATGGTACTCTGCCCTAGCCGAGCGACCTTCCCCTGGTCTAGTGGCACTCCGCCCTAGCCGAGCTACCTTCCCTTGGTTTAGTGGCACTTCGCCCTAACCGAGCTACCTTTTCCTTGGTCTAGTGACACTCTGCCCTAGTCGAGCCACCTTCTCTTGGTTTAGTGGCACTCCGCCCTGGCCGAGCTACATTTTCTTGGTTTAGTGGCACTCCGCCCTATCCGAGCTACCTTTCCTTGGTCTAGTGGCACTCCACCCCGACTGAGTTACCCTCCTTGGTCCAGCGGCACTCCGCCCCGGTCGAGTCACCTTTCGTTGGTCTGGTAGGCGTTCTACCCTAGCCAGACCCCTATAGAATAAACAGCTGCGCCATTTCGGGCCTTATGCAGAAAGAGCACAACGCATCTGCAGTGTTCCTGAGTCTCAGAACTCAATGATTCACTCTCCGTGAGATTTCGCAACTCATACAAGGGAAAACCCGCGTAGATCGTAAAACACAACTTGGGACCCACGAAAGCATCCGAAAGCTCTTTAATTTCGATCCAAAGGATCCAAGACATTACACCCGGCCGATCCGATCGTGTGGCCTATGTGTCACCTCCAGTCATCAGCCGTCGTATCAGCAAAGCTCCCCTCAGGGAGCACCCGGTCCAACGAGCCCTTCGTCCTGAAGCCGCAATCGGCTAGGAATTAGGCCCACCAAGTCTTCAGTGCCCTTGACCAAGATGTCCCTGCTCCAGTCGCCGTGGCCACTACCTGCACCTGTCGCAGGGGGTTCAACACCCCATTGCCGCTGCGACCCGCAGACAATGAACCCCGATCGTTTCGGGGCCACTGCTGTGCTATCCGCCCCCACTTCCCGGTGGACCAGGGCAGCACGAGTCCTCAAGTACCCGTCATCCAGTGGGATGGGAGGCAGATCCTCCCTCAGAAGATGACCTTCCTCGGCCTTCCTGATCTTTGAGGCCCTCTGTCAGTATAGGTGGCTGTGCTCAAACCACCACCTAGCGTAGTGGATGTCGAACCATCCTCAGCGCCCCAGTCCTTGGGTCGACAGTCACTCCGGCTCCCGGCAACAGTAGAAATCCCACCACGCTGTAGCCAGCAAGTGGTTGTCCTGGCCTCTATATTGTCGACTCATTAGAGGAAGCTCCTGGTTCGGTGGGATCCCCTGGTCATAGCTGAAGTTCCACGTGAACCTGTGTGGGTAGTACGGCTCCAGGAACTCGTCGCAGACCGACAGTAGAAATCCCACACCTCCGGTTAGGTGCTCATCACCCACTCTGTGCACAATGACGTGTCCGGCTCCCACTGGTAGGGGAGGGCACTAGTCGCCCTATAATACCCTGGATCCTTATTGCATTCTTATTAGGTCTTTCGGATCTTTTTTGGAGAGTTTCAGATCACTTTTGTAGCTCCTGAGTTGAGTTTGACGATCCGTGTGGGTTTTTCTCACGTACAAGTTACGGAACCCTGCGGTGAGTTTATTCCTCAGTTCATCGACTCGAGGACATTACAGCTGCGATGTACTCTTTGAGAGGACCGTTTCAACTATTTTTTCATATTTTTCTGAATTAGTATATTTTTGGCACAAATATCAAAATTTCAAAAATTAGAAAAATTTCCTAATTTCTTTCTATTTAAACCACTTACACCCTCTCTCCTCCCAAAATCACTGTCTTTTCCCAAATCTGTTCTGTCCTGTGTAGTTCAGATCTGACCCCTGTCCACTATAAAACCTCCAGAAAATCGAAAGCTCCATAAATGTTCAAATAACAAATACCCCCGTCTTTCTTACTCATCCCTCTACAACTTTTGTGAAGGAGTCAACTTCCAGATCGAAGGTTTGAGTGTCGGTCAAGGCACATTATCAGGAAAACTCTGATCTGTCCTAAGTTTTTTGAGTCTGTCAATCCGTCCCGTGTAAAATCCTCCACGAAAAATACAGAGCCCTCAAATTTCCTAATCTAGTCCTTGGTCGAAGATCTCTGAGAGAGCTTTCCAACAGCACTAGTTTCGTGCCGATCTGACATCGGAGTTGGTTGCAGCAAGTATTTTCGCCGGGTCGCGCACTGTAAAATAGAACTGCAGATCCGTGGACAACAAGCCGCAACGACTGCCCGACCACCGCGTTGCCTTCCACGAGGTTAACCAACATGCCGCCGTCCCAGGGAGCACCTCTCCAAGAGCCATCATCATAGCGGTACCACTCTGGGTCCACTCGGATTTGCTGACCAGCATGTGGGCCCCACAACTAGCAGCTTGCACCTTCCGAACCACGCCGACGGGGTGATCAAAGTGCTGCCCATCAACCCAAGATCGGTCGTCCTGGGCCCACTTGTGTAGCCCTTTACCTCCCTGCATGGAGTGGGCAACAAAATTAACTTTCGTAATTATTGTAATATCTTGTTACCGGGAGTGACCGCACCTGGCCGGAATTGTCTTCCCCACGCTCGGAGCGTGGAGGTATCGTGTTCACTACCTTACTCGGCATTTGCTTTACCCGTATAATTTTATATATGCCGTTGCGAGAGAGCATGATAGGGTAATTAGCTCGCCATATATTGTTATTCACCGCTGCGAGAGAGTGAGAGTGAGTGACCCGTCCTGTGACTTAATCCGAGTATATGCGAAAAAGTCGATACCCGAGACTCATTGCCGGTTTATCAACCACGCACGGTCCAGCGTTTCCCTCGCGTAGGGATGATCGCGAGCTAGAGTCCGAGGTCGCGTGTCCGTCTCGCATCACAGAGAAAGCAAAGCATAAGCTTGGAGAAGCTTCAGGTATGTTCATGATTGACCTGAACTTATCATTTAGATCCACATCATGGGTATTAGATACTGGATGTGCATCTCATATCTGCAATGATTTACAGGTTCTGACAAGTAGCAGGCGACTGAACAGAGGAGAGGTTGATCTTCGACTGGGAAATGGAGCAAGAGTTGCTGCGAAGGTCATGCTTGCTACTTTTCAACTTCAGGGTGCAGCATTGATGTGGTGGAGTTCAGAGTGGGAAGTTGCCTTCCATTCCTGACCACTTCGTCAGATCACCTAGGCAGAGTTCGTGACTACCTTTGAGCGCACTTACAGTCTGGCCTGTCTTCGTATGGATAAGATGCACCAATTCCTAGACTTGGTTTAAGGTGAAATGACAATGCTGTAGTGCCAGAACAAGTTCATCGAGTTGGGTCGGTATGCACTGCATATTATCGCTGATGAAGCCTTAAAGACTGAGTAATTTCTCTGTGGTTTGAGAGTCGAATTGAGAGTGCCACTGCTTGCTACCCATGTGAATGTCATGGACGATGCATATTAGGCAGCAGTCGCGGTTGAGCTCGATTTGGCGAGGTCTACAGGGTTCTCTCAGTCTAGTTTTGCTCAGTCGGTTGTGCCGTTTCAGCAGTCCTTTCAGCCGTCAGTGCCTGGAATTTCCTCTATCGCGCCTACTTCTAGTGGCCCTTTGAGGTGGATGTTTAGAAAGTCGAAGAAGCGATTTAACCGTCAAGCATCTTCGGGTTTTGTGCAGTAGCAATCGACATCTTTTGATTCTATCCAGCAGCCTATTTCTCCTTTTCAGCAGCACCGAGAGTTCCCCATGAGTCAGCTGAGACCGTGTCCAAGGTGTGATGGCAGTCATCCCAATGTACCATGTTCCTTACTGGTGGTTTGTTTTCGCTGTGATCAGCTGCGCCACGTTGTTCGAGATTACCCGATGAAGTCCATGCCGATGTAGTTCCCGCAGGTTACCCAGCCGTAGTAGTCTCAATTTCGTCTTCCTGCTCCACCTCTGCCTCAGCCGTCGTATTTGCAAGTTCTAGCTTCTTCCCAGCAATCTTCTGCAGCCTCTAGCCGAAAGCCGAGGAGCCGGATTACTCACATCACTCGTGCAGAAGCCATTGCGTCCAACCTCGTAGAAGGTACGATTTTGATTTTTTGTCATTCAGCCCGCGTTCTATTCGATTCAGGTGCTACCCATTCATTTATTTCTGAGGATTTTCTTGCTCGTCTCGGAGAGCCGATAACTGAGTCGCCCTGTGAATTGCTCGTTGAGTTACCATCTGGAGATTTCATGTCCACTCCATTTTACCTAGAAGATTCTCCAATTATCATCAATGACCGGTAGTTGCCAGCGAAGTTGTATTCGCTATAGTTGGCCGATTACGATGCGATTCTAGGCATGGACTGGTTAGAGCGGTATGGTGCCGTGGTTGACTGCAGATCTAAGAAAGTCCCACAGCCATTAACCCCTCACTCCCCCTTGCTGTACCTTCTTCCCTTGCCCCCCCTATTCACCAACTTCATCAGCCTGCACAGTCTAGCTCGCAGGTAGCAGCAGACGCCCGACTTGCAGATCCTGTCCCAAAGTCATTCGGCATCATCTGAAGACGTACCATACATCACCGGAAAGCTCGTCGAGAAATCTCCGCACCTATGGTAGTCCCTCTGGCATCGAACATCCCTGCTGTCCGGAGAGCCCGTTCATCCCCGACTGCACACAGTTGCCCAGATTGGAAGATAGAGCTGCAATACAGAAGCTTCCACGACTTCATCCTTACTCCTCTGGGTGCACCGCTTGACCGGGTCGAGGTACCACCAGT
The DNA here is from genome assembly GCA_024336825.1 of Amorphophallus titanum. Lineage (NCBI taxonomy): Eukaryota > Viridiplantae > Streptophyta > Magnoliopsida > Alismatales > Araceae > Amorphophallus > Amorphophallus titanum. The sequence goes on from JANBPO010006026.1 coordinate 90,550, forward strand.
CCTCAAAGCAGCGCAGCAGGCGGAGCCTCGTTCGGAGTCTGGAGCCTCCTGTTCTGATTTTCTTCCCCCAAGTGCGCAGAATAGGCCTCTCAGAACCTGAACTGACACCCATTCACTCAACGAGCTCCCTCTCTCTACCCCAACCTCGTCTGGCGTTCTTCCTGGTTGATTCTGGAAGAGGACTCAATCACGGTTGTACTCATCTTGGTCCTACCACGTTTGGACTTCGGGAGCAGCCGTGGTGACTTCATCCACTTGCTGCAGTATCCTGGGTCTAGTTCGAGCTAGAGCACTGAGGTTCAGATCCAGAATCTGCCCAGACCAGTGACGATGTCGGGTCCACCCACAAAAATTTGCAAGCGTACCTAGCAACTTCAGTGACGTTTCGGAACTAGTTTTGGTGGCTTTCGAGTTCAGAGGAGTGCGTAGCGGCGTCTACAGCGACTTCTTGTCCTATCATTCCAGACCTGGACAGACCCGGGGAAGCGCCCAATCGACACTAGTTTAGCTAATCTCCCCACCCCGCCTGGCCGGCTTACTGCCCCTCCTTGTATGGAGGTAGTTTTGATGTTATCCACAGATCCCCACCCCTTGTCCAACCCTCCTGCGAGAGGTGTAGTGCATGTAAACTATTAAACAGGGAGAAACTTCACCGACGCAGTGTACGGGGAACCCACACTTCCCCGCTCGTCCACGTCTCTGAACGAGGGTCGGTTTCTTCAAACCGATCGGGTAAACTCTAATCCCTTGCTCTCATTTCAGTTCTTGTTCATTCCATATCCGTCAAATTACTCTGCTGGTGGAGAGAGAGCGCCCGATCCTGAAGCACCTAGCTTCACGTGGTCACCGTGGAGTTGTGAGAGAGTGAGCAACCTTGTGCCCCAATTGGCACTCAGCCAGCCCCTTGAGTGTGGGGCTAGATTTTTGTCTAAGTGTCAAAACAAAGGCTGATGCACATATAGGCACTTAGTCACTAAGGTCGATGCATATTCAAGATGCAAACCACTAAGGTCGATGCACATTCACTATGTCATCTCATCAAGTTCGTGCAAGTTTTAGACTGAAGTGTCAAAGGTCGATGTATGTTTCTACATGGTTAACAAAGGTCGATGCATGTTTACTGTAGTGCATATAAAGGTCGATGCATGTTTACTGTAGCGCATATAAAGGTCTATGCATGTTCACTGTATTGCATATAAAGGTTGACGCATGTTTACTGTAGTGCATATAACGGTCAATGCACATCTCTTAACATGACTTGATAGGTCTCTGCACATACAAGTCCATGCATACTTAAGGTCTGTGCACATTTAATATAGCTCATCTAAGGTCGATGCTTATTTGATCCTCAGTTAACTAAGGTCGATGCACATCTTGCCTTAGTCAAACTATGATCGATGCACATTTTGCCTTAGCCATACTAAGGTCGATGTACATCTACCTTGTGCCTATACAAGGTCTGTGCACATCTGCATTAAGCATATAGAAGGTATGTTTACATGTCCCTTGTGCAAAGCCAGATCGATGCACATTGTGTCCTGTGCAAGGCAAGGTCTACGCATATACATCATCTATGTCTGTGCATATGCATTATCCAGGTCTGTACATATCTGCATTGAACACTGTCAAGTCTATGCACGTACTGTAGCATGCACCATTAAGGTCTGAGCACATGTGCATAATCCTTAGACAAGTCTGTGCATCTTTCACACTAGTCTGTGAGATCTGTGCATATCTTGCTATGATTAAACTAACACTTGTGCATCTTGAGTCTACTCTATTTTTCATATCATGACTCATTTCTCACAAGGTCAATGCATATTGAATATCCACTCATGCTTATAAAGTATTTGATAAAATGCTCTTTGTCTTGACGGGGATTTGAGTACGAAAAAGCTTAAGCAACCAGGATCGAACACCTAGGTGGCATTAAGGTGAACTTCATTTCTTGCTCGTGGAAGTTAAGTAAGGCATGTGATCCAAGATTCCAGTGATGGGCACGTGAACCCAAGAAGCTTATTATTGGGCATGTGATCCAAGGCAAGTCTCAAGTGGAAATTTCGCCACGTGGCCAGCGCACCTTCATCTCCTGACATGTGGACCTCCAACGGAGTTCCTCTTTTCAAGTTTCTCTTGGCAGGAACTTCTTCTCCACGCGCCAGACTGAAATTACGGGGGACCACTTGATCCAGTTCACGGGTCATTTCTGTTTAAACTCCACAGGGTTGTGTGGCCTCACGATAGACCACACATGTCTGTGAGAGGGGAGGAGCACTCATGAAAAATTTGAGAGACATTCACACAGAAACTCAGGAGAAAACAACTCAAATGCTCATACATGCGTATGACATCAGAGAAGAGCAAAATAGATTATCTCTGAAATATGCCACCCTCATTGATACCTGTGCAAGGATTGAAAGGAAGATAACTGTTGAATCTGCCAGGGCAACTGATGTTTCCACCAATCTTGCAGCATCGGTGACCGCGGACTGTGCTAAAGTCCTTGAGGCCACCACTGGTATTGAAGCCTCAGTTCATGCCAACTCTGCTAAAGTAATTGATGCAACTATCAGGCTTAAAGGGAAGGTTACTGCTGACACCGGTAAGGTTCTTGATGTCTCTGCTAAGCTAAAGGTCAAAGTGACCACTGACACTGCTCAAATGGTCAACATTTCATCAAGAGTTGAAGAAAGAATGGATGTAATCTATGACAAGTTGGACATGGTGGGAGAACAACTCATTGATATGATACATCTTCACAAAGAGTAGTTTCCACCACATCGAGAAGACGCTGGTGAGGCACATTACCCATGACCAGATGAAGCCACATCCTCCTTTGTCCATGTCCAAGGTTCTTAGCAGAAGGCTCAGACCGAACACATATGTGAAATGTTGCACCAATGGCTGGACGACATTAATGAGAACATCAAATCTCTTCATAGATTTGTCCAGTGTAGAGATGATCACTTAACTCACAAGGTGGACTCCTTGGTTGAAACTGTTCTCCAATTATAGCAGCAACTCTCAAAGGCTCACGCCCTTTAAGGTCCAGGCAGTTCAAGCTCCATGCCTCCAGCACGAGAACCACCTTCTTCACCCCCTCCTTGCTGATGCCAAAGGGGGAGACAAGTCTGCTGCAAGCCTGCTGTGATCATCTCATATAGCATTAGGCATATAGCATAGGCATCTAGGCATCAAGATAGGTCATGCACACTTTTTGATTGATGTAAATGATTTTCTTTTTATTAGTGGACTTCAGATCTTTGTTAGTGATCATGGATTGTATGAAAATTTCTGTCTAATGTGAATGCGAAAGTTCTTCTTGAATGACAAAAAGTTGTCTTGATTGTTGTCCTTCAAATGGAATGCCTTAAATGCCATATAAATGTGTATAAATAATGACTCATAGTTGTCATCATCAAAATGGGGGAGAATATTGTGTCCCCTATTTTTGATGATAATAAATCATGAATCATTATTGGACTCATCAGGCTTCATTTTGAAAGCCTCATACTCAGAGACTAACATATTGGCCTTAGTCTCCCTAACCTGAGACTTCCTTTCATAAATGACCTCCAACTTATCCCACATCTCCTTAGCAATGGTATAGGAAGAGATTCTAGAGAATTCGGTGGGATGGAGTGCACATTGCATAGTATTAATAGTACACCAATTCAAGGTGGATCTATGGACATGCTCTCTAGTCCAGACTTCTTCGTCTTGGGGCAACTCAAAAGGACCTTTACTAACTACCCTCTAAATTTCATAGTCCTTCGCACGAAGGAAAACTTGCATGCGATTCTTCCAATAAGTATAATTACTTCCATCGAAGAATGGTGGCTTACTAGTCGAATGACCCTCAGCAATTAACCCTCTAGCATCCATAACTAACCTCTCCGGGATGTAAAGCCCTAAGGGAGAGTTAGGCTCTGATACCAAGTGATGGAAATAATAGATGAACTAAAGATCTAGAAGGGGGGTGAATAGATCTATCCCAACTCTTCGATCTACAACAATCAGTAATAGTGCGGAATAAAAAATAGACTACTATAAACAAAAATCCAAGTAACAGTGAATTAACAGAAAGATAATCTATGATGAAATGGTAAGTTAGCCAATGTAGATACTCAATTAGATAGTGTTTAAATGATTAGAGCTTATCAAAAATTTAAAGCAAAGTAGCTAATAGTAAGAGAAAGCTCCACACGTAAACAAGAATGAATAACTTTCCGATCAATCAACAGTAATTGCAGAGTGTAGCTGGATATAGCAATTCAGATCAACAATTAGTCACACATCCAGATACGGTACTTGATAGAGGCTAACCTCACGCAAGAGGTGAAATTCTAGATAGGTGTAACCTATCCTTCCAACCACGCCTTTCTATATACCTACTAGATGAGAGACACAAGCATGGATAACAGATGAACAAGATAGATACTGAAAAGTAAGCGTGCCTTGGGTGATCCTATGCATTCATCTAGATAGTGAGCAAGTTAGAGTAGCAAACACAAAGAACGCCAAATCAATCACATAGAAGACACCAGAGAATTTTAGGTTGTTCGGCTTTCACCTACATCCACCCCACACTCAGACCAGAGTGTGGATTACTACTGACACACAGCTTCAATCCGCTGATCCACAGCTTTGGGGAGTAAATCCCTACAAACCGCTGATCCATAGTTTTGGGGAATAGATCCCAGACCACTGAGCCTCACAGCTTGCTCTGCTGAGCCTCACAGCTTGCTGTCCGAGGATTCAGTTGATATGGTGACAAGGGAAGTGGAGGACTTCAGGGAGTTTTATCGAAGAGGCTGGTCTTACTGATAGTCCCACATCGAATGCCCTCTTCACTTGGTTCAATCCCAGAGTGGGATTGAACAAAACCAATTTGTTCAAGGTTGGACATTTCTGGTGTCAGCGGATTGGCAAGAGCACTTCTCACATCTTCAAGTTGAATGGTTTGGTCCTCCCAATTTCAAATTACAAACCCATTCTCTTGAGAACCAATAGCAAGTAAAACAGGTGTCGTGGGGTCAAGATGGAAAAGTACTGGTCAAAGGAGGAGGACTTCCTCCTGATGGTCAGTAGAAGCATGACAACGCTTAGATAGGAGACTTTGGCTATGGTAAGGATGATCATCAAGATGCAAGAGCTGGCTTGGGTACTTTCGTCTTGGGGTAGAGCAAAAACTATTCCAGGAAAAGCCACCAAGGACAGTCTACTGGAGCAGTTTCAGGCCTTTGATGCTTTGAAGGAAGCCAACCTATTAGGTGAGCAAGATACAATCATGAGGGAGGCAACTAAGAAGGAGCTGGAGGAGAGTCTTCTCAAAGGGGAGTGGAGAGGGGTAAATCCACAGCCCAAATGTACGCGCGGATCGGGACGGCCAAACCAGGTCCGGACTGGCCCAACTAGGCCCATTCCGACCCAACCAGGCCAAGCTCCCGAAATGGTAGCCCCACAAACGGGCCCACTTATTTCGAAGCCCAAACACGCTCGGATCAGATCTTCCTAGGCGGCCCCTTCGGTCCGGAAGTCCGAGTAACGGTCGCTTGAGAGAGCCTAATCGGCGTCCGAGCATAATCGTCACAGCGCTGCCCTCCACGCTCGGGAGAAACCCAAGCGCCTCATCTGGGAGCATCCGTCGCCCGGATCCCCAACGGACAAGGCATATCTCCCGGCGAGGATCTCGCTCTTGCTCAGAGAAGGGAAATTCGAAAGGGCGGGGAAGAAGAAAGAGTCCCCCTCTGGGACATAATGCCCCCTGGTCCCTCCAGATACCCTGTCTCCAGCGATGAGGGCTAGCAGCTATATAAGCCCCATGGAAGTCCTCCGGGAAGGTAAGGTGATCCTGAGTGCTCAACACCACACTGGTGGAGAGTGATCTCGTGTCCCTCAATTCTTCTCCTACTCTCATTACGCTCTGCCAGCTCGTCGACTTAAGCATCAGAGGGTTTTCCCCAGGGTTCTAACCTTGGGCTCCTCTGATCCGTTTCTTGCCTTACAGATCTCTCATTCGTGGTGACGACGATAAGATCGTGGGCGTTTAGGCAGGCAAGCTTCTAGGGAGAAGGGGGCGGTCCCCACCCCTATAAAATCCCTTTCTTGCTTATTTTCTTCCTAATTTGACTAAGAAGAAAAGGATAGGTGTTTCTGGGAGGATACGTGGAGCTCGCCTGTGCGTTGACTTGAGGGCTAACCCTTCGTGCCGTCGTTGCGCATCCTTTGCGGATTCTCCCACATACTGGTACGGCGAGTGAACTTTTACACATGAACTGCACCATAGGACTGAGAATTTTCACGAACTGGAATTGGATGGGGCCATGGGGCCCCTAGACTGGGGAGAGGGTGCAGCCCCCGGGGAGTTCGCCCTCCCTAGGGCGCGTGGCCGTGCCCTAAGGCAAATGGGCCCCAGGCAGGCCGCAACCCCAAGGGATGGCCCTCGGGGGTCTTGTTTCATCGTTTGAGAGTGTCCTTTGAAGGACACTAGGCTTCGGGGTGCTGGGACGGGCCCGTGGGGGGCGTTGTTCGTCGAGTCATAGTAGTCACTCGCAAGGTGTTTGGGTAAATACCCGACACACCCCATGCTGTCGAATGGCTCGACTAGCTGGCTGAGGGGCCCCAAGGTAGGCCTTGGCCTGAGGATGGGAGCTCATGGGAGCTAAGGAGAGGCACTTTAGGCACATGGGTTGTGCCTCGAGCTACATGCCACGTTGCATGATGGGTTGGCAGGGTAGCCTCAGGTTGGCCTGAGAGCTAAAGATGGGTGGCTCGTCACCACATGTCTGAGGGTCGGGGGTGGCCCCAACTTGGTGGAGGGTCATTGTAGAACCTGGTTAGTATGCTGGAACTACGGGTTGGTAGTTGGTTTGATGTAGGAGGGCTGGAATATACACGCCCATAAGGTGTTCGGGAAAATGCTGAACACACGTGCGTGAGCCATATATGCGCGCTGCAGGCCTCCAAAGCCTGTGGTTGGCCGAATTGGGTCTCCCTTTGCCCTTGAAGGGTTGGAAGAAGGCATCTCGGGGTTAGCTCCCTGCCTTTTTGCTGGGTGCCATGTGGCGTGGCTTAGAGTCAGGGCGCTCCCGGGTTGGCCCGGGAAGTCATTGTAAAGTGTGGGCAAAGCTGATAGTTGAGTGATCGGGATTGGTCCCGGGTAGTTGCTTGTGTAGCCACATGTCACGTCAAGTTGATCTGGGCCCTTGGAGGGACCCACAGAGTGGTAGAAATGCCCGAGTAGCTCATGCCTTAAAGGTGTATGCGAAAATTCCAGAACTCTTAATCCTTGGCATTTTGCAGGGAAATTGTCTGGGTACAACATCCTAGGCTAGCCAACCTCCGGAGCAGCGAGGTTCTGTCCCGGACCCTCACTACCATCACCGGATTGCCTACGGGTGTAAGAGTGTGCTTAGCGGGTAAGTCCGCTTGAGTGAAGTCACCGGTCCGCGCATTACTTGCTTGCTAGGTCTGAGGATCTTCGATCTTGTGGCTATCACCCCCAAGGTGTTGTCACATCACCCTCACTAGAAGAAAGGCCAAATGCGTCAACTGAGCCAACGCGTAGGAAGGCGAAATCTCAGCTATGCTCTGGAAAGAACCAGAAATAGAACTATCGTATCGAGAACTAGTGAGAGTCACACCCGTTGACGTGAGTCCAAAGCCCCTAACCACCTGTGCACATATTGGCCGTAGACCACTAACCTAGGCCTCTAGCTAGTTTTCTCCCTCTGCGAACACTACGGTCGAGGGCAATAGTACTGCCAAATCGGAAGCCCACGGAAACTAGCTCAAAAATCACAAATCGAGAAGGTGCCCCGCAACAAGAGCCGTCACGCCGAAGCATGTCGTAAGGCGACAACTAGTGAAGGCTTACAAGACACAGAGACTCAAAGCACGAGTGTGGAAGTACATACATGAAAAAGAGCACTATCGCACGTACTCTGAAGCACCAATGGTAGTACAGCTACTGTCGACAACTCGGGACAAGGCAACTAGACCTACTCACATAACGATCCTTGAGTCTCACTACTCAAAGGCAAGATCGTCACAGACAGCGGAATAAGCCACTAATCGGTCTACTCTTAAGCCAGAGAAAACAACACTCTGCAGGAAACGACTCACAGAGACCCGAGGGAACACTGAGAACCTTAGCACACTTGGGCACGTAAGCTGAGGTAGAATAATACCCAGAGGCATCCAGAACACTGTCTCTAGCTGGACCGAACACCCGAGACACAAACAAGGCCGCCTGTCAACCCCTGGTCTCACCGGGTTGATCAGAACCCGACACGACACATACATACAGACACACACACTACATGCACAAGCACTCCTGGCCATCCCATCATCGTCACTGCCCTCATAGGATGTCAACAGACACCCACGGGTCACGGACAAACCACAAGATCAAGCCAAGACAAGTAGAAACTGAAGCGGTGGACAACGACAACACTCTGGGCAAAGCAAACCATCACTCAGCTGCTAGGTGAACCCAACAGTCAAGGAATAGCCGCTATGAAACTAGAGACAATGACACTGGTAGTTCTAGATTGAGTCGTTATGGTACTATCGTAGTCAAAGAAAAGATCATGCCCAGTCACCATACGACCCTAGACTCAACTTGGCTCTGATACCAAACTGATGCGGGACGGACAGAGGGACTGACTCTAAGTGATGCGAATCTCAGACTCTAAGTGTGATGTGACCAGTAACCCACGAACGGAAGAGGCACTTAGGCCCGACACTAAGAGTTCCTATGGGCTATACGTCGTAAACAGAAACGCAAGTTCACTTGTCATCCCAAAGCGAGGGATAGCGTGGATCCGCACGGTTGAGAAACCGGTAGAGTCAAGGGTGGTTGACTCACTTCCATGCTCGGATCGAGTCACGGGACAGGTTCACTCTCTTACTCACAACAGTGACATGGACTCATGAGCTAGAGTTCCTAACGCACTCCAATAGTGGCATATGATTGTATACTAGGAAAGTAATGCTAAGAAGTTAAGACCGTTACCTCCATGCACCCGGCGTGGGGAAGACAACCCCGGCCTAAGTCACACTCCCGGTTAAACAAACTTACTAAGTTACAAACTTTAAACCCACTCCACGTAGGGAGGTAATAGGTTACATGTGGGACCCGGGAGTGTCGACATTGGGTTGGTGGGTAGCATCTTGGGGTCACTCCGTCGGTGCCAAAAATTACGGCTCGGTGCTGTCTGGATGGCGCGTTCCACTGGTTGGTGGGGACCACGCACTGCTCGACCCGCCGGACCTGGTAGGGTGGGTCCCTCTGTGAAGAGGACACTTGAAGGGGCGATTCCCCTGGACGGCGGCCGGACTGGAACATCGGGAGGGAGCCGGGTGGATCTGACCGTCAAGTTGGAGCTTGCTATCCATAGATCTGGACTTCTGTTTCAGACACGCGCACTCCAGCAACGAAGCTTGTTGCGATCGGTGCCGATGTTGGATCGACGCGAAATCAGTGCCATTGGAAAGCTGACTTGAAACCCTTCGACCCTCTATTGCTCCAAGAATTTTATCAAGGTCAGAGTTTCACTGGAAAATTTAGAACCGAACTGTTCTCAATCTCAGATCTGGTCAGGTAGACTGAGATCTGACTGAGAACATGCATTGACCGTACTGCAAACCACGCATCTGGGTGTGGGACTCTTCATGAAAGTTTTAGAGGTGGAATAAGGAAGACATGGGAATTTTGTTTGTATGCAAAGGTGGAGGTTTGGTTGGGGAAACATATTTTCTAGCACTGGGTGGTCGAATCTGGACAGTGGCAGATAGAACTGAGTTGGGAGTTGACAGAGATTTTAGGAAAGTGTAAAGGAGATCCTAAATTCATAGGAAAATTCATGGAAGAAGGATTAGGTGGAGCCCCTCCCTGTGCGGAGGTAGTATTTTTATGTATCCCACAGTCCCCCTCCCCTATGCCAACCCCTCTGTGAGGGCATAGTGATTGAAATAGTAGGTCATCACCGGAAGCCTCATCGACGTAGTGTACGGTGAACCCACACTCCCCGCTCGCCCTCGTCTCCGGTCGGAGTCGGTGTCTTCATGTCGACTAGGTGAGCTTCTGGTCAATTCCCCTTGTTGGTATTCCTTGCTTAATTAGTATTGTCGCTTAGCTCCATCAGACAGTGAGAGAGTGCTCGGTCCCAAATTGCCATCAAATTGAGCGACCACTGCGGAGCGAGTTGTGAGTAGAGACCCTACAACCCACGCCCTTGGCGTGTTGGCTGCCCGTGAAATTGGGCATCCCAGGCCCTTAGGGGTTCAGCCTCAAGCTTGTCAAATCTCTCGGAGCAATAAGGTCCCTTTTCAGACCCTCTCCATCACCATCAGGTTACCCACGGGCACATGTGTGCGTTAAGCGGGTAAGCCCGCTTGAGTGATATCACCGGGTACATTACTTGCTTGCAATTATAGGTCCAAGGGCATTGGTCTTGTGGCTGCCACCCCCATAGTGGTGTCACATCAAGTGGCCAACAAGTGGAAGTCGAGAAGGAGAATCTGTCTGTTCCTGCTGCTCATGTGGATATATCTAGAGGCCAGACACTTGAATGGATAGCAACCCGACGAGCCTCTACTCGATCGTCTTTAGGCATCTGGGCATTAATTAATCCTACCAAGGTATAGAATTGTTCTTCCTAAGCGGGTTCTCTTAAATATTTTTGATTTTGATTGCCAGCAATGATCCACGTCCTAAGGTTTCATTATTTTCGTTGCACCTCTGATCGAAACCTGACACTATCTCTCCATCGCCTTTGCATTCTGAAAAGCTCATGCGCCGCGAGGGGTGTTTGGAGGAGCAGAGAGTTACAAAGGGCTTAGTAGAGGTAGTAGAGATCGCGGCGGTGGCGATTCGTCAACTTCCACCCCCTCCCAAGTCACCTGAGTCGGCGTCTTCTGCCTCTTCCCCTTGTTCCTCACGTTTGACCATGGCAGAGCAATACCCCACTACTGAAGAGCAGGAAATTGGTCAGGGCACGGGAAGCCTGGTGCCGCAGCCCGATCATCCTTTGCGCAATGAGTTGAGTGCGGATGAAGTGAAGGCAATGGAGGGGGGCTTCGAGCTGCCGTGGCAGTATTATTTCTCTCCAGCCCAACCTCTCGAGTCCAGCCTAGATACTCGTTCGGGCCTCTTATGCACTTTCCTCTTGGCTTGGAAGTGCAGGTTCCATTTGTCTCTCCACCATTTTATCATCTGGTTGCTTCAATCTTACCAACTGGCACCTGTCCAGTTGGTTTCCAACTCATAAACCATCATCTTCTCCTTCATCTTTCTTTATCACTCGTGCGGGCTTCGTACTTCGCTAGACATCTTCCATTCCTTTTTTGAGTTGAAGGAGCACACCCATGCAGGCAAAGGCTTCTTCAATCTTCACGCGAAGAGGGGAAGGAGTTGCGTGACGCTTTCTTCCAAGGATTCTTCTCACAAGGAGTGGAAGACTCAATTTTTTTGAGTGGGCTCTTCGAAGGGTGGCATCTCTTGGGGTTTCCCAACGGTGCTCAACTTCCATCCGTCTATTCCTCTGAAGCAGATGGTGGTTTCCGTGGAGCTGGAAGAGGAGATCAGGATTCTCCAGGAGCATCGCCAATCAACAACTGAACTGATGGCGGTGGCGAACATCGAGGAATATCCTTCTCGGGCATTATCGTCTGATGGTAAGATCTTTAGTGCCTCGCCTTATGCTTCTGTGTCAGGCAAGTGGGCCTCCTTTTGAAGATTTGGCTTCGGTTGCTCAGATTCGAGGCGGAAGGCTGATAAGGGGGAGCAGCCGCTGGAGTAGGGGACCGTCGATTTGGGGGAGACGCCTACTCCGAGTGAGCCCCGAACTTTCGAGGGTCCCTCCCGTGCCTGGGATAAGGGCAAGCAGAAGGCTCGGGATGATGTCCCCGAGCGTCGTGGGTCCAAGCGCAAGGAACTTGGCAAGCCATTAATGTTATCTTCCATGAAGGCCTTGCTCACGGAGAAGAAGTGATCGAAGAAGGTGGAAGCTGCCCCTCTGGTCGAGGAGCAGGCCTACTTGGTTGAGGGGCCCTTGACCGAGGAAGTCCGCCGATTCGATCTCCCACTCACCGGGCCAGAGGTGGCTGCCGCTGGTGGGGAGGTTGCCACCAAGCCTGCTAGACAGCAGGTAGAGGTGGTCGATTCTGAAGTCTTGACCGAGGCCGAGGGGGCTCAGGGTGAGGCATCGACCCTGCCCGAGCCTAGTGAAGCAGTCCCAACAATGGGGATGCTCGGAGGGGGCGCTTCTATAGTGGCTCACCCAGAGAGGACTGTCCTTCCTTTGGCTAGTGTCCCGGCCGGTTAGACTTCTCTATACCAGAGGTGTCGATCTTTGACACCTTCGCTGGTTCAGGACGAGTTCAGGCGTAGTTCCCCCTCCTTGCTCTTCGAGAGGGTGATGGAGGGTGTCTTGATCATGGCTCAGCTGGGGGCCGAGGTATTTGATTACTTCAGATGGCTGGAAAGCGAGGAGAGGTCCCTCTCTTGGGTCTGCACTGAAGTTGATCGGAGGATTGAGCAACTGACCTTTGAGCTCGAAGTCTCTAGGCGGGAGGCTGTCTCGTTGCAGGCGCAGGCTCGGTCGGGCCAGGAGGAGGCTCGGGTACTGGCTGAGCAGTTGGCCCAAGCTCATTATATGGTCGACCTGAAGAGCAGGCTCCTAGAAGAGGAGCGCCAGGCTCAGGTCGAGCGTCTAGAGTGGTTGAGGGCCGAGCGGGAGATGCTCGATAGCCTGGTTCGAGAGGCTGAGCGCGCGCAGAGAGGAGCCGAGGTTGCGTGGGCCGAGGCTGAGATGAAGTTGCTCAAGGTCGAGCGGAGGGTGTCCGAGCTCGAAGAGAGAGCAGAGCAAGCTGGGGTGGAGGTGGTCGATCAATATAGAAGCTCGGAGGGTTACCACGTAGCCCTCTAGAAGGTCGCCTTCTCGTATTATGAGCTAGGCTACCGACGGGGGTTGCGAAAGGGGTTTGCCCAAGGCTTTCATCGAGCGGTCACCTTGGCCAAGCAACAGGTGTTCGTGGAGCTCGATTTTCCTTCTAGGTAGTGTTATGACTCAGATGAGGATGCCATAGATTCTCCCTCTCCGACGTCAAGTGAAGGGGGGAGCAGGGATGCTGCTACTTTGTCAGAGGAGTCGCCAACTCCAGCTACCTTGAGGGGGGCACACGATCGGGGTAGTTCCCACACCGGTGGGGTCAGTGCCCGGACCGGCTGCCACTGAGGATGCTGGCGGCAGATCTCCTGGCGTTGAAGACTCTTCGCTCACTGAGCCTCATGACACCGAGCCTCAAGGCAGTCCCCCTATCTTCATAGACTAGGAGGGGCATGAGCTGGATGTACCAGTTCTTTCTCTTCTTTGAACATTGCCATGTAAAAACTTTTTCTTCCTATATACAATGGCAGTGATTTCCAGAATCTGAGTTGTCAATTCCCAGAACCGTTGCAGGTATGGTAGAGAGAAGAGATAGAGATCTTCAATGGAGTCGATGCGGCAATGTGCGAGCACTCGACTTTTTCAACTCGGCACAGTCAATCTCTCTCTTCTCTTCTCTGTAGTCCCTTTGCTCGTCTTCTCTACTGCCTTCTACTCGGCATTGTTATGGTGGCTTGGACTACTACAGTGCTCCTGCTACAGTAGCTCGGCCATCTTCAGATGAGCTCAGACCTCTTTCATATAGCTCGGACTGCTACAGTAGCTCAGATTGCTACAGTGCTCGGGCTGCTACAGTGCTTGGAGTACGACAGTAGCTCGGTTTGTTACAGTGCTCGGGCTGCTACAGTGCTTGGAGTACGACAATAGCTCGGTTTGTTACAGTGCTCGGGCTGCTACATTGCTCAGAGTGTCACAGTACTCGGGCTGCTACAGTAGCTCGGAGTGCTACAGTTGCTCGGATTTGCTACAACAGCTTAGTCTTCTCCAACTTAAGCTCGGATTGCTACAGTAGCTCGGATTTGCTACAGCAGCTTAGTCTTCTCCAACTTAAGCTCAAATTGCTACAGTAGCTCGGATTGCTATAGTACTCAGAGTGGTATAGTACTTAGACTGCTATAGTAGCTCGGAGTGCTATGGTTGCTCGGGTTTGCTATAGTAGTTAAGTCTTCTCCAACTTAAGCTCAGATTGCTACAGTAGCTCGGATTGCTACAGTGCTCGGACTTCTTCAGAGGCTCAGACTACTACAGTAGCTCAGACTTCTTCAGAAGCTCAGACTGCTACAGTGCTCAGACTTCTTTAGAGGCTCAGACTGCTACAGTAGCTCGGCCTGCTACAGTGCTCGGACTTCTGTGAAACATGTCTGGCTTGATTTCTATGCACCCAATATCATCATCTGTCTTGATTTCTATGCAACTATGTATCTAGAGTTTAGCCTTGATTTCTATGTAGCCAAATGCCTTGTTTACTATGCCTTAATTGATTTTTCTTTATCTTTGCAGACACATTTTATTACCAATGCTGGCTTGACCTGAAATGCATGAATGTTGACATTATCAAATACAGGTCAAACTCATCAATGAATCATAGTCAGATATGATCAAAATAATAGAATTAAGCATGTTACATACATGCCCAACACGTGCTAGCTGGTGACGTAGTCTACACCCTCTACGATGTGGGTTTGCCATAGAGGAGCCCATGGAAGCTCTTCTCCTGTCGACTACGAGAGCTGGGGGGACCTTGTGGGTGGGACAGCTTGGAGTGACACGAGTGGGGCAAGGAGTGGTGTATGATCCTATGTGCACCGGAGTGCATGCAAGAGTCTAGCCTAGAAACTAGCAATCAATGAACAAATACAAATGACAAGTATGGATAGCAATCATGCAAACATGTAACGACAGCAAGGGGAGATCAATGATCAGTACCAAATAGCATGAAAATAATATAGCATGGCAATCAAAGTGAGGCTCGGGTGCACTGTAGCATGACAAGAACGATCTCTGAGAGACCGTGCAAGGAGGGCGACAGTCTTGGGTGGACCGTTCACTGGCAGGGAGTAATGACAAACACTAACAGAAAGCACAGAATGTTGAAATGAACTGAGTATTAGAGAACAGAGATGTACCAAGATGGACGGTCTCTCGATAGACCATGTAACCCATGGAGCAGACCTGAGGAAATCGCATAAGATCAGTGAAACCAATAGTGCAAAGGCAATGACACACCTGAGCCAGTAGATTGGGCGGCCTATATCAGACCGCAGGAAAGATGAACGGTCGGAAGAGGACCACTTAAGGCAGCAGGCTCGCAGAATGATCAGCACTGTTGTCAGAGAAGAGTGGTCGCTTCTCGGCCGCTCAGACACATGAATGACTCTAGGAGAACCGTCCAACCACTAGAAGACAGAAATGAGAAAACCAGAGATCAACCTGAAACAACTCCAAAAAGGGAACTAACAAGGCAACGGGATGGGTCAGCAAATCACTAACACGATGGGCACTGGGTGTCCCACCGTGATCGCCATAAAAGGATGTGGATATTATTTTCCTCTTGTTTTTAAAAACCCTTCTTGTCCCTCTACTAAATCAACATGAGAAATAAATGAATGGTAGAAAGAGACAGAAATGCATGAACCTATGTGATCGCCACCAAGGTGCCAAACGCGATGAACATGTAGTACCTTGGAAAAGAAGGGAGACACTCACCATTAACCAACACCGCGGAGATGTTCAGCCCTGGAAGAACTGCCCGCTTTAGACGAACGGCCGCTTGATAGACTGTCACACAGTGCTGGGTTGGAACGCGAGATGAATCACGATGGCGGAAGAACGGTTTGGGGACGGCCGTAGGAAGAAGATGAACAGCAAGGATAAAGAAGCTTGAGTCCTCAAACAGACGGAAAGATACCACTCGATGCCACCACCTTCCACGACATAGGACCTCAACCTTCACTCCTTCCGGCCGGCCAGAAGGAATGGGCCTCGTGCTAGAACGTTGCTAACATGTAAGACAAGGTGTAGAACACAAAGATAAACCCAAAATCAGAACTGTGAAGTGTAGTAGTAGTGAAGGCCTTTTTATATACCAGAGTCCAATCCAAAGGAAAGACAACAAGTCTAACAGCACAGTACAGTCGACAGAACAGAAAGGATGTACCAGAAAGTCAGGGGAAGCCTGACGAAGGTACCAGCTGGCAGCTACGAACTCGCACGATCTGGTTAGCTGAAGGTTTTTGTCTGGAGATTAGTTAATTATCTCTTTCTTTTCCATTGCTCCAGCCATTGGCCGTGTTTTCCTTTCCTTAGTTGTTAGTTCCTCCAGATTGGCGTCATTTGGTCTGTCATTTCCTGAGTGATTAGCCCGAAGTTTTCGGAAGATTCCTATCGCTTGTTGGTTGAAAACGTGTGTCGTTGCCTTAACGCCCACTTTTTGGTCCACTCCGCGTCATCTCCGCTTCATCTCCATGTTCCATTTCGCCTTCGCTACACCTCCGCTCGCTCCCCTACAAAGAGGATGTTAAGGAGGGGCATCAGTTGACACCCATTTTATGACCAATTAGTCGGGCCATCTCCTTACTCATTTAGTGATGCTCCGAGTTGTTCACCCTTGTCGAGTCTTCTTGGACAGTTAGAAGTCTCTTTCATGGGTCATTACCTTCCCTGGTTGAGTCTTGTCCTTATTTTGATGCTAAGGCAAGCACTTCCGGTTCATTTGTCGCCCTCTTGTGCATAACGTATCCTCAATGGCACGTTATAAGTAGCATAACGCACCTCACAAGGTCCGTCATCGTCTCACTCATCATCTTTCCCAGCGTCTCACTTAGCGTCTCTATAGTTTAACGGGCCTACACCTACCCATTATAAGTAGTATAACGCCCTCATGGTGATCCATTATAGTCTTCTCACCCACCATCTCAGTTAGTATCTTTGTTGTTTAACGGATCCATGTTCCACCGTCATAACTCGCATAACACACATATCCTGGTCCATTATATGCCCCCTAAGGTCTGGTCTTATCATCACCTCCACCCACTTCCTTGTCCTTCCAGCCCTGTTTGCCTGGATATCCTCAGGTTCATGACGAACTTCCTTCTCCCCGTTATACTTTCACTATAACGCCCTTGTTGCCATCCGTTATGCTCGCCAGAGTCCTAAGCCTGAACGTCTCGCCTGCTGTTCTTATCTTCTGTGGATAAGGTCACATGACGGACTTATGTAGGCGCGTTATGTTCACATGGCGGTCTATCGCGGATGCGTTATGTCACACGGAGGAGTTTTAGCAGAACTGTTCTTCTCTGCTACTCCGTGGATGGATTATAGAGGTTGTTATCTTGATTTCTCCCCCGTCATACTAAACAGAAACACAGTAGTCGATAAGACCTCGGCCCTCTAAACTACTCCTAATCGGTAAAGGCACAACTTCCCATACACATGGTAGGGAGTTGCCACATTAATCATGAGAAACTCCGATTACATTGCTAGAACACATTCTACTACAACAGATGTGTAGGCTTCACATCACGACCTCTTGGACGTGGAAAATACACCACCCAAAACACCGATGCACACATGACCTCACCGTCGTGTACGCTACACCAGCCATGGAGAAGCCAGACACTGGCTACCCAAAGCACCACGTCAACCATGATGGAAAATCGATCACAAAAGCCACAAGTCACGTGTCATGTGACAGAAGTACCTCCTCACTAGAAGCAATGCCAGATGCATTCACAGACGTCTTACATTGTGCCTCAAGCGTCTCCCACTCGCCTCGAACATGGTAATTGAGACACTGCACCAAGTACCAAGGAACAACAGTAACGAGTGACTAGTCAGAGTCATGCCCGTCGGCGCTCGTCCAAACACCCCTAATCACATGTGCACACACAAGCCCAATGTCTTGAGCCAAGCCTCTACCTCATTTCCCCCCCAGAAGGACGCTACTGCAAAGCAAGGGGGCCCACGAAAATTATCTTAAAAACCATCTCTCGAGAACTCGCCCTGCCACCACTCCCAGGTGGGCCAACACACTGAATCAGGCTACGACTAGTGAAGGTTCACTAGACACAGAGACTCAAAACAGTGAAGTACGGACAGGGTAAGCACTCACTGATCGCATGCACTACGAAACACAAGACAGCACAAAAGAACAGCCACCTGACTCAGGACAGACAACTAGACCTACATACAATGATCCTTGAGTCACACGACTCGGGTCAAGATCGTCGCACATCACGGCAACATACCTTTAATCAGCCTAGTCCCTAAGCCAAAAATCACAAAGAAACACAAGTCCTCAGCCCTAGACTGCACATAGGACTTACAATTTTGAAAACACAGAACACGGAACATAAGGGAACATCAAAACCCTCAGACCACATAGGCACACAGATCGAGGTAAAATGATACCTCCAAGTGTCCAAAACTAGAGTCTCGATCCTCACAGGATAGCCGAGAAACTCACGAGGTCATGTGTCAACCACTGGGTCACAACCGAGTTGACCAGAAACCATAATGACCCTCGAAATGCACAAAACACTACTTGGTACCATGACACTTTCGAACACCCTACAACATGGTCACGGCCCTCATAAGACGTCCACGACATCCACGTATAATGGGCTAACGCCGTTCAAACGTTATTAGTTTGAACATGATCATGAAGATGAACGGCCCGCCACTGGGCCGCCCAGCAATCTGAACGGCTAATCTATAACCGTTGAATGAGGTGCACCATTAAGGGTACCATGGTCTTCGTGTAGACCGTCCAGACTAGGCACGGTCTATCGCTAGACCGCGTCATCACTGGAAGTTTGAAAAAAAAAAACCCCACCAACTTCCTCCTCCCTCTCCACCGTAACCGACGGAGGAGGTGGAAGAAGGCAAACACCCCCCACACACTCCACTCTCTCCATCTCCCCCACTCTCATTCTCCCCCATCCTCTCGTCCCCCCTTTCCCCTTCCATGTGCTCAAAAAACCAAGCCAGGCACCCGAGCATGGCCGAAGATGACCCCATCGCACCGCCACCGTCCACCCCACCAGAGGGCACTAGAGCACCGCCGCCGAAGGAGGTGACGGCACCGCCCGCGGTCGAGGAAGAGGCACCCCTACTGCCCATGGCTGAGGAGGCGCTGGCGATCGCCGCCCAGGAACAGGAAGACTCAGAGGGGGACAGACCGGTGCCGGAGGAGGCGACGATGAAGCCGGCCAAGGAGCCTCGCCCGTCCCAGGTTAGCCCCTCAAACTCAGCCCATTTCCATTTTTTAGTATTGCATGCTAGATTAAAAGGGGCATATGCCCCCCTAGGGTCGATCGGGAGCCCTATGGGACGCCACCACCGATGGGGTGGGGCTTGCACGTCGTCGGGTATGGAGAGTATAGGACGGTCCTACAGTGGCCGCTTAGAAGAACCACACGGTTCACATAGAACCGTTCATAATAAGCACGGCCCAGGAGTGGCCATTCTGGGGAAGCTGAATCGGTAGGGAGTTGAGGAAGAGAACGGTCTGTGGGCGACCGTGCATAGCCAGGATGGTTCGCCTTGGTCTGTGTACAATGTCAATTGTTGGGAACAGAACGGTCTCCAACAGACCGTAGGAAACAACGCGGTTTAAGCGGAGACCGTGCTACTCAAAAATGATGAGGGGCTTGAGAGGGGAATGACGCGGTCGGATATGGACTGTGCATTCACTGAACGGCTAGGGAATGGTCGTTAAGGGGTTGGGCACAAGAAAATTACACGGTCCGTATTGGGTCGTCCATTGGGTAGAGCGGTCCATGGGTGATCGTGGACCTCTAAAAGAGTGGTGTTTGGAATGGTTGAGATCAAACTGTTGACGGAGTAGAATGGCCTATATGTGACCGTTCATTTTATCGAACCATATTTTTCTTTCCTTTTCCTTGATTTGTGGACGTTGGAAAAATTGACTTTCCTTGTAGTATACTCACTAACAAGGTGCGGAGGCAGCCCTCTGAACTGATGCCGACTCTCGGTAACCAAAACGAGGAATATAGATGCCGGGGACACGAATGAGGTCCAATTGTCCCTCAAGTCACGTGGCACACCAACCGAGGTAACTGTTCCTCCGGAGACCCCTAGGCGCACCTATGGCTCACATTGGGTAATCAAGGCAACCCTCGGGCCATACGCCACAAGGACCCAAAAACTAGCTCGACCGGAGGCAAAACTACCGAAGTGAAGCACGAATTAGAAGGCAACAGGAATGTGACCCTCACCAGGGGCGCGACATTAACGGGCCCAAAGGTCAGGGCACGATCCTGACAATGCGCTCCTAGCGGTGGGTGTGTTAATGCGAGAACGCGCTCATAGTGGTGGGCGCGTTAACACGAGAATGCATCCCACTAAACGCAACGCCCACGAGGGGCGCGATCTGGGTCAAAACCCCAGACACGCTTAGACGAACGCGCTACTCACCCCTGCCACATCACTAACATGGTGTCCCTGGTTGGTGTGATCTCCATCATCGCGCTCGATCGGGCGGGCGCGATCCCAACTGCCAAACTATTCATCTTCCCTGGTGAACGCGCTTGAACGACGCATCATGTTCTTCATGAACGTGACCCTGAGGACGACCGCGCTACCAGCTGAGCCCGGCTCGCAAAACACGCACGAAAAACTCGATCCCACACCCCATTCACCCCCCATGGTGAAGGGGAAACAAAAGGGGAATCCTTCCCCTGCCCCTCTAGCACTAAATGGAGCCCAAAAACTAACCAAAAACCGCACAAATCAAGAGATCCGGTGCTCACACCCCGAACATGTGATTTCCCTTCCCGGCACGAAACAAGTCCCTCTCGACCTCCCCACAGCCTAGAAATCACGGGGAATGCTGTAAAGAGGGTAAGGATCTGTCCTCCTACCTCAAGGAAGCCGAAATCCACCGGATCGCCACCGATCTCCAAATCTTGGCCGCACATAAACGGCACTCCCACGCCATGAGAATGGCACCATCTCGATCACCTCACCGCCGTCGTCGTCACTGCGTTGCTGCCTTGATCCGCCACCTGTCGTCAGAGGAGGAGGGAGCGTCGCGAGCTCGAACGGGGAGAGAGGAAGTAACGGTCACAAAAGGGGGGTGCGGGGGTCTCCAACGGGAAAGAAGAGGAAGAAGAAAGGGTGAGTGGGTGTGGCCTCCTTTCTCAAGGGAATGGGAATGTCTTTTGGGGATGCATCGGACAGTCTCTCACTACATGACCTGGCTGATCACACCGGAAACACACCATTGGCAGTGAACATGGTCTGCCTGGGTGGCTGCCACCACATCGCGCACAACCTTTCGATTGACTTCTTGTAGAACTCTGGCGCTACTGGAAAGATAGGGCTGACTACTGGGTAGCACCAGACGAAACTTGCCGATCAAAATGCTTCTTATACTTCCTCTTATTCTTGAATGTCTTAAATTGGGACTTGCCAGAAGAAGCTGCACCACTAACTGTAGGAGTGGCAGAAGGAAATCCGGGAACAGGAGGCAGATAACTTGGAGGAAGTTGAGCTGTCGACTGAATCGATAATGTCTAAGAAGGGACAAGAGATCTTGCCAAATCCAGTTCTAATGCTGCTGCTGCTTGATATACTTCAGTCATAGTGGTAACCCGGGTAACAATCAGCGGCTGCCTCAACTCAGCACAGAGGCCACGCAGAAATTGCTCTGTCTTCAAAGCCTCATTTGCAAGAATGTGGGGTGCATAACGGCCCAATTCTATGAACCTGTTCCGATACTCAAGCACCGACATCCCTCCCTGGACAAGCTGTAAAAACTGGTGTATTTTATCCATGTGGAGATAAGCCGGGCTGAAACTAGTTTCAAAAGTAGCGACGAACTCAGTCCAAGAAATCTGACGGAGTGGGCGAGATTGGAAAGAAACTTCCCACTCGGTGTTCCACCAAGTCAAAGCCGCGCCCTAGAGCTGAAAAGTACCGAGCATCACCTTTTCATCCTCCGTGCATTCCATAGAACGAAACATGCACTCGGTGGCATCCAACCAAGTTCTAGCGGCATCCGAATCGATCTGGCCTTCAAATGTCGGTGGATGAAATAACAAGAATTCTTTTAATGTCCGCCCGCGACTGCCAGGCGCATCCTCTTGGACTGGAACGATAGGGGTTGGAGCAGGTACACTACTCGCTTCCTGGGGAATCGAGACTCTCCGATGCCGAGGTGGCATCTCGAATGACTAACAAACAGACAATAGACAGAAAAACTCGTTAATCACACGAAAAACATCCTAAGCCAGCAATGGACAGTGTAATTGGATTAATTCTGGACAATAGCTGTGCCTTTCGATTCTTTAAACATTCCTCAACTCTGCTCTGATACCAACTGTAACGACCCAGAGCTCAGGGTACCGACAACCTGATATAAGTATCGAATTACCGTTACCAAGAACTGGGGAAGTAACCCAAGAGGCTGATGAGGCCCCTGAAGGGTTGGAGGAGTTTGTCGAGGGAATCCCCTACTACACCTATCACTTTCTGGCACACCCAGTTCGCAGGCAGCATCTGAAGCCCAGTTTGTCGAGTCTGCCCCAGGACTATCCGGCATCCACTGGAGGTGTACCATACACCGACGAAAATATCTTCAAGTCAGCTTCGACTGTGAGGTGATCCCGCCTTCATCCGAGTTTGGGGCTGTCCTGGAGGTCCGTTCTCATTAGAGCACGCATCTGGCATCCGTGGGAAGACCAGAGCCCTACTACAGAAGCTGCTATGCCCACACCCCAACTCCCCTTGGTGCACTGTTTGTCTGGGATGTTCCTCTACCAGTCTTCTATCCAACGCCACCGGCGGAGCCTCATTTGGAGTCTGGAGCTGTACGTTCCGATTTTTCTTCCTCGGGTGCGTAGGTCAGTTCACTCAGAACTAGCACTGATACCCCGCCACTATTCACCCTCTACCTCCCTGCTCCGACCTCCTCTGGTGCCCTTCCTAGTTGGAGAATGAATAAGACTTATAAACGGACACGCTCGCTTTGGTCCCGCACCATTTTGACGACGGGAGTGATCATGACGGCACCGCCTTCCTGAGAGTCGTCCTCCATAGACTGTGCAGAATCAGTCCGGCCTTCAACCAGAGACGGCTTACAGAAGCTACAAAGACCACACCATGGCTCCCCTTGGTGCGCCACTTATTCAGAGTGGAGTCCCACAAGTCTTCTGTCCAACGCAGCAAGCGGGGCGTCAATTGAAGCCCGGACCAGCTCGTTCTGATTTTTCTACCCCAAGGTAGCAGATCAGGTCAGTCTGGATCCGTCCAGACCCCCTCCCACTCTTCTAGACATATCTCTCTGCCCCGACCTCCTCTGGTGTCTTTCCTAGTTGGAGATTGAAGAAGACTCATATACGGATGCGTTCGCTTTGGTCCCGCACCTGTTTGACTCTGAGAGTGTTCGTGACGACGTCATCTTCCTGCTACTGTGACCTGAGAGCAGTCCTAGTCAGAACAGAACACCCCTGTTCCAGAGCCAGCCACGACCAGCCATGACAATGGACTGCTCTCCAAAAATTCTGTAGCCTTCCTGGACCAGTGAGCGTGGAATTGGCGTTGGTTTCGGCATCATCCGAGTTTATTACCGTCCGTGGCGGCGTCAACAGCGACTGTCGGTCAGTTCGTTCCAGAAGCGGGCAGAACCCACAATGATCACCGACCTTGTTTCCCCACCCCGCTTGACCGGCTTACAGCCCCTCCCTGTGCGGAGGTAGTATTTTCATGTATCCCATAGTCCCCCTCCCCTATTCGGCACGGCGGTGCTTCATCTCGACCTCGACGTCCACCTCCTGTCCCCGGCGCTGCTTCATGTGCAGGGCCTGGGACTTGGCGCGCCACGCCCCGACCTGCTCGTCGGTGAAGCCCATGACCCGGACGGTCACGCCCCACTCCTCGATGAAGACGTCCTGGTGCGCCAGGTCCTGCGAGTTGAGGATCGTGTCCTTGATGCTGCTCATGGTTTATCCCTTCCAGGTGGGTTTGTACTACGCGCCGGTCGCGGTGAGCGTCGGCTTGCCGGAGATCTTGACGGTGACCTCGCGCTCCATGCGGTCGTCGATCGGGAACGCGTCCGACAGGTCGGTGATGAGGCCCGAGAACTCCCAGGTGTGCTCGTCGGCCGTGCCCGGCAGGACGATGATCTGGTAGTCGCGGAGGTCCTTCTCCTCGAAGTCGTCGTCCAGGGCCTCGTGCGAAGCCTCGGTGGGGTCGTAGTTCACCGTGAGGGTGACCTCGCCGCCGTCCTTGAGGCCCTTCACGAACTCCCGGTACTGGTCCGGGCTGTCGTGCGCGGTGACCTCGATGGCCTCGCGGGCGCGCGACGGCCCGGACAGGTCGGAGACGTTCGCGATGACCACGAACGAGCCCGAGCCGGTCGAGTCCCGGAGAAACTGAGTGCCAAATGCGTCGATACCAGCCATGATGTCCTACTTTCCCAGACGGTAGACGGCGACCGTGACGTCGGCAGCCGAGTCGCTGTAGGTGAGAGCGGCCCGCCCGGTGGAACCCCGGAACAGGTTGGTGAGGGGGATCGCGCCGTAGTCCCCTGCGGCGAGGACCAGGGTCGCGTCCGCGATGGCGTGCCCGTCCACCGTGCCCGGGGTGGTCACCGTGATGGTGCGCGGGGCAGAGACGTGGCTGTTGAGGGCCAGCAGGAACACCCCCTCGCCCACCTCGGCGGTGTCGCCCCCGGACGCCGCAGCGACGAGACCTCCGGCAAGGTCGGTCTCACCTCCCAGCGTGGGGATGGTGGTGGTGGTCAGGGCTGCCATGTCGGTCTCCTTCTACTTCTGCGAGGTCCAGATGTCCACGCGGTCCATCCTACGGCGGACCGAGCGGTCAGCGTCCGGCATCTTGCGGGACTCCAGGTGCTGCACCATCCACACGGTGGCCCCGGTCACGAAGGGGTCCAGGGTGGCGTGGCCGTGGTCGAGCAGGGCGACGATCCGCGCCCCGATCAGGTTGTCGATCCGGGTGCCCGCGTCCGCCACGTCGCCGCGCGCGAGCGTCTGGATACGGACGGTGATGCGCCGCCCAGGGTCGTCATGCGTGCCGTCGGGCACCGAGAGCACATCCGGCACCACGATGAACGGATACTGCCGCGCGGCGACGTCAGGCACGTCGTCCAGGACGCCGGTCACGTACTGCTGGATCTCGGCGTCGGACAGGAACAGGTCCCGCAGGCCGTTCTGCACGGCCAGTGCGGGGTCGATGGTGGTCATCAGCCGATCTCCTTCCGCAGGGACTCCTGGACGATCTTCGGGGCCTGTCGGGCGACGGCCTCGATGTTGGGCTGGATGAACGGCACGTCGTCCTCGACGAACTCGGCGTAACCCTCCCCGATCACGACCGTGTCACCCTCCGCCCGTACGCTGTCACGCAGCGCCCCGGTGTCCACGGGGGCGTCAGCGGCGATCTCCCGGGCCAGGGTCTCAGCGATCTCCTCAGCGGCGTTCTCAGCGGCCGTCTGGACCTCCTGAGGCATCCGCGCGACGTCGCTCTTGAGCCCGCTCAGGCCCCGCACCCGCACCTTGGACGCCATCAGACGGCCCGCCCGCGCATCTTCTTGCGGCCGTAGGCGTTCAGCGTCTGCTTTCGCAGGTCCGCGAGACCGACGCCGCGCACCTCGGACTCCCCCTCGCCCTGGCCGATGACCCGGGCGTAGGCGGTGCGCTCCTGGAGCAGCACGGTCATGGCCTCAGCGATGGCGAGGCTGCGCACCATGGGCGGCACGACGTGCTTGGCGACGGAGACGGTGCCGTGGGACGCCGCTACGGTGCCCAGGACGCCACGACGGACGGTCAGGCGGCGCTGTACCAGGACGGACGCTCCGAGGCTGTGTGCGGCCAGCGTGGACCCGTCCCAGGCGCGCTTGACGGCCAGGGTGTTGCCGCTGATGTCGATGATGAGCATGCGCTCGGCATCGATCAGCAGCACCTCGCCCGGGAGGAACGCCGTGCCGTCCGAGACGACGACCGACGCCGTGCTGCCCAGGGGGATGGCCGTTGCGACCGTCTCCAGTGAGTCCAGGAAGCCCTTCTCGGTCACGGTGACACGCTCGTCCTCCACCTGGAGCAGGTCACCGACGCCGATCTGCGCCGTGCCGTTGTCCACGTCCAGCGTGGTGGTGGAGTCGTTGACGGCCGTGACTACCGAACCGGCTGTCTCCGTGTCGTCGGAGTAGCCGAAGACGCCCGTGACGACGATGGAGCGCTGCCCGCCCGCGTTCTGGTCGAACGACGCCGAGCCGTCCACGTCGAGTTCCAGGCGGGTGAACGGCGGGCCGTCCTCGGGCCGCAGGAAGTAGTCGCCCGGGACGATCGTCTCGTCGGAGGTCACCGTGGTGACCGAGATGACGTCGTGCCGGTCGAAGTAGAGCGTGTAGGGCAGCGACGTGGTGCCCAGCGGGTCCGGCCAGTCGAACGCCTGCGTGCGCGCCTCGGGGTAGAAACGGCGGTTCAGCAGCCCCTCGACGGCGTCCGAGGCGGAGGCCAGCGCCCGATCGATCTGGTCGTCAGCACGGGCCGTCTCCACGATGTCGAGTGCCCGCTTCACGTCCTCACGAGACGCATACGTCATGCCCTGCCGGTCCTTAAGCGCCATGACGCCTCCCTACTAGATGATCGTGCCGTCTGCACTCACAAAGTGTCCCATCGCGCAGTGCAGGGCGGTGCTGTTCGGCACAGGGTCCAGGACGTTGCCGTGGGTCGGGCACGCTACCGGAGGCCGGGCCTCGTCCTCAGCACGCTCCTCACGGTCCTGCCGCAGGACGCTGAGCAGTTGGTTCCAAGACATCAGGCGTCCACCTCCAGCCAGACGACGCTCAGGTCCCACCGCTGGTCGGTGTCCCCTGAGGCGGTGCGGTACACGAGCCCCTGCCCGGGGAGGCAGGTGAAGCCGGTGTTACCCGGCTGCCGGGCCACGTCAGAGAAGCGCCCACCCACGCCCGTGGTCTGCGGCGGGGGCCAGGAGACCAGCGGGTTGGGGAACGTGGCGTCGATGGTCACGGTCGGGTTGCCGGTACGCACCTCGGCAGTCGGGTTCAGCGTGCCGGTGCGGAACCGGTTGATGGTCCCAGCGGACACCAGAGACCCACCCGAGGCGGCGGTGGTGCGGAACGCCTGGAGAGAGGCCGTTCCGCCCGTCTCCCCGGTGGCGTACGCATCCACGGACGCCTGGAGGACGACCAGTACCTTGGTGCTGCCCACGGGGTTGAACAGCGACATGAAGTTGTTCGCTGCCGTGACACCCTGCGTGTCAGCGATGCCGTGGAAGTAGGTGGGTCTCTGGTGCACGCTCACGGTGGGGTCCTACTCGTCGTCGCTGTCGGTCTTCTTCGTCTTGCGCGCCCGCTTCGGGGCCGGGCGCTCGGTCTGCTCCTGGGTCTCGACAGGTGTCGGGTCCTCCGGAGCCGTAACGGGGGCGGGGCCGCCCTCGCGAGTGCGAAGGCGGCCCCCGGTGATGCGCTTCATCAGGCGCTCGCTACCGCTGCGCCGTCGTCGAGAGGCACGTACGTCAGCGTCCACTGAATCGCGCCCGTGCTGGACGCGGCCGTGTTCAGGCCGATGCTGCCCTCCGACAGGATGAACGGGGCACCGAACGCCGGACCCTCCAGGGTCTGGACGCCCTCCTGGAGCCCCGCCGAGTAGTCACCCGTCACGCCGTAGTACAGGCCCACGGCGTCGCCGGTGATGTCCAGGGTGGCGCACAGGTCGGTGTCCGCACCGGCCCCAGCGGGGTTGAACACGATCTTCGCCGCGTTCGCCTGGGTCTGGATGACCGTGGTCACCTCACCGACCAGCGAGGTCACGATGACCCGCCCGCCCGTGACGGTGAACAGCGGCTTGGTGGTCGCACCCGTGATGGCGGTCACGTCAGAGACGACGCGAGCACCGTAGAGGGTCTTGAGGAAAGCCCCGAGGGGGTTCAGCACGCTCATGGTTCAGTCCCCTCTCACGCGACCAGGCTGGACTTGAGGTTCGACGGCTTCCGCATGACGTGCAGGCTGTGGATGATCGCCGTCACCGTGCCCGTCGCGGACGTGCACTGCACGCTGTCGTAGCCGTCGGCCAACTGCTCGGCCCGGACCGTGACGACCATCGTGTCGTTGGTCGCGTCCGCACCGTCAGCCGTGTTGTCGTTGGCCGCCGACGCGGTCACGTCGGTCCAGGTGCCGCCGACGGCGGGACCGGCGTGGATCTTCGAGCCCGGCACGCTGGCCGCGAAGATGTCCAGGTCGATCTCCGAGTTGGTGCCGGTGGAGTCGGTCTGGGTGAAGACCATCGTCTGCGTACCGTCCGCAAGGAACGACACGAACGAGACGGCCCCTGCCTGCGTGAGCGGGACGTCGAGACCGCTGGCCGAGTTGATGACGTTGAAAACGGCACCGAGGCCCTGCATCGACTTCATGGTGTTGCTCCTTCTGTGACTTATCACGGCCCAGGGGCGTCACTGCCTGGGCTGACGACGGCCCCGCCCGGGTGGGCGGGGCCGGTACTACGTCAGCGAGCGCCCAACTGGACGAACGGGCTGAGGGTCGCGGAGCCGTTCTTCGGCGTGATGGCCGACTGGAGCCACGGACGGCCGTCGTTGCGCTGGATCACGCGGAACGTGGTCTTGTCCGAGGTGAAGGACTCGTGGATCGAGGAGTCGACGACCATGCGCTGACGGTCACCGATGAGGTACATGCCGAGGTCGACGAACGACAGGTCGCCCTTCTCGCCCAGCACGCCCGGGGCCTTCTCCGACATGATGACGGGGCGGCCCAGGAGGGTCAGCACCGGCGTCTGGCGGCCGTCGGTCAGCCAGATGGCCGAGCCGCCCGTGCCCACGGTCAGCGCCATGGTGGCGAGTTCCGTGAACGTGTCCGGCGAGGCGATCCACACCGCGCGGCCGACCGAGGAGGGGAGCATCCGGGCGTACATCTTGATGATGTTCTCCCAGACGATCGTGCCAGCGGACTGACCGGCCTCCGGAGCGACCTCGACGATCGCACCGTTGGCGGCGTTGAGCGCGCCCAGGGGGGCACCCGCACCGTTGCCGGAGAGGAAGTCGACGTCCTCGTACCAGGCGATGGCCTCCGGGAAGACCTCCGAGATGAACATGCCGAACGCGCCCCACTCGGTGATGAGTTCGTTCGTCACGCGGGCCAGGGCGGTCTGCTTGGTCGCCTCCAGCTTGATGGAGCCGAACGTGGCCTCCGACTCGGGGATGTCGCCACCCTCCTCCGTGCGGTGCACGACGATGCCGCCGAAGACCGAGGACACGTTGGAGGTCGAGTCGATCATCGGGAAGCGCAGGGTCGCGCTGCCCATCGGCACGACGCGGGCGCGCGGGCGCACGACGGCGGTCTCCAGCGAGAGCCGGAGGAGTTCGCTGCGGAACTCCTCGGGGACCAGGAAGCCGCCCTCCTCGCCGATGGAGGTCTGGTAGTTCTTGATCTCCTGGATCGTGGCCTGCGTCTTGGCGTCCGGGTTGCCCTTGACCCACACGGCCTGGAGGTAGGTCGCCAGGTCCTCGAACTTGCCGTCCAGCGGGGCACCGACGGCCTTCGGGTTGTGCCCCTTGTGGTAGGCGTTCTTGCCCGGACCGTCGTACGGGTCCAGGTTGAGGCGCTTGCCGTCGGCGGCGTCGGGGTTGTCCTTGAGGAAGGAAGCCATGACCGCCTGGGTCTGCTCCTTGACCTGCTCCATGAGGCTCTTGTCGGCCTCGTTCGTGGCGCGGGCGTAGTTCTTGACCAGGTCCTGGAAGGAACCGGCCGCGATCATGGCCTGGACCTTGTCCTGATCCCGCAGGATCTCCTCCAGTGCACCCTGGTCGGTGGGGACGGGCGTCTTGGTGCTCATGCGATGGCCTCCTTGACCAGTGCTGCGATGTCGAAGTCCCAGGTTGCGCTGGGCTGCTCGGCGGTGTCGTCCGGGGTGGAATCGTCGTCGTCTGCCTCAGATCCTACGACCTGATCGGCCAGTCCGGCATCGACGGCTTCCTGGTCGCTGTACCAGGTCTCTGCGCGCATGGCCTCGCGCCACTCCTCCGGTGTCCCACCGGCACGCTGTGCGTACACGGCGGCGATGTTGTCGGAGGTCTTCTCCAGCAGGTTCGCCATCTCCTGCATGTCGCGGGAGTTGCCGATGACCAGGCCGGAGGCGTCGTGGATCATCATGACCGACTGCGGGGCCATGCTGACCTTGTCACCGGCCATGGCGATGAACGACGCAGCCGAGGCGGCGATGCCGTCCACGGTCACGTTGATGGCCGCAGGGTGCTGACGCAGGCTGTTGAGGATCGCCAGGCCGTCGAACACGTCCCCTCCGGGGGAGGAGATGTGCAGTTCGATGGTCTTCGCGGTCACCGAGCGGAGTTCGGCGGCGAAGTCGGACGCCGTGACGCCCCACGCACCGATCTCGTCGTAGATGAACACCTGGGCGGTGTCCGTGGCGATGTTCTTGATCTCGAACCAGTTGCCGACCTTCCCCGTAGGGCGGAAGTTCTTGGGCCGGGCGACAGGCGTCTTCATCGTGCTCCTCCCACGGGTACGGGGGCCGGGATGGGGTTGACGGTCATCGGCGGGAGGCCGACAACCGAGGCGGCGTCGTCCGGGTCGACCCCGGCGAGCACAAGCGTGCTGAACGCCGTCGTCTTGGACTGGCGCTCAGCGTTGATGGCCTCCGCGTTCTTCGGGCGGGGGTCGTCGTAGTCGAACTCCAGCGCCTCCGAGCCGCTGAACAGCGTCAGGAAGTCGTTGTTCAGAGCGCCCTTGAAGCGCTCCAGGCGGGGGATGATGACCCGCTCAGCGAACGCCTCGTCAGCGACCAGGGCGTTGGCGAGGTTCACGTCGTCGGACTGGCCCAGGATGTGCTTGTGGACCAGGAACGCCTCACGGATCATGTCGCGGCTCACGTTGGTGAGTTCCGCGAACTGCATGTCCTTGTAGGTGTAGTTCCGCTCCACCCACTTGGCCCCGCCCTCCAGGGTGGCGACCTTGTGCGCGTTCGCGACGCCCTGGTGGCTGGAGTCCCAGCGGCGCTTGAACCGACGCCACTCGTCGTCGTCCAACTCCTCGGGGAACTCGATGATGCCCCCGGGGCCTGCGCCGTTGATGAAGAAGTTCCGGTTGTAGTCCAGGGCCGCGCGCTGGCCGCCTTCGAAACGTCGCTCCCCGCGGGCCCGCGCGATGCCGCGCATATCGCGCTCGCCTGCGCGCTCGGCTATCTCGACCTGCGCTTCCCCGAGGAACCGTGGCGCAGCCGGCCGGGCCTCGCGGCGTTCTACGAACGATTCAGTGCGCGCGAATCGATGATCCGCACCGAACATCCGGTCACGGCATGACGATCGGGGAACGGCTGCCGGAGACGACGCATGGCTGAGTCCCACCTTGCCGAACTGCCCGTGGATCGCGTACCTTCTCGTCTGGCCAAAGACGGCGACGAATCGGGCGAGAAGCCCCGCAAACCCATGACAGGCAGCACCCGAACCGGCACACGGCAACGCGTGCAATCCGCAGAGACCGGCGCGGAAGTCCTTAAGGCGCTTGCGCGTCTGGGTCCGTCAGACTTAATTTGAAATCTTAACTTATATCATGGTTTAAAATTAACCTACAACAAAAAGCTAACCTACAACCAAAAACAACTTTCAAAACAACCAAAAAAACAGAAAACAAACCAAACCTCAATCTCTCCCTCAAGAAAACGCAGCTACAGGTAGCACGTCCTTACGGCGGCGGCGGCGATGACAGCAACAATCCCTCTCCCTGTAGTAGTAGCAACCAGCACCCCCCTTGTAGCCTCCCTGGACCTTGTCTCCCTCAGATATGAGATTCTGAGGGAGAACAAGATGTTTCGGCCGAAATCGGACGATTTTAAGCCGAAACAGTCGGTTTCGGTCCGAAACTTATAAGTTTTGGGATCGGTTTCGCCCAAAACCATTAAAAATCTTTTTTTTTTTCAGACCTACTGCAGTGAGCAGGTCCGAGCTTGTTTCGGACCAGGTCGAAATCGATATGTTTCGGCCGAAATGTGTCGGTTTCAGCCGATACTGCCAACCTTGACGTTGACGCCACTGGTCACTGTCGTTGGGAGCTGACCGCCCTGCACCACCAGTGGTTCTGGGAAGGGAACCCCCTAAGATTCCGTAGTTATCGGGCAGGAGAGGAGACCATGGCGGGTCTACGTGGACCCACTATCCTCTCAAACCTGGATTTGGGTAAGTAAAGGGTTGTTGGGTGCACCGATGGGTCTTCGGCAGGAAACTTACCCGTCTGGGGCTAGGTCACCTGCACCCGCCCCAAGTGGACCGGCCTCAATTAGACGCGGCCCAGCCGACAACAACTCCCGAACCCGGCCCATCACTCAACCCAACCCACCTAGCAGGCCGATTCAAATTCGAATCACTCGCTTGACCACCTTCTTCAACCTCCATCTGGCCAGTTTGAAACCCTAGCGACTGTAGCGGCCTCCGTCGCCCCTGTGTCACTGGCCTGACCGAGATCCGTACAACATAGATCCGTACAACATACTTTATCTCTCCGACGACGAAGAGGATGATCGGAGGGAATGTCTGAGGGGAAGCGACTTCTACGAGGGCTTCTACACAATTGATACTCCCCTCTGGGACCATGGTGCCGACCTCATCCTTCCCAAATGACCTTGCAAGGAGGCCCATACTGGTCTCTTGGCAAAGGATGATTGACACCCCTATAAACCTGACCCAGAGGGCTGTCGTCCCCGGGGTAGGATATGTTCCCCTTTCCAAGGTCCACAGATGGACTCGACAAATGGAATCTCTGGCTGCCAGCGCCCCAGCTTGAGCCACTTTCTTCACATCTTTTCTCACAGCTCCCAATGGCCAGAAGACCATCCCTGTGCACTCGCCGAACTTCTCAAGGCCTATCCTGTAACAACTCAAGATCTGGATATCGAGTCAGACCCAATACCATTTGGATCCTACGTCGCCACCCATGAGCTGGGAAGTTTGGAAGGGTTATTTGGGGTGTTGTGGTTATGCATTGAAATTCTAAACAATAGCAGGAATTAAATTGCAGAATTAATTAATGAACGGGTAGCAATAAAATGAACCTATTACAATTAAACAATTTAATTACAAAGTTCACAAGTACAGTCAACAAGAAAAGGAACATACATTGCTACGGGGCATACCCCGACACTAGCAAGCTGGCTACTAAATATCCTCCGACCGAGATGCACCACCTCGAGGAGAAGCGCTGCACTTGAAAACGTAGGGAGTGAGCCTCATCTCATTGGCTCAATAAAGGTCCCGCGGATCCCCACCACAACGAAAGCGGTAAGCAGTAACAACAGTAACAACAGTAACAACAATAATAAAATGACAGCAGCGGCTGGAACAATAAGAACGGTAAACGGAGGAGCTATGGAGTCTCTACGCTACCTTGACTCTCGTGGTCCTAACAATTCGTCCTCTCTGACGCAACCTCTAACAAGGCCACATGGCCATACGCGTAACCTCCACCCTCGGGAGGACATCTAGACACAGGTATCCCTCGGTCTCGAGCTAGAACTAGTGAGAGAACCATGCCCTTCACACAGGGCGACACCAGCCCGTTTGCCGGAAGGGCCATCGACAATGTTGTCGGTACGTCAACCTTATCGGCATAGGGTCCGCCACTCGAGTATACACAATAAGGCCAGATGCATTCACTGACATCTTATACTGCGCCAAGGCCTCATATGCGCGCACCCTACCCACACCCGATCTTGGGAGGAGTAGAGGAGACACACACACACACCCCTCACTCTGGGACTGACTAGGGTCTGTGCCTCTGTGTCCCACAGCACGCCTGTGTCTAGCTACCTGACACAGGGTACACGCCACTGTGCCCAACAACAATGTACACTTGTCCTAACTATGGTACATACGCTCATGCGATCTCGCCTCTACAAGGAGAGTTGTACACACAAGGCAATCTCGATAGGTCCAATCACGACATGCCTCAAGGCAGTGATCATAGAACACTATCTTCTGCGATCTCGCGGGAATCCCGAGAATATGCGTACGCACGCACCTGAACTACAGTAACCTCAGAACAACGATACCAGATATGGATGAACTATCTAGAATCGGATGATGGAAACTCGTGAATATCGGTCCGCTAACTCATATGAGGATGCTTAGTCGCGATCACAGTACTCGCGTGGGGATACCTTCTCCGGTCACGGAACTCTCGCGGGGACAGTCGTCAGTTATTGCCCAATTACACAGGAATGACTGCCCACACTACATAAATCACACAAGGATGTCCCTTAACAATTACATAGAATTGGCAGAACACACGGAATCACGTGGACACACTTTTCGCGAAGCCACGTCCAACACGGACACCTCGGGTACAAAAATGGCGGAACACGGCACCCTAGGCACAAGGGAGCTGGGTGACTAAACCCCTGGCCACCCAGAGGTTGGGCAGCCACATCACTGGCCGCCCAGAGGGTTGGGGGCCTAGCCGCCCTCCCTGGGCCACCCTGTGGACTGGGCGGCTGCCAGCTTGGCTGCTGTTAAACCCCACAAAATTTATAATTTCTGATGATTACAAAAAAATTCAGAAATTGAGATGCTTTATGGTATGTCATGAGGCGATGTTCGACCATCGCCGTCATAAAGATACTCATGGGCATTTCATCGAACACAAGAAGAGCAGCACAAAGTCATGCGCACCCGCTCGCTAAAATTAAGCTGTTTAGCATTTGAAGGCCCATGGATGTTTCTGCCAAACAATTCGTGGGCGACCGAAACTGTGTAAGCTACCCGGTCCACACAAAATCAAGTGTTTAGCCCCTTATGATGTTTAGGTATTTCATTAAATACCTTGTGAGCGGCACAAAGTTATGTACCCCCGCTCAACAAAATGAAGCTTTCAGCTTCTAAAGCACTCGTGGACATTTTATCAAATGCCTGGCGGGTGGCACATGGCCACGCAACTACTTACCAAAGGCCCACGCCGAGTCGAGTATTTAGCTCTTTATGATAAGTGGGCGTTCTGTTGAACACCTCGCGGGCGGCATAAAAGTATGCACCAACGGGATTAAAACTTATACAAAATTAAGTTTTTTGATGTCATCGGGGTATTCTCATGACATTAAACGTATTTCCCTCAAATGAAGTCCATGCACATTTTTTCTAAAACAAGTCCATGCATACAATAGTCCGTGCATTCTTCACTTTTGGAACGAACCAAAGTCTGTGCATATATAGTCCATGCACATTCCTTGTTTCATTGCATATGAAGTCTGTGCACATCTTTCTCACATGAAGACAAGTCTGTGCATTCTTCATCTCTGCATACTAGAGTTACAGATATACACACAAAGCCCATGCACATAAGGTCCGTGCATTCACATCCATGCATAGATATTCAGACGGTCTTTTGAGTCTGTGCACGTTTGTTCTAATAGTGTATATAAACTCTATGTGAACTTTCCATTTCCCGTCTCATAGGCTTAAGCTGATTAAGTATACTCTTGACAGGGGAATGGATCGTGGAATGCATGAAAGCCTCGAGATCTGAGAATGAAGGATTAATTGTGCTCATGACATGTGAAATTTATCTAGCCTAGATGCTGACTCATATCAAGTGGTGAACAGATCTGGATAGCAATCTGGGTGGGAAATGCTACTAAAACATTCTTCCATCTGCTGTATATAAATACATCTGGATTAGCAGAGAAAAGAGAGGTTGGTCGGAAAAAAATTAAAAAGGAGGTAGAGAGCTAGAAGAAGAAGAAGAAGAAAAAGAGACTGAGAGTGAAGGACAGTTTGAGGAGAAGAGCTTGAGACTGATCGAAGACCGATTTATCTGGACTCTGGATCAGATCTAGGCCAGCTTGCTCCTGCGTGAGCTACAGTCGATTTGTTTCCATTTTTCAGTTTGTTCTATTTCTCTTCTGTTGTTTTCATTTCTACTTGTTCTTCTGATCCTCTGGTTTTTGTGGTCATGTTCCTCTTGTGGACTCAGGAGTAGGGAGACTTGGTGTCTCCGAGTTGCAAGTGACTGTTTGTCACTTGTGTGTTCCCTTCGGTTTGGAGGAAGGGAGACTGCATCTCCGATTGCTAGTGATGGGCTGTTACTATTGTTCCCTCCGGGTTGGAGGAAGAGAGGAGTGTGTTCCTCTAGTCAAGCTGTTAGGCAGCAGTTATAGGCAAGCTGTAATGCCCAGCGTGTTAAGCTGTGTAACAGTTGGAAGCCTCACTCTGGTTTTGAGTGGGGGATGGACATAGGTCTGTGGGTTACAGACTAAACCATCTAAAAAATTCACTGTGTTCTATGGTTTGATTGTTCATTGTGTTTTGCTAGATGCTTGCTTAGGCCCGATCTGAATCTTCTATCTAGCGAGTCCCTTATTGCTCACTCTGTGTTAGATCTCTGCCCTCCCAGACCCTCTCATAGCCAGAAGTCTCCCCCACACATATCCACCCCCATTCCCATCCCATTTACCTCGTTCCCCACCTCCACTCTTCAACTTACAGTTCTGGGTCACAGGTAGTAGAGTAACAACATCTTGAAGAATCGACCCCAACTTCATCTCAACGTCCCTGGAGGCCTAACTAGTACCGTCAAAAGTGGCTTCCTGTCTTCTTCGCAACGGCAGTGGTCTCGACCCTTTCTGAGTTTGTGACAGTCAGAGAGAGCCATTCTTCTCAAACTGCGCAGGATAGATCTGGTCTGTAACTTGAAGCCACTTCCAGAAGCTCCCACGGACTCACTACTGTGTTTCTTGAGGTGCCACTTGGCTGAGAGCTTCTACGACAAGTCCTCTTCCATTACCAAGAAGCGGCACCTCGTTCGGCATCCGAAGCTATGATTTCTCATTTTTCTCCCCTAGTTGCGCTGTTCTATCCCCTCTGGGACTGAGAAGACACTTGGTCACTATTTGGGACTTCGCTGGTGACTCTAACCTCCTCTAACATTGCCGTGGGTCTATGTTTGAAGAGGAGCTGTCCACGAATCCAACAGTTCCAAGCTCACCTGAATCGGAGCTCAGGAGCACCCGCGGTGATCTTGCCTTCTCGCTACTGTGGTGCAGGTGTGGTCAGAGCCAGAAGATAGAGGCCCTGCTCACGACCCTGTCCCTACTGCCGCCAGCGTCCAAAACTTCTCCCAAAATTCAGATGTCATCTTGGGCCAACCCAAGAGGTTTTGCCACCAGTTTTGTTGACAACGGAGTTCGGGAACTGCCGCAGCAGTGCCAACATCACCTATCTGTCCTCTGTTCCAGAGGGTGGACAGAACTGACGAGCTCCGTCTAATTAGTTTCTAGTTCAATTCTCCCCTCCTCGCCTAGCCGGCTGACCGCCCCTCCCTGTGTGGAGATACATTTTGGTTGTAATTCTACTCCCCACCCCTAGTCCAACCCCCTTGCAACGGGTGTAGTGCATGTATTAGCAGGTTGCCATCCAAAGCTACACCAGCGTGGCGTGCTGGTGCATATCCACACCTCCCCGCTCGTCATCGTCTCAGGCCGAGATCGGCGTCTTCACATCGATCAGGTGAGCCTTAGTTACCCCCCTTGATGGTCTTTCCATTGCTGTTTAGTATTGTCGCTAGTGCCATCAGATGGTGAGTTGAGCGCCTGATCTTGAATTGCTTATCAATCGAGTGACCACCGCGGGTGAGTTGTGAGCGAGACACTACATCCCACACCCTCGGTGTGCCTACTGTGAGCATCAATTGCTCGATCGACTGCTAATTAGATCCGCTCCTTATCTTCCCAGTTAGGTTTTCGGCGAGTGCATGGTTGCACCAGGCAAGGATTTTTTAAATCGGTGATCTATTCAACCCCTCCCCTTCTAGCTCACCATTCTTCCAAGTTATCAGAATCCACCCAAGATACTCTATATGGTGCAGACCAAGACATTTAATAGTGTCCATGGAGAGAGCGTTAATGCAGCTCCCGCTATCTATAATCACCTTACAGGCCTTCCCTTCCAGCCTACAAAATGTGTGGAAGATGATGGTGCGATGCCAGTCATCACTCACCTGAGGCTGGGTCAGGATGCACCTGACTACACCCAACTGCACATCATCCTAATACTGGGTACCTGGGACATCAACTTGCTCTCCTTCCATCAACTCATCAAAGAACTCCTCGACTAGATCTTGGTCCGGCTCATAGCTGATCGACACCAACTCAGGCGTGAGGTCACGGGCAGGCGTGTCAATAACAAGTGATTCCCAGGTGGGACACTTGTTCACATAATGGCCAACACCACCACACCTATAACAACTGTCTCGTGTCCCGGTGCCCTGGGATGTTCCACCGATCATCGGCCCCTTACCCTCGTCCTCACGATGGACTGGGGGTGTTGGAAGTAAGGGACGAGTTGGCACGATGGGCTGATGGGGTCTAGGGGTAGGGACGGGTGTCGACTGGCGAGGGGGAGGATCCCTGGGATGGAGAGTGAGGGGCCTAGGAGCATTGGGGTCCTGGTGAGGGGGTTCCGGGGGACGAGCCACCGGCCACCGACTATAAGAACTGGGCGGGGTACGAGAGTCGGCCCCATGCTGATAGGTGGTTCCCGGATGCTGGACGAGAGTGAAATCTGACTCAAACTGCTCCAACTCGAGAGCGACCTGATATGCATCCTCCAAGTTGGTCACATTGCGGCGAAATAATTCATATTGATAGTGGGGCTGCAGACCACGACGAAAGTGAGAAACAGGCATGGTGCTTTCCTTCGTGATACCACATCGCAAGAAATACTCATCAAACTTCGCGATGTACTCAGATACGGACCGATCCCCTTGGCTGAGATTTTACCACCTATCAATGAGCCTTTGACGGTACGTGGCGGGAAGGTACTTACGCCTAAGTTTGACCTTCATCTCGTCCCAAGAATCAACCTGGGGCTCCTGACATTGAAACAGCAAGCTCTCCACGTTCCTCTAGTAAATTTGTGCTTGCCCTAACAGCTTCATTTTGGCAAACTTGACAAGAATTAAATTGGAAGAAGCTTGGTGTGCCCTCCCCTCTCTCTCTCTTATTCTTGGAGTTCTTCCTTCTTCTTCCCTCAATCTCCTCCAGATCTGTTCCTAAATCTTCTATCTCCCTCAAATCTCTTACTTTTTCCTTCTTCCTCTATCTATTGTGAATGTTCACCATCATCGCCACCACCGTTCGTGCCGCCGTTGAGCCACCACAAGCCAGTCTTCATCCTGTTGTCCCAAAACTCAGAGTTCCTAGATAGCAGCTAGGTGTTCGGGCTGGTACGGGAGATCCAACCGTTGGATCGTGACGAAACTTTGAGGGTAGGTTCCCCGCATCATAGGCCATTCGCAGTTCGATTTTCACCCAGATCAGATATTGTTTAGGCCCTTCCTAGTCCGCTGTTCTTCACCCCTACAATCTACCTATGGGCAGACCAGTGTGATAGATCTTGGTAGGAAAATTTTCTCACCACCTAAACGATGTCAGGTTGATATAAATAAGCTATGTACATGACTGTCTCTCTCCCCTCTACCTCATCAAAAATCCCCATGCCCAAAAACCCTCATTTGAGTTTCAGTCAAGCCCTATAAAAAGGCAGATTCTATTCTGCCCTGTGTGTTCTGGGT
Organism: Amorphophallus titanum; assembly: GCA_024336825.1. Lineage (NCBI taxonomy): Eukaryota > Viridiplantae > Streptophyta > Magnoliopsida > Alismatales > Araceae > Amorphophallus > Amorphophallus titanum. Next base: position 130,093 of record JANBPO010006026.1, read on the forward strand.
TTCGGGATATAATCAATGTCTGTGTTGCGGAGTTTCTCAATTCTATTCAGACCATTGGACGGTCCTGAAATTCCACTATGTTGAAGCTCTTCGAGTGCTCTTCGCAATGGCGCTAACTCACATCTCGATCTGACATTGTGGCTGGGTGTGACAGTCGATCTCGTCGAAGTGTGCAGTTCTGGCCAGAAACTAAGTTGCGGGATAGGCTTGGGAAATAAATCCCAAGAAATCGCTCGCCTCCACTTTAGTGACCGCCGATCCTGGGGATCGACCCGAGACTCTCCAGGAACGCCCCCTCCAGTTGCTGCAGCCAGGAGCCGTCCCAGACATTACCGTACCAGTAGTCGGTCCCACGTGCTGTCTTGTAGGCCCAAGTGAATATCGCTGAACCGGTCAAACGTGCCCGCCTGAGCACCACCAATTGCTGCCCGTCAACCCGAGAACGGTGCTCCCAGACCGCTGTTGTGACCATTTACCTCCCTGCGTGGAGTGGGCCATAATTTACATGTTGTAATTAATTCAATTATTATACCGAGACTGATGGATCTCGACCGGGAAGTCTTCCCCACGCCCCGAGCATGGAGGTACACTCGCCACCTGATGGGGGCATCTCTCGCCCTTCACATTTTTTCCACAGCTCCGATTGCTCTTCGACATGGTTAAAAAATAGCCTACGCGATCATCAGAAAGAGCACAACGCATCTGCAGCGTCCCTGAGTCTCAAAACACAAAGGTCAACTCTCCACAAGATTCCACAACTTATGTAGGGGAAAAACCTATGTGGATCGTAAAACACAATTCAGGACCCACGAAAGCATCTGAAAGCTCTCTGATTTCGATCCGAAGGATCCAAGACATTATACTTGCTCCCTTAACTTCAGGCTCGGGGATGTGGTATGGTTGTTCACTCCTGAATATAATATTGTGATTAGCTGGAGGTAGATATCCCCACCTCCTCCTAGATCTAGTGGCACGCTGGGAGGTGGAAGCTTCTACCTAATTTGCTTCAATAGGCACGAAGCATATTTCTTCATCCTCTTCTTTAGGATTTTGGGCCATGTTTAACAAGGCCGACAAGGTATTGCAGGAGACGGTAACCCCTTCCTTTTGTTCTTCTTCTTTTTCTTTTTCTTTTCAATTGGGATCTGCTCACATGGAGCATCCTTCGGGGCGGCTTTCCCCCAAATTCATATGCAGCTTCTTGATCTAGCTTGAGGGACTCCAAGTGCTCCTAGGGGACAAACTCCTTCAGCTGCACCGACTGCATCTTGGGTTGTTCATATCCCTCCAACCCATTGATGATTACTTGTAGTCGTTTGACTATCGAGCTGGCTTGTTTGTGCATCCGTAATAGGACCTGCTGCTTCTTGCTATCGGCCAACCTTTGGATCACCATTTGAGGGGTTGTCTCATACCAAATCTAGGTCATGACAGGTGGAGCTGGCCGAGGTGTGACGCCATGAATTCAAACTCCCGGGGTAGGACGAGATGTCGAATTTCTTCTTGGCTTCTTTGGCACCATCGGCCAATTTCCATGGTCCTTTGCTGGGGCTGGAACGAATGCCTCATAGGTGTGCTCGGTACAAGCTTCTGCCACCTCCTTAGGTAATTGCTGATACAAGGATATCATATTAGTTGTTGCCCCCAGCATAGGTATCTCGTGAGGGCGTGGTGGATCCACCTTGTATTCACCCATTTCGAGCTCCCCCTTCTTGATCAGGCATTCATTGGTGATGTGACACGACCTTGAACCTACTAGCAAGCATAATTCGCAACTCAAACGGGCCGTAATTGGCGACCGACTCACCCGACACTCACCCAAACCCGTGGGTAACTCGACGATGCCGAGTGGAGGATGTGAGGACGGGTCCCTTGCTGGTAGAGGGCCAGCAAGGCCAGAGGGTCTCCCAAAGGGGTATGGCGAGTCCTATCCTAGTGGCCGAGAAACCCCACTAACCCTTCGGGAGCCTCATCAGCCTCCTGGGTGGTGTCCCCAGTTCAAGGTAGCTATAAGTCGGTACTTGTATCGATTTATCGGTGCCATAGGCTCTGGGTCGTTACAGAGGGGGTCGGGCCTGGTGGCGAGCCTGGCCACTTCTTCGGGGTCGGTAGGTAAAGTCCTGTGCCGACTAGAGAATCCTGCCATATTGCAGGTGAAAACTCTCCAGTCTCTATTTCTTCTCGCCATCCTCCTTGTTGGTTTGTTCGGGAACGTCAGCCTGTCGAAGACCGACCGTCGGGGTGGTGCCTCCTCCCACGCAGGGGACCGGCGTCGCTCTTCCGATTGGTTTCTCGACTCTACGCTAGGCACGGGTCAAGCCTCTTCTTCTTCCCGAAAGGCAGAAGCCATTGCCCCCAGCAATCTCTGGCGATCCAAGGGAGTACTGCCTGGGCCTCGGAGGTAGTTTCTCACGGCCTGCTCTATCCCTTCCCACTCCTGGTAGTGGAGAGCGGTCGATGGTTCGGTGTCGGTGGCGACATCATGACGAGTGTAATTCGCGTACGCCGGGTGGTCAACATGGTGACGATGCCTGTGACGTCGGTGGCGGGCCTTTTCGGGCAGCGCTGGCACAGTGACCGCCGGTTGGTGGGTCGTGGCCATCACCTCGACCCTTTCGTCTCTTCGCCCCCCTATGCGGCGGGCATGGCTAGGCTCCGCCTAGGCTGGTGCCGTGGGTTGGGCTTCCTTGGGAACCCAAGCCTGCTACAACTTCGCCGGCTTGTGAGCTGGTGTGTCTCTTAGTGCCGCGGCCGGAATGGCGGGCCCATCCTTTCTTTCATCTTCTCCAGTCCTTGAAAGGAGTTGCAGACTGGAATGGTCGGTATTATTCGGTCCGGGACAGCCTCAGACCTTTGTCCATTAAGATGGACTCTGACGCCTCCAACGACGACAGACTTGCCAGAGCTGGAGAGTCAGCTTCTTGGTGTGGCGGCTGCACGGCTCCTTCGGAACCTCCTCCGGTGGGATGCCGACCCCCGCTGAGGCGAGCCAACAGTCGGGTGTACGTGGTGCACATTGCAGCTGAGCGTCTCAGCCAGGCTGCGGTTGTTATTCTTGGTCGAGATTCGGCTAGCAGCAGCTTCAATGGCGTCCCAGATGGGAGCGTTGATCTCGGGCTTGTCGGACGCTTCCACGTTCAGTATGTTAACAAAAGCTACCCCAAGGAAGTTGGGGAAGCCCACCACAGGAGGGAAACTCCTGAAGCAGAGGGGGACGGCAAGGTATGTGCACACTCAGACCATACGCCCTAGGCCTGTCCTCTAGCTGGTAATTCCCCCTAAGCCCAGACTCGGTTGTACGTAGAGGCCCTACGGTAACCAGCCTACTCACCGTCTCTCTCAGGTCAGCCGCTCCACCACTCTCGGGTGGGTCAGCATACGCGTGCTGTAAGAAGGCTACGACTAGTGGACATATCACTGGAGGTAAGCACTGACTCACGGAAACCATAGTCAAAGAGAAACGGGACTGCAACCCATCTGGTGCAGCCCAGAGCCTGGCGATCCACCATTAGGCCGCCACAGGATCTAGCGGCCCAACTCTGGTCCGCGACAGGGACTCTAGTGGCCCAACCCAAGTGCGCTAGAAAAGAAGTCACACTAGCTCTGGCGCTCCCACCTCAGGCTGCCACAACACTCTAGCGGCCTAACCTAGGCGCGCTAGAATCCCTCTGGTGCCTGTATCTACGGTTGCTAGAGGCACGTGACCCCAACGGTCAGAAACACGTGCCCCGAGATGCAACGGTCAAAAACTAGGGTAGCGATCGAAGCTTCGGCTGCCACCCCAATTAGCGATTTATCGTGCGACCGTCGGCCGATGTAAACTCCTATCGACAAAACAGTAACAAGTGGTGCACCCACCTTAGGCCTTCAGGGCATCTGGCGCGCCTACCTTGGGCCGCTAGTGAGTGTGGCAGTCACTGGAAGGACCGCCACTCTCACCTGAGAACAGGTCCGGCGGGAAGATTCTCAAAACCCCGTTTCACGCCCCGATCATCCCCCGATGATGGGGAAAATGAGGGGGAAGCTCCCCCAACCCTCCTAGCATGCATCTAAAGCCCCAAATCGGTCCAAAACATGACTAAACGGTGGATCGGTGCTCAAACATTGAAACATGATTTTCACCCTCTCGGCTCAAAAACACCCCTCTCGGCCTCTCCTCGGCATACAAATCGTGGGGAACGATGATAAGAGCATGGGGGTTCGTCTCCCTACCTCAATGGAGCAAGAGCTCCACTGGTTCACCGTCGATCGCAAGAAAACACTTTTAGGAAGACAATCTCCCCGCCTCTCACCGCGAGAAGAGCACCACCGCGTCTGCCTCGTCACTGCCGCGGCCGCCACGCCATTACCGGAGTGAGGGGGGCGCGCCTCGGTCATCTGGGGAAGAAGGAAGCCACGGTTGGGGGCGCTCTCCAATGGGAAGAAGAAAGGAGGAAGAAGAAGAAAGAAAAGGGAAGGAAAAAGAGAAAAAAGGGGTTGGTATTTATAGAAAATTCAGACAATCAAAATGAGAGAAATTGAGTAGAACCTGGGATGAGATAGTAATTAGAAATTTTATCAAGGATTAATCCCACTAACTCTATTAAAACTAACAACTCTATTACTCTTCTCAAGTACCTTATTCTCATCATGGCTCATCGTGTCGATTGGGGAGCAATGCAACAAACTGTTGCGGGTCTCACCTAGGCCTTACAAAATATGGCGCAAGCTGATGCGAGGGCAGGCGCTGGTGACTTTTATCGTAATTTCTAGAGCTTAAACCCTCCGCGATTTTCAGGTTCTTCCAACCTGATGAGGCTGAAAATTGGATTGACGAAATGAACCGTATATTTGAGGTCATGCAGTGTACTGACCAAGAGAAGGTTCGTCTCGTCACGTTCTAGTTGAACAAGGATGCTCGTACCTGGTGGAAGTCTATTCCTGCACTGCTTGCAGATGCACCGCATACTTGGAACGGATTTCTTGACCTCTTCTGAGCCAAGTACTTCTCCGAGCATGTCAACGAGAGGAAGGTGGCCAAATTCGCTTCACTACGTCAAGGTATGATGATGGTGGCGGAATATGAGCTACAATTTTCTCGCCAGGCACCCTATGCTCAGCATCTAGTGAGCATAGATCTTTTGAAAGCAAATTACTTTATGGACGAGCTGCGGCCTATTTTTCATCTAGCAACTTGGCCCACAGAATATTCAGACCTATGCAGAGATGGTCCAACGGGCACATTTATGTGAGCAGACCTTAAAAAAGGTCGACAAGCTCAAAGGCAAAGTAGAGGAGCCGAGCCGGAAGTCTGATCGGGGAGGGAAGAAGCAGAAAAAGTTCAGCATCACCGACAGTTCTTAGGATAACAAGAAGAGATCCCGGAATAGGAATAGCAAGGATGATCACCAGAATAAGAAGGTTAAAGAAGAAGAAGATAAGCAAGTCATGGCGACTTGTACGTTTTGTGATAAATTCGGTCATGCGGTCGAAGAATGTTGGAAGCATTTCGGCGCATGCCTATGATGCGGAAGTCAGGAGCACTGTATGCCTGACTGTCCTCTGATGAAAGAGCAACCATCCACGAGGAACAACGGCGGATGAAAGTGGCAGGCTAGATTGAATGTCGTGTTAGAAGATGAACCAACTCAAGAAGGGGAACTCATTGAAGGTACCATTCACATTCATTCTCATCCTACTTTTGTGTTATTTGATACAGGTGCTACTTATTCATTTATTGACAGCTCCTTTGCAAAAATATTACCTATTTCACCTATTCTCCTACCATTGGATTTTGCCATAGTTACTCCAGGCTGTCTCCGAGCCAAATGGAACCTGCCGTGGCTCGCGTGGTGCTCCGCGTACGGTATCGGTGGCTCGCCGGCCCAGACCGGTCAAGTGCTCGGGTGTCCGCACCAACCACGGCGAGAAGGGAAATAAAACAACAAAGGAAAATGGAGGAGTGCTTGTTATGTCAGGGGTGTTTTCCTTTGTGGCCTTATATCTCTCACGATAGTACCGTACACTCACCTTTTACGGAAAGTCGAGAGCGGTCAACTAGCACAAGAGGTTTCTGAGAGTGAATGAATGATAGTGGTGATAAGTGGAGATAGGGTGGTTGATCATTCGGGCGAATGGAACCAAGGTAACTAGGTGGCTGGGTAACTAGGCTAGATGTGGGCGTAGCAGTCGATCTCTTGACAATCACCTAGGGAACCAAATCTTGACCAGGGAAATTGTCATCAGGATGCGACACGTGGGGACGAGGGTATCGGGCGACACATGGAGAGAAGGGGATTCCACGGGTGCGAGTGTGCAGTCGATTACGGAGATTCATGTAAGGGTTGTCTTTCCCCATCGACCGCAAGCAACCGATATTTATTTACATCAGATTGAATCTGAACACCTTTGTTCCTTGCTGAAGGAAAGCCTAGATATTTCTGAAGCCATGGATAGAGGACCGGGTATACCCTGTAGCTATAGGGTGACCATCGCACTCGAATGGAGGATTAGTTAACTAGGGTCTAGGAGACTGGTCACACACTAGCTAATGTGGAGATAAGACTAGGACCCGATATAGATAACTGGTTTCTTTCTTTAAAGATGCCATGTAGGCTTTACAAGAGAGCCTAAAAGGCCAAAATACAACTGGCGCATGCCACGGGACAATTTCGATGCGTGAGTCGGTCCCCGAGTCAATGCAGGATAAAGTAGATATCTGCATGTTTTTATAGAGGCTCTCCTCAAGGAGCTAAGGGCCTGCCCGAGTTACCGAGGGAGGGCTAGACTAGGTGGCAGGGGCGGACACTGGTTGGTGCCTGAGGGAGGTCGGATGTGGCTCGAGGTGAGCAGTCGGGTACGGGTCTCAGAAGGCGAGTGTCTTCATGCCGGGGAGTTAGAGCTGGTCCCAAGAATGTTACTTCTGGGCCAAGGTGATGTGACATGATGTGACACGAAGATGGGGGTATGCAGCAATTAGCCAAAGGCCCTCGGACCTATTCCGCAAGCATATCGTGCAAGAGTGGAGAAACACGAAGAAGCCGAACCAACGTCGCACACACGATCCCCGTGGTGACTCGGTGATGCCGAGTACATAACACGTGAACACCTTGATCGCATCGTTAAGGAGCTGGACCGTCTGCTTCCAATGGGAATTCTTCTCAGGGCGGACGGGTGCCCCCAGCTTGTTAAAGACCTTGGTGCGTTGCAGTGGAGCCTCCATCACGGTGCCAACCTAAGGGGAGCTCGGGGATGGGTGTTGGTGAGGCCCAGAATGAGCCCGTCTTTGCCTCTGCCTACTTAGACTAGAGACATTGGGTGACTGGGTGTCATCAGACGGGCCCATTGTGGAATCGGCCACATCTTGTTTGATGCTACGTCTGAGCGCTCGAAGGGGGTTTCTAAGGCACACCCTCCAAACATCTTGAGCTTCTTCCAGCGTGACCTAAATTCTTCTCAAATTGGATTCCTGGTCTCCCTTGTCATTGTTTCTCCGATGAGACTTGGGAGCTCGTGTATCGGGCTAGTACGGGTGCCTCCGGGTTGCTATCGGGGTGCCTCCGGGTGACTGCTTGTGGTTAGAGGTGGGGACTGTGGGGATGATCCACTCCTAGGGTATGATTGGTTCACCACCATTAAGGCAAATCCACAGGTCACTGACAAGGATGGTCTTGCCGGAGTTACTGGTTGTAGTAGCGAGTCGCCTGCCTTTGTGACCGTGGCGACGCTTCTTATGGGGAGCCGAGGAAGACCCTACTCCAAGGTGGTAGACCGAGAAGACACAATTTGCGACCGCTGGCGATACATGATCGTCAGCTAAGAATACTGGAATCAGCCCCCAAGGCATGAAGTCTGTGTTGGGAGCCGGCAACTGGGTGACTCAGGTGTAGGCCCTTGCCTAAGCCGATAGAAGTGTTGCCGATGCTCGAGATGATGCTCTTGCACCGGAGGCCAATATCACTGAAGGTGCTGGGGTGCCAGGGACCCGAGGCTGCGAGCTTGTATTGACTACTGGAAAGACTGGAGAGTGGGACAGAGGACCCATGGCCAACATTGGAGTTGCCGCGTCCCATAAAGGAAGACCTATGCTGGGAGTTGGCATCATTGAGTGGCAGGGGACGAAACCCTGTAGTTGAGTTGAGAGGCCCGGGGCCCGATGCGGAGAGTCCACACCGGGGACCGACCTTGAGAAATCCTGGGGTTGTGTGCCTGGTCTGGGTGATGGGGAGCCTCTAACCCAGGGTTGAGAACCCAAGTTGGATGACGGCTCTTCAGAGGTTCGGGTCGAAAGGCCCAAGCGGAGTACTGGGGAGCGCTGACCCCGGGTGGGAAAACCCGTGTGGGGAATTGGCTCGGTTGGGACTCGGGACTAGACGTTGGACCCTACCTATCGCCTGGTATAGTAGCGTCGAAGGCGGTGCAACCCCAAGCGACAGGCTATCATTAGGGAACAAGTGAATGAGAAGTTGCGCTCGGGGCTACTCAGGCCTACCCAGTACCCGGACTTGGTGGCGAATGTGGTCCTTGTCCCCAAGAACAATGGAAAGTGGCGAATGTGCGTGGACTACACTGACCTTAATAAAGCTACCCCTAAGGATAGCTTCCCCATGTCACGGATTGACTAACTGGTCGACGCGACGGTCGGGCACGAGATGCTTAACTTCCTGCATGCCTACTCCAGATGCCACCAGATAAGCATGCACAAGCCCGACCAGGACAAGACACTGTTCATCACCGACCATGGCCTGTATTGCTACACTCTCATGCTGTTCGGATTAAAGAACACGGGAGCAACATACCAGCGCCTCGTCAACCATATGTTCGACTCGCAGATCGGCCACAACATGGAGGTCTACCTAGACGATATGCTCGTGAAAAGCCTGCAAGCTGCTGAGCATTTGGGAGACCTAGCAGAGACCTTCGCTACGCTTAGAAGGTACAACATGAAGCTCAACCTAGCCAAATGTGCGTTCGGAGTTAAATCGGGGAAGCTCCTCGGCTTCCTTGTCACCCATCGAGGAATCGTAGCCAACCCCGACCAAATCCGAGCGGTGCTGGAAATGTGGTGGCCCGAGTGAGTGAGGGACGTCCAGTGCCTCACCGGATGCGTCACCACCCTGGCTCGCTTCCTGTCCAGGGCCGCTGAAAGGTGCCTCCCTTTCTTTCAACTCATCAAGCAAGCGAATAAGGCTCTGGACAAGAAAGGACAGATTTACTGGGATCAGGAGTGTGAGCAGGCATTTGAAGAATTGAAGTGCTACTTGACGGCTCCTCCCGTCCTCGCCAAACCACAAAAGGGAGAGCAGCTACTCTTATATCTATCCGTGACACCAAGCACGATGAGAGTAGTGCTCACATGAGAAGAAGTAGGAGTCATGAAGCCCGTCTACTACGTCAACCGGGCGCTACAAGGGCCAAAATTATGGTACTCAAGAACGGAGAAGTTCGCCTTAGCACTAATCATGGATGCTCGCAAGCTGCGACCATACTTCTTATCGCACCTAATCGTCGTCCTCACAGACCAGTCGCTGCGACAAGTCCTCCAGAACCTTGACGCCTCAGGAAGGCTGATTAAGTGGGCTATCGAGTTCGGGGAATTCGACATCATGTTTTGCCCGAGGACCGCGATCAAGGATTAGGCCCTCGCTGACTTCGTAACCGAGTGTACCATACCTGTCGAAGATTCGCCCGAGCTATTTTCAGGGTCCACTTGGGAATTATACATTGATGGATCATCTTGTGTTGCGGGTAGCGGAGCAGGGTTAGTCTTACACTCACCAGAAGGGTTAGAACTCTAATATGCCTTGCGGTTTAACTTCCCGACCACGAATAATGTCACCGAATATGAAGTCCTCCTATCGGGGCTACACATGGCAAAACACTTGGGGGCGTCCAGCTTGCAAGTATATAGCTAGTCCATGCTCATCGCCAACCAGGTTAGAGGAGAGTTTGAAGCCCGAGATCCTTTCATGGTCAAGTACTTGGAGAAGGCTAAGGCTGCGGCAAGCGAATTCACCCGCTTCGAAGTGGTACACATCCCACGGGAGGAGAATGTTCGAGCAGACGCCCTATCCCGCCTGCCGTCTACCATCATGGTCTCCAACTCGAGATCAATCCTTGTTGAAGAATTGCCAACACCGAGCATAGAAGAACCAGTACCCCAGGTAAATGCTATTGACTATGAACCTTCCTGGATGGATCCCTTGTTGGATTTCTTCCTACGACAACAACTTCCAAGCGACCGGGCCAGTGCTCGTCGCACGTGAGCCCGAGCAGCCCACTTCACGGTGGTGAATGGCCGACTGTACCACCGATCCCTCTCAGCTCCATTGTTAAAGTGCTTATTCCCCACGGAGGCCAGCTAGGCCATCCAAGAAGTCCACGATGGACTCTGCGGGAGCCATGTGGGGGCGTGAGCACTTGCACGGACACTGATCCGGTAGGGATATTGGTGGCCCACCTTGCTGCAAGATTGCCTTGAGTATGTTCGGAGGTGCCCCCAGTACCAGAAGTTCTCTCACCTACACCACCAGCCAGCTACGCAGCTTCACACCTTGATGGAACCTCGCCCATTCGCCCGATGAGGGGTGGACATACTAGGCCCCTTCCCCGAAGCACAAGGGAGTAATAAATTTCTCATAGTCGTCATCGATTATTTCACCAAATGGGTAGAGACTGAGCCAGTAGGGAAGATTACATTCAAAGTAACATGGAAGTTCGTGCTATGAAGAATCATCTATCGGTTTGGGATCCCAAGAGTTCTCACAACCGACAATGACAGGCAGTTCGCGAGCACCGCCTTCTAGGAAAAGTGCTCGGAGCTGGGGATTTGGAACCACTACACGTCGGCGGGACATCCCCAGGCAAACAGTTCGGTGGAAAATGCCAACCGAATGCTCCTCCATGGCATCAAAACCAGGCTGAGTCAAGCAGGCAACTTGTGGATAGACTCAATTCTGAGTATTCTATGGGCTCACCTACTACTAGAGCCACCGTAGGGGAGACGCCTTTTCATCTCGCTTACAGTGCAGAGGCAGTAGTACCAGTGGAGATATCCAACCCCTCGTTACAAGTGGAACACTTTGACGAAGCCAGAAACAACCAAGCAATGTGGGAAAACCTAGACCTGCTCAAAGAAGACAGAGGGAATGCTCAAGTAAAACTGGTGGGTTACCAACAGAAGTTGGTCTAGTACTACAATGCACGAGTCAAGGAATGGCACTTCTTTCCTAGAGATTTGGTGTTACGACAAGTGAGCGTAGCGGACCGCAGAGGAGCCACTGGAAAACTCACGCCAAACTGGGAAGGCCCATATAGGGTAACTGAAGTGCTCGGTAAAGGAGCATACAGGCTGGCAACACTAGGGGTTGGAGGTACCCAGGACGTGGAATTCTGTAAACCTCAGAAGATATTTCAAGTAAAGTGTCACCAGCCGTATTCAGCTAAGGTAACCTATAGGTTCCCTCGAGGCAAGCACCGCTCCGTTGAAAACGTGGAGGTAACCTATGGGTTCCTTAGAGGCGAGCACCGCTCCCTTGAAAATGAGGAGGTAACCTACGGGTTCCTTAGAGGGGAGCACCACTCTCCTTGAAAATGAGGAGGTAACCTATGGATTCCCTAGAGGCAAGCACCACTCCCCTTGAAAACGAGGAGGTAACCTACGGGTGCCCTAGAGGTGGGCACCGCTCCCCTTGAAAACGAGGAGGTAACCTACAGGTTCCTTAGAGGTGAGCACTGCTCCCCTTGAAAATGAGAAGGTAACCTAAGGGTTCCCTAGAGGCGAGCACTGCTCCCCTCGAAAATCAAAAGGAGAAGGAGACCTAAGGGTCCCTTAGAGGTAGACACTCGTCCCCTCGCAAACCATGGCTGCAAGTTGACCAGCCCAAGGGAAGGTGCAAGCACTGCAAAGACATGCATATAGAAAAGCAACCAGAAGCACATCCCATTTCCCCCCCATCATCTTCAACCTACAGTTTTCAGTTCGGAGGTAGCAGAGAACCTGAAGACTGCAGAGGAAGTTGCGACGCCATCCGGACGTTCCAAGAGACACAAGAGCTACCCCTGGAAGCATCTTCGAGTCATCTTCAGAACGGCAGTCATCTCATCTCGTTACGAGCTCGTGGCTGTCCGAGAGAGGCGATCTCCTCTAACTGCACAGAAGGTTCCTGTCCAGCTTCCAGAGGCGGAGTGCAACAGTTGCCACGTCGTCCCCTTTGAAGATCTGGAGGCGGCGTTCGATTGAGACCTTCTTCTATGAGTTCCCCTCCTCTTCCAAGAAGCGGAGCTCCATTCGGCCACCGGAGTGATTTCTACTCCTTTTTCTCCTCAGAGTGCGCAGTTCTGTCCACCCTGGGATAGAACTGACACCCTGTCAGTGTTCAGATTACTGCAGTCTGCTCGGACATCGGCTGGCAGCCCCATGGGTCTCTCCTCGAAGGTAGCTCATAAACAGTTCCAACGCCACTGACCGTGCGTAATTCAGAGTTCAGGACTGTTCGTGGTGGTGTCATCTTCCAGATGCTGTAGTGCTGAGAAGGTCTGAGCCAGAGAGCAGAGTCCCTGATTCCAGCTTCACCGCGACCGACGACGACTTCCTCGGCTCCTGCCAAACTTTTTGCATCCTCCTGTACCAATCCACGAAATTTTGGCCTTGGTCTTGCTGGCAAAGGAGTTCGGGAGCATCCGAAAGAATTCCTGCAACAATAGTCTATCCCCTATTTCTGAGAAGGGACAGAATCGACCCCGTCATCGTGTGAAGCTCTATTCTTCGTCTTTCCCCTCCCCGCTTGGCCAGCTGAAGGCCCCTCCCTGTGCGGAGGTAGTTTTGGTTGTAATTCACTTAACCCCCATCCTAAGATCCCCCTCCTGTGTGAGGCGTAGTGTTGTAATTGCTTGAACAGGTCGAAGCATCCTCACCGCAGCGTGGGTAAGCCCCACGCTTCCCCGCACGCCCACGTCTCCGAGCGGGACCGATTTCTTCAAACCGGTTGAGTAAGTGCTCATTCCCCTACTCTATTACAGTACTTTTCATTCCATATTATCTCATAGCTCTGCTGGACGGTGAGAGAGAGAGCCTGAACTCGCAAGTCTTAGACTTCGAGAGACCATCGTAGGAGTGAGTGTTACCCGTGCCCTCGGCACCGGGTCGGCCACTAGGATAGGACTCAATATAAATGTATGAATTTTGTAAACTCTTGTTAGTCCTAAATTTTAATTTAATTGTCTCAAGCTGATCCTGCTCCTCAAGATGATTTGCCTGGTGGCCGTGGTAGAGTACTAAAAGAATTTTTGCTATTTCACCCACCGACTTATGAAGGTCAAGCAGATTCTGATGCAGCTAGAGTGTGGCTTGATGCAACCGAGTGTGTATTCCATACAATTAATTGTACGGAGGTTGAAAAAGTCATGCTTGCTACTTTTCAGCTTCAAGGAGCAGCACTCACATGGTGGACCATAGAGTGGGAGACTGCTTTTCGTTCTTGTCCGCTTCGTTAGATCGCCTGGACAGATTTTGTCGCGTCCTTTGAACGCACGTATAGTCCTACTTACCTCAGGATGTACAAGATGCGTCAATTCATGGAATTAGCTCAAGGTGATATTATCGTGTTGCAGTATCAGAATAAATTCATGGAATTAGGTCGGTATGCGCCCCATGTTCTTGCTGATGAAGCCTTGAAGGCTGAGCAATTTCTGCGTGGATTAAAGGCTGAGTTGTGGCAGCCGTTAATTGCAACTCGGGTAGCCAAGATGGATGTAGCGTACCAAGCAACTGCAACGCTAGAGCTAGATATGGTTAGATCTCGAGGGTCTACTTAAGTTGGCCTTGTACAACCGAGCATGCAGTTTCAGCCAAGTTTTCAATAGTCTGTGCCAAGAGTTCCACCTGCTGCCAGTGGCATTTCTTTCTCTTCTAAAACCAAGTTCAAGAGATTCAAGATGTCCAAGAAGAAGTTTGTTCAGCAGGCATCTTCTGGAGCCGTTCAGCAAATAGCTCCTTCCTTTCAACAATGTCAAAGTTCAACTGTTAGTCAGCCGAGATTGTGTCCGAGGTGTGGTGGTAGCCACCCAGGCAAGCCCTGTCCATTGCCAGTGGTTTATTTTCACTGTGATCAGTCGGGACACATGGTTCAAGATTGTCCGTTGAGGCCCAAGTCGGTGTAATTCTCTTAGTTTTCTCAACCATAGTAGTCTCAGTTCAAGATTCCTCCACCACCTCAATCTCAGCAGTTTTTCCCACAAGCTTCAGCTTCTTCCCAACAGTCTTCTGCAGTAGCCAGCCGTAAATAGAAAGGGAATGTTTCTCATATTGCTCGAGTAGAAGAGGTGGCATCTCATCTTGTGGAAGGTACGACATGCTTTATGGTCATGCAGCTCATGTTCTTTTTGATTCAGGTGCTTCTCACTCTTTTATTTCTGAGGATTTCATTACATGTATTGAGGAGCCGACATCTGAGATGACTTGTGAGTTGCTTGTTGAAATGCCTTCTGGAGATTTCATGTTCACTATGCCCCCCCTTTTTCTTTCTTTATTCATTCCTCATCCTTGTCCTTGTATTTGTGGCACTTGGTAAAGCTTGCCAAGACTATGCCGGGGAACGAGCACCAAGTGTGCCGGGCAACACATGGGGTGTGCCGGGCTAAGACCTTTGCAGGCGTGCCGGGGAAGGTGCCAGGGAGTGTGCCGATAGAGGTGCTGGGGCTGTGCCGGGGAAGAGCACATAAGGGGTGTGCTGGGGAAGAATGCTAAGGAGCGTGCCGGCGAAAGGGCTTCAGACTGTGCAGGGGGAAGTGCGCTCCAGGGCGTGCTAGTGTAGGCCCCTCTAGGCATGCCGGGGAAGGGCCGCCTGGGGTCTGCCGGGGGAGATGCGCTCCAGGACGTGCCGGTGAAGGTCCCTCAAGGCGTGCCGGGGAAGGGCCGCCTGGGGCGTGCCGGGGAAGACCCGTACAATGGAGTCTTAACCTTATTTCTTCCTTCTTTATTCTCCTCCCTTTCACATACAGTGGAATTTTCCCATCCCTTTATGGTTTTAATTTCTCTTTGTCTGCAGTTTGTTCTGATCTTTGTTCATTACACTTTGCAGATAAATGGCTGTTCCGAGTGGTTCTTCCACTCCCGTTGCTGCTGGTGCTAGACGCATCCCTCTGCCTCCGGTGCCAGTGGTCACATGGCTCAATGTTGAAGATCTGGACCGAGATCATGCTGAGGTAGCGGCACTGGCTGAGTCCTCAAGTCGGACACCGAAAGCATGGACGTTTGGAGGCTTGCCAAGGCTGAAAAAGACTTCACTTTTGATCGTACTACAGGGAGCTACAGGGGAGATTTCCTGAAGGACCGGCACTTGCTCCGCTTCCTTAAGCAGTCACGGTCTCGGGAGAGGCAAGAGCCGTGGGTTGTGAAGGCGATGGAGCGTGCAGTTCTACAGGCTCGGGATAGCTTGTCCCATGTTGTTCCCAGAAGAAATGCAATGTACTTGGTGGGCAAAGCCTGCGAGTGGGAACCCGTATTAAAGTTGGAGGTCGTGCTCCCGGCAGAAGATAAATTGCTAAGAACTCCTGGCTTCACTCTAGCAAAATGGGACATGGCTGCAGGCCAGGTCCAGGGTGAGTAGCACCGCTTTGGCTTGTTCTTGGCACCGCTGAAGTGGGGTTACATGGAAGAGCTGTTTATTTTGGACTGTCTCACCGTCAGATTTAAGCTTGAGCTGGCGCTGGGATGGTTTGGAGAGTTGAAGCTCCAAGACACCCATAGCTTCAGGGAAGGGGCCGTAGAGTTCACCGAATATGTACTGAAGGCCGAGGATAGGTGAGACACCATCAAATCTGCCATAGAGGTGTCTTGGTCCGCAATAGAGTCTTCCTCTCCATGAAGCGAGGAGATGGTAGCTCGCCTCCGATAAGATAAAGCAAAAGCATGGAAGAATTTAGTGTTATGGTCACCTTCCTTAAGCCACTTAATTCATGATTTCTCTCGCCAGAACATCTCTTCATGAGTGAGAACCCTGTCAAGGTCATCCTTGGCAGCCATGAAAGCATCTCGGTGCGCATCGGAAGGATGTTGATCAAAAGCCTCTTAGGAAGAGAGGAAAGTGGCTTCAGCCGCTTTGACATTGGTGAAGACATTTTTGAAGACATTAGAATACCATTCCCTATAGAAGCCCTTCATATGCTTGAGCTTGAGAGCCAAGGGCACCAGAGGGAGAGAAGCCGAGGGGGATGATGCCCAGGCGGCTTGGGAAGCTTGCATAAAACTGGTGTGAGCAGTCCACATGTGATGAAACCTGAACCTGGATGGCCTCCGGTCGGGGGAGGAGGCAACCGAAAGGAGTAAAGGCCTATGGTCGCTGCATGCACGGGAGAGGTGTTGCACAGAAAGAGTGGGACCAGAGATGGTCCAATGCCCATTGAAGAGGACCCTGTCAAGCCTCGCCCAAATACCATTTGCTAGCTGACCATTGTACCAAGTAAAGTTCCCACCAAGAAATCCTGCATCCTCAAGACCGACAGCAAAGACACACGCCTGGAAGTCTGACATAGAGAGAGAGAATGCTCGTCCCCCCCCCCTTTTCTTGGAGGGGTGGAGAATACTATTAAAATCCCCACCAACAATCCACGGTCGGTCACAGGAGGAAGAGAAGTCCACAAGGTGATCCCATAAGTTTCGACAGTCAGGAATGGAGCAGCAAGCGTGAACGACCGTCAGGAAAAAGTCGTCGCCCAGGACCGAACCAATCCTTAGAGTGAGGTGTTGATCCAAAAAGGAGACCACCAAGGAGGTGATGGGGTCCTGCCAGAAGAGCCAGAGCCGAACCTTAGAGGAAGAGTTGGCAACACAGTGAGCCATGCGAAGCTTCACTCTAAATTTCTCCAGCACGGAAGAGTGGAGCTTGGGCTCAAAAACCGCAACCAATTTAATGTCATGTTCCCTAATGAGAAATTTGAGGTGGCTGAGGGATTGACGGTTAGCTAATCCATGGATGTTCCAAAGGAGCATCTGTTATCCCTCTGGTTTTGATGATGACCACCATGATTAATATTGGTTGAATGATGCTTCTTAAATTACTTCTTGCAAAATTTCAGATCTGGATCAGATCTGAAATTGGATCTTGTGATTCTTAACTCACTAAGGGGTCAAAAGAGTTATTTCGGATCCAAATCAGATCCGAAACTGCACCTTGTAGTTTTACCTCTAGTTGTTAAAAGAGAACCAAATCTTCAACTTTAATTTTGGATCTAAGAGTCCGGGCCTTCAACTTTCTCACTTTAATGGGCCCATAGTACATTCATTAAATCATCACATATTATCTTGTTAGTTTAATCACTAATATTCATTAATCATCACAGCATTAGCACTTAACAACATCATAACTGCCAAGAAAACTGATATGAGATATGTTACCCTGAGTTCATCAATCAGTGCACAATCTGGGAAAAAAAGGTAAAATATCCGTGATGTTTAGAAGCCCATCAGTTTCCTTGAGAAATGCTTTTGCCTTCCTTATATTTTTCTTTTTGACACCTTTTTCTTGTTCAATGACATGCTTTGCATCAATAAGCCACGGATTCTTCCTTAGGTCTTCATCATCCTCAACTTTATTAGCTTCTGCCATGGCAAGCTTTGGGTCTACCTTGTTCAACTTCAAGAACGTGCCCCAGGAAGTAGATTAACATGAATCTTCAAATGATACATTCTCAAATCATCTTGTCATTGCCGAGATCACCACCGCGGGTGGTTATCACCAGGGTTGTTGTTGCCATCGTTGGGATCGATGAGGAGGAATACCGCTTGGTCATCGGATGGGAGAAACCCTAGTCCCTCTCATTTCTCACGTTTCCCTCTCTCTCTCATTTTCTCTCCTCTCTTCTCCTGAGCTGGGCGAGGCGGGAATGTGACGGAGTGATCGTGGAGCGTGATGGCGTGGAGGATGGAGTGTGGCGTTGGCGCGATCCCTTTGTGGATTCAAAGCCGACGTGTGGTGGTTCGTGTGACGTTTTTGATGCAGTTTAGTGGCTTCGATGTGTGAGAACTTCGGTGGAGGTAGGGAGATGAAAGCCCTGCTTCTCTGCTACGCTCCCTCATGATTTGGAGCCGAGTGATGCGAGTTCGAGCGGGTTTTGCTTCAGTTTGGGCAAAGCATGCTTCGGGGGTGTGCATCGGGTTCGCCAAAAAATGGCGACGATTTTCAGATAGATTAGTTTCATTGGAACCCCCAGCATGTCAGCATTCCATTTTCGCTAATTTCATTGTGATTGGTCGTTTGGGATCGGTGCGAGCCCGGGAACCCTGGTGACTTGATTAGGGTCGATTCAGTGGAATCGCCCGTTTCTTACTGTTTGTGCGTCGAATTGATCCCTGTTGGAAGCTGTGTCCTTGGGTGAGATCGTATTTTTGGAGAAGTGATCTCTGACAAGATTATGGGTCCCGGTTGGTGGCCGTGATCGGCTGGTGAGGTTGACCGAGTGATCGACCATGGTAAGAAGTGTATTGTCTGGGGACCCGTGAGCATTGGTCGCAGCATCGTCGACCAGCTTGCTATGGTAGCAGGTGGCACTTGTTGGTTCTGGAGAAGTGTGCCGTAGATTATAAGAGGTTGTGTCTCGAGACTCTGAGGTAAGAGCAGAACCGGGATTGGTAGGCGTCCACTTAGAGTAATTGAGATGAGATGGGATTCGGTTGGATAATGGACGGTGCCTATGTGCGTGGTCTCTGAAAAGACGTTGACGTTGGATATGGTGATCCCTGGTCTGTGACCAGCAAGGGAGGATTCCCCATAAGTCTGAGTCAAGTGGCGTGAGGACTGAGGAGGGATCCTGTCATGTGGTTTCGCCGTGCTCCCCTGAGAGGGTAGAGCTAGCGTGAGGCTCGAGATCAGTTGTGGTGTCCGAGCGAGATTTAGATCGAGTTGTGGTAATGGTCTGTGGAAGAGTCAGCGAATGGCCTGTCGCGATTTGGATCGCGCCGGTTGGCCCGGTGGAGGTTTCCCGTTGGCGCGTATCTGGTGACCAGCGGATGGTCTTTCACAGACAGAAGATGCTGGTTGTTGGGGCTCGAGAATGGCGTGAGCCGTATGCCAGCAGGGCCTTGGGTGGCTGATTCTGAGGTGTGTTTTTTCTCGGATTAGATCTGGGGTTTGCTTGGAGTTTATCTCCTGGCAGGGCTGGCTGTGCTGCTGAGAGTGTGCAGCTTGCTAGGTGTGAGCTAGTGGAAGTTCAGTGTTGGTTTCCTTGATAAGGGTTGCATGCCCTTGGTGAGCGAGATGGTGGCAGTGGTGCTGTGGTTGGTTTTTGTGTTGGCTGAGGTGACGCCAGACTTGTACTCTTTTACATGTGCCTGCTCTGATGATCGATGTGTCTGGGATTGTGAGCGAGGCATGTCCGTTATCATTATCTGGCCGCGTCCCTCAGGATCGTGATTTTTACGAGTATCGAGGTTTGGCTGGGGCCCTGACGACGTTGTCAGTCGATTCATGGTGTTCTCCCCTTGTGGCTTGATGCTTGTCCTGAATTTCAAGGATGAAATTCTTTTAAGGGGGAAGGGCTGTAATGCCCTGGATTATTTTTTGGATATTTTTTGGATCATTTTTGTGGGTCCTAGAATGTGTTTTGTGCTTTACGTGTATTTTTCCCTGATGAGCCGAGCCGGACAGATTCATCTTTCAGGGATGCCATCTGCCCCTCCAACAGAGCTACTACCTCAGCAAGTTGTGGCCGGGCAGTCCTTACCTGCAGTAGCTCAGCTCGGAGTTCATCCAGCTCCACTTCAAGAATGCTGATTCGGTCCTGAATGGATCACTCTCGCTCAGTCAGAGCCCTCAGCTGGTCTTGGCGCTCTTGGAGGGCAGAACTGATCTTCCCCAACTCAGACTTGCATTCTGCCTTCTGCAACTTTAAAACCACCAACTTGTCAGATGAGACACGCGCCAGGAAATCCCGGTGATGCACAAATTTTAGCAACAGTAAGACACACTGGGCCCATATTTCCAGGGGACAGCCCATTGCTTGCAGGCTAGGAGTAAAGCAGTTGGCAATCTCTTTTAGCTACAAATAGGTCAATCCAGTCTGAGATTCGACCAATTCACGCAACATATCCAAGTTCTGCCAGACGAAGCTCTCAGAAGAAGCAAAGCCGAGAGAACTAGACAGGGCCACTTCAAAAGTCACCTCACCGTCGATATCTGCCCACAATGCAACGTCTGGCTGGGAAGAAGAAGATGGGAGATCTACTGGAAGGTCTGATTGAGCTTCTTCTGTGACTTCCTGCGAAGCTGAAGATTCTTCCACCGCCTTCTCCCCAAGGGCTACTGCTTGCATGCTCACAGGAGGAGAGCTAGTGATTGCTGGAGCTGTCTCTTCATGAATCTTCGACATGGCAGCTGCTTCAGGGTTGATTGTCGGTGATGGACCAATTGTTGCAACTGCTGACTCCTGCTTGGCCACTTCTTTGGCAGCAGCTACATCTTTTAACAATAAAGTCCCAGCGGCCATGATTTGAGGTGGCAAAGGCTCAGTTTCCATGAAAGATACTGCAGGGACCACAGATTCGGGTGCAATGGTCATCACTGTAGCTGGTACAAATGCCGAATCTCTGGCCAAGTCTACTTCGGCCCTCAGCTCTGAAACACTGATAGGAGCGGAGCTATCTCTTGAAGTGTCTAAGTCCAACGATGCCAGATCTGTAGGAAACTATATTCTCACTGGCACAGGACGAATGACCTCCGCGGTCCCCACACAAATTGTTGGCATAGTAGCACTGGTGGCTAGGGCTTTAGATGAAACAGCCTCAAAAGTGGCACTGGTCGGTGAGCTGGTGATGGCAGTCTCCTATGAATAGACTAAGGCGACATTAAGCAATGAAAGAAAAATGGATGAAACAGCAAGATGAAATGGACTTACAGTCAATGGAAGGTCCACGCCCTCAGGTGCCCAGGGCACGAGATAGCCTTCTCTGTCCCAGAGAGGAGTTTCCCAAGTAGTGGAAGTAGTCCTGCACTACCCAGTTCATTTCTTCTTGACTGTGCCCCTACAACTCCGATCGGGGTGACAGTCTTTCTTCGACCTTCGGCTGATAAGCCAGCCTTGACATATGTGCAGCCGCATATTCGGCTTTGGAATATCTAAAAATGTCGGCCTGTCTGGCACAGGCCCTGGGTCCCTTTTGTACAGTGGCAGAGACCGGATCTCTTGTTCTTGTTTCTTCTTTCTTCTCAAATCTTCTGCTCCCACCTTCATAGTGACTGGCAGCAGCAAACATCCTCCCCGGTCGGGAATTCATCCTTCCGACTCGTGGGTAGTTAGTGGCAACATCTTCCTTTCTCTTCCATCTCTTGCCCCGTGCTCTGGGGTGGGCAATAGAAATATCTTTTTCTTGTCTCTTCCTATCTCTCCTGCCCCTTGTTCTGAGGCAGACAGCAACATCTCTTTCTGGTACTTCTCCATCTCTTCTGTCCCCTGCTCTGAGGTGGGCAATATCAACCTTCCTCTGTTGTCTTTTCTCATCCCTTCTGCCCCCTGCTCTGGGGTGGGCAGCGGTGTCATCTTCAGCTTGAGCTGGGACCCGGCTTTGAATCTTCTTTGGCCTCCAGATCTGTTTGAATCTGGTCGGCCGGGGTGCCAGTGGTTCTCTTTCTCTTGTCTCCATCTCAGCCCTCTTAGTGGCCAGCGCTTGAAATCTGTTGGCAGTCTGAATTACCGGAACGGTCACGTCCGGCCGGATGTTTCTTGGGCGGCCGTTGAGGTTGACCCTGATGCTCCCGACCATCATGGTCTTCCCAGAGTTTGATACTCGGCGGTTCGCAGCAACGAACTGACCTCTTCTGTCAGCTCCCCTTCTTCCTCCAGCAGTGGCCGGGGCGGCATTCCTTCTCACCTCGTGGTGGATGAGGCACGATACGATTGCGGGGGTAGTCCTAATTGTTCGGTTCTTCCTCAAACCGGCAGCTTTCGTCATGGTCTTAGCAGTAACCTTCGACTTCTGGTCATCAACCTTTAGCAGGTCGACAAAGATCAGGCCCAGGCAGTTGGGCAGTCTGACAGCGGGAGGCATGGAGCCGAACACGACAGGCACCGCCAGGTAGCCTTCGTGAATGTGAACATCAACCACTTGTTGATCGAAGTGAAGGGAAGTGAGTCCGCTCGTCATTTTAATTCCTGCGAACAAGATTAACGCACCGTTAGAATTTAAGAGAGGCCTCCGGGCCTCCTAACAAAAGCGCTTCAAAAACTCTCAAATTTTGATCCGAAAGATCCAGGGTGTTATAGTCCTCCCCTCCTTCAAGAAATTTTATCCTCAAAATTTGAGGAAGCCATAGAGATCGGGGAAGAACAACCCACATAGCTGGCAACGCTCTTAAAGCTCCAGCCAAGCCTACACTCACAACAACACAACTCCGAGGAACACTGCCAGACCAAGATCCCAAACGAAATCATCACTCTCCGAATCCCAAAACGTTGATTCTCAGAGCGAGCATGGGATATAAAGGAACACAAGTCTAGCACCTCCAATCATAGCATCATCGCTATTGTCTCATAAATCGAGGAGAAACGACCCATGCCACGAAACAGCCACCGACAAAATCTCATGCTCAGTGGACAAAACAAGCATCAACACTCACAAGGAATATAGTCATCTAAGTTGACTACTACAAACCATCGACTTTGGCACCAAACACACTATCTAATCTGGCAAGTAGAATGCCCATGACAGTGCTAGACCATAAGCACAAACCTTCACACCATCTCATAATGGGCACCTGTCAATCCCTAGCTCCGTTCTTAACACAGAACCACGGGACACGGCCATAAATTGGGTCACTTATAGGCATCATCATACCCGACCGCTTGGCTAGTCTTACCAGCCACTCAGCTTACCAACAAGGACCTACAAACACCTCCCAAAAAATGCATCTTTAGGACCACCATTCCATCCCGAGAATGCAACTTCCAACAAATACAGAGGGTCATTCGCCACGTTCACCATCATATTTCTCCAATTCTCAAACCTACCAGCACCCAAAATCACAATGCCTCAAACAACAGCACAGCAACCAACAACATCAAGGCTTAAATAGCCAAGACAATCTTACACTAAGGATGCAATTCTCGCGACTGGTCAGAATCTTCCGACCCCACGATCCTTGACTTGTGGGTTATAAGCCCACCATGCTTCCACAATGCACTCAATATAATGTGCACAGGTGTTGACACCCATTTTATGACCGATAAGTTGGGTCATCCCCTTACTCATCTTAATGGGGTGTCGTGACGAGTCTATATCATTCATGTCAATCAGAGCATAGTATATTCGGCACAAAGACAGAGTGCGTAAATATAACAATAAACCCAATCCTTTATTCATTCATAATCATCCTCGATTACATTTTCTAAATAGTTTGACTCAAATAAGAAAAAAATTACAAGAAATATGAGAGTAGACAAGACTATGGGACTCTAGACACTTGGATGGCTCTATGACTTCACTCTTGCCCCATACACACCCACTTCATTTTCCCTCCCATATATCCCATTTCCCCCCATCATCTTCAACCTTCAGCTCCCAGTTCGCAGGCAGTAGACAAGCTCCGAGTTGTAGAGTCTTCCCCGGATGCATCGTGCATCTTCAGGTGTCATATCATACATTTCTGTAAAGCTCGTCGCGTCAGCTTCGCAGGCGAGGTGGTATCGCATCCATACGACATCAGGGCTACCCGGGATAGCTATTCTCCCTTGACTGCGCAGGACAGGTCCGGCCAGCGACCAATGCGACTTTCAGAAGTTCCTTCAGCTTCATCCCCCATCTTCTGGTCAAGCCCCTTGGAGACTCCTTACTAGGGTTGACCAGCTTTCATCCAAAAGTGGTCCCGTCCCATTTGGAGTTCCCCATCGAGAGCATCGGCATCGACAACCCAACCCTGTAGTGCAGTTCAAGTCACCAGCGGCCAGAACAAGTAGTCCACCACAAGAAGCACCACGGTCTCGTCTGCCATCTTCAGCCCCAGCCCTCTGGCGGAGTTCATCAGAGGTCATTCATCTTTTAGTCAAGCTTGGTCTCACCTCTTTTTGATCTTCCCACTAGGAGATATGCCCCTGACAAGCCTCCCCTGTCCGGCCGGCATCCTACGCAGTGCGATTTCACAAGAATCAACGGTGCCGGTGCATCCCACCTCAGAATGGGGTAATTCCAGCTCTGGAGAATCCCTGAGATGACCCTCTTCGTGGGGACTCTAGCCCCGCCTCATTCCCGCCACAAATTGGACAGCTGCACCCTCCATCAAGTCAACCTCAGATTTTAGTCCCAGGACTAGCACAACCCTGCCAGAGTCCAGAGGCTGCCATCAAGTCGTCCGGGTGAATTGGGAGGAGATATTTGGCCGGGATATCGTAGAAGGGACTATCTTTCAACCATAGTTGGTCCCTCCTCGATCCGTCACTCCAGCTGGGAGCATGGCCCTGAACAATGACTTTTTGGTCTGCAGCAGAGATGCTTGGCGCAGCCTCATGGAATCCAGCACCCCCAGCGCCTCAGAGCTTGGAACGAGACAATTCTTCCTCTTGGAGTGAGCTAACACGTCCAGCTTTCCAACGCATCCAGTCCCGCCACCATCGGACGTCCCAAGAAGGATTTACGTTCCTAGAGAGGCCACTAGTTACAGAAGGTAGAAACAGCAACCTAAAGGTGAAGTTAGGAGTCGGTTGGCTCCCGACCACCTCCGTTCCCCACCCCACCTAGCCGGCTTACAACCCCTCCCTGCGTGGAGGTAGTTTTGGTAAAAAATTTAGAATTCATCAGAATTAAACCAATCACAAGAAAAGGGACTCATCATTGAAATTTTATAATTGAAGATTCTGAAAAATCTACAACTCTATTTTTGAACAATGCATCAGACTATAAATCATCATAGTTAAATCTACAGCTGCTTTGCTGTCACCTGAGCACTTTCCATCATATCTGTGGATCTCTTGTTTGCTTGTTTATTAGCACTTGGTATGTGAAAAATTCTCAATCCTCACAAGTGATATCGATCCTTCAATGATTGCCTACTCAAGCCTATTTATTCACTAACTGTTGGCATCAAACCTCGGTTGCATTCCCATGTCATTTTCTGAGTGGCTTGCTTTTTGTAAAATCTGTGCACTATCTATGTCAGTAGGGACCCAACTTTGTATCATGTTTGCTCATCAACAGTTGGTATCACTTGCTTTCTAAAAACATGGCATCAGTCACTAACAAGTGGTACCAACTCCTTGTCAGCTCGGCCTTCTCTCTGCATAAACCCAGCTTTACTTGCATTTAAGAAGGACCCAACACTCAATTTAGGGACCTAACATTGCAAAGGGGCCTAACTCTCTTAATTGTAACTAGACTTTTTCATTGGCTTCTCTGCTAAATTTGATCATCATCTAAATTTTCCATGCTCATTGACTGCGCTGAAAGGGAGAGATGTTAAACTGTGCATGTCCTACTAATGCCAATAGAGGGAGAAGTTCCACAAGCGTATCTTGGTATCTATTTCAAAAGGGGGAGATGTCTTTTTATTTCATGTCATCCTCTTTGCAGATGGTAAAGGGGGAGATGTTTTGATGAGTCATCATCTTATTGCCTTGACTGAACTATTTTTGTTGACAACATTATACTCATTTATGACTCATAATGACTGATACTTGTCATCATCAAAAAGGTAGAGAATTATTGTGACTCTAATTTTGATGATGTCATACCATGACTCATTTATGAGTGTCACATGTATTTGATGATGTCAACATGTTCAGATTCAGATCAAATCATGTACAGTTCAGATCACAGTCAAGTAGATCAACTATAAGGCTCAAGGGTCTTAAGAGTGACAAATGCCTCACAGGGCAGACAAAGGACTCACAAGGCTAAAAAATGGAACAAAGGCGACGCCTCACAGGCTACTAGTGGTGACAAATAGCTCGTCATGAGTGACAAATGGCCAATAGCACTCACAAATAGCTCCATAATGGTGAAAAATGGCTCTTAGCGTTGAAAGATGAAGAGTCATCAAGCTTGTTCGAAGGAATTAACTGTGGATGGGTTTCGTAACCCTATTATCTTGAATCTAGAGCTTTCTTAAGCATTGGATGACCTTGATTAATCCCATCCAAGATCAAGAGATAAGATCCATCTCCAGTTCTAATGGCCTTCGATAGTGATGGGATCAAGCACTCCGAGCACCTGTAGCTAGCACTCCAAGCACTCCGAGCACCTGTAGCTAGCACTCCGAGCACTCTGAGCACCTGTAGTTAGCACTTTGAACACTCCAAGCACTCCGAGCACTTGTAGCTAGAAGTTAGCAGACAAAGCAGCCAAGCCCCAAAGTCAATGCAGCCAAGTCCACAGTCAACCAACTACCTCAACGCCAAGGAGTCAACGCAGGCTCAGTTGGAGCCAAAGCAGTCAACCCCAGTCCAAGCACTCCGAGCAACTCCTTCTGGGAGTAACCTGAGTCCAGTTGGTCTCCTCCGGTTACACTTGGAAAGTGGCATTGATCGCCTAACGAATTATTTCCGGCAGTAGCTCCTGGAGTTCCGCCAGGCAATAGTGGAGTCCTTGGGAGCTTTGCAATTCCACCGATTTTCCTTTAATTGGCGACTGTGCCTGTTCGAGTTGTTGAGGTCTTTCTACCATCGGCGACCTTGTTGGCTCGACACGAGGTTTGGCTTCGGGCTCCCACACCCTGGCTTTGCCTTTATTGTCTGGCTAAGAGTTCCCCCTTACAACGATGCCAGGGTGACTCAGCTTGGAAAGGGGCTTGGAACCTCCTCCCACGGCTTGGCTTTTTGAGCTCTGGGCCTTAGGCCCCTCACACTTAGCCTTGCCTTTAGGGTTTGGCTGAGAGCTGTCACCTGTAGACTTGCCCGGTTGGACCTGCTGAGAGGTGGGCTTGGTCTCTCGTGACTTGTCCTGCTCCCGTTGAGATTGGCGAAGAATCTTCTCAGTGACCTCTTTGAGACGCCGCCTCGCCGTCGAATTCCCCTACGCATAGATCTCCCCCCTTTAGATGAAGGCCTCGATACAATCTTGGACTTCCGGGCATTTCCCAGTGGGGTGAGACACCCTGGCATGATATTTACAATATTGGGGTGACTCTTAGTTGTTTCATTGTAGTAAGACGACACGTCATGCACCATCACTCGACCCTCTTTTAGGAGTGTGTCGAAGATCTTCTCAGTGTCTTCCTTGGGGATAGAGAAGTTCAAACTCTTCTGCCTGTGTGGTTGCGGTGGGCAAACCAAGGAGTCGCCCATATCAGTCACTCCTCATCTAATCAAGTCCTCAGCAAAGTCCTTGAAGGCCTGACAATCATGAATGATGTGGCCTATAACCTCGTGGTCTGGGCAATAACCCTGATGTAAAGAGGCGCTTGCTAATTGTTGACTGGACGACACCGGGAGATCTAGTAGACCTTCACGACAACAAACGAAGAAGATTTGCAGGATCTTCTCGCGAGGAAAAGAATATAGCTTCTCTGATTCCTCGTCGTCAGATGAGTCGAACGATTCCTCGGAGAGCCAACCCCCAACCTAAGAGGAGTCCGGGAAGTAAGTAATACACCTGCCTCCCGCATGTGTTGGAGCTAGTCCCCTGACAAACGACCCAAATGGGAAGGTGGCCAATTGTTCAACAATGTTTTTCAAGAATTGCAGCAGCCGCCGTTGTTCCAACTGCAGCTGCCGAATCTCCCCTCTAATTTTTCGAATGGTCCTTGGCAGTGCCAGGCATTCAGGTAGTGAGGGAAGAGCGGCTCCCGGACCAACATGGGGCTATTGATTTGATGACCCGGCTTCTAGTACATTGGAGCTCGAAGCAGTTGCCACCATGTAGACCACATTGGCCGACCGGTTCAATCAGCTCCAAGCATGAGGCTGCGGTGAGTTGACCGCATAGCCCAATATATTTATCAGCGCTTTTTGAATGAGCTCTTCTGCTATGTTCTTGAAGACATAACAGTCCCCGACGGTATGACTCGACCTTCAGTGATATACACAATAAGTAGGGTCATTCGTTTTATCCACTTTCGCGGGCTTTCGTGGATCCGATAGGGTGATGAGCTTTTCCTTAATGTACAGATCAAAGAGCATCTTTGTATGCTCTTTTCTAAAGGAGGAAAGTGCCTTCATATGCTCCACTAACAGAGCTGCATTCGCTTTAACGTCGGACTTTTTGCCATTACTCTTTGATTTTCCTTCCCCCCTGTCTCCATTCGTCAGGGAGAAGTCCACAGAGTTTACCTCCTTGCCGCTGGCCACGCGATCTTTGGAGGATTTGCCTTTGACAGAAGCATGTGCCAGGTAATCGGCGAAGAACATTTCAATCTAAGATGGTCCAGCCCCCATCCATCAGCATATTTGAAAGAAAGAAGAAGAGGCTGGCCCAGAATGGCTTCGCTCGGGCCACCGACTAAAATTCTGTGAGAGTGAAGTAGTGCAAACATCTAGGGGGTATTGCTGTGGAGTCCATCTCGCCGATCTTCCCCTCTGATGAATGTTCTATAAGGATAGAGATTTTTGATCTCGAGATGCCATTCGGCTACAAAAGGAACAAGCTCTTCCACTGGCAGAGGTAGTTGTTGAAGAACCACCCATTCACTGCTTACATGGCATAGCCCTTGAAGCATCTTCATGACGACGTCCTTACTGATCTTGGGCAATTTCAGTTCCGCCCTGAGTAAACACCGTTTCACAGCTTTTCGAGCCTCTAAATAGGCCATTACTTTCGTATTGGCACAAGACTTCAACTTCTTCAAATAAGCAGGATCAATGTCCAGAACTGGCTCTGGCTGAGAATCCAGGAATTTATGCTCTGCAATGGCCCAACATTCTCGACAGAAATTTCGATAAGACCCCGTTCGCGCGTTCCACCATTTGATATATTCTAGGGTGACGCAAGGGAAGCGAGGGGGAGCTGGGACCCTGAACGAAGCCTCCTCACGACGGTGAAAGAAGTCCCACCTTGCGTGAGCCTCATCATTGGCCACCTAGCCAGCTCTATGCCTATTTGGCAGCGCGAACTGCATGGAAGAGACAGGAATATGCTGATCATAGCCAAAATTCTGACTAAATCGGAATGGATAGTATGGATCCAGCCATAAGATGCCACTCTTTCAAAAAACTAGGACGCTCGGTCTGATCGCCAGCGCCCAATCAACCAACTCTGGCTCCAGAATCGGCCTTGTGCATTTGGCACCGAAAATGTGATGAACATATTCTTCTATCTCAATGAGACGGCATCCCTACATTTTGTTCACAGGCAGACTGGAATGGGCCGCTAGGGTCTAGAAATGTAGAACTCCAGGTGCGTCGAGTGGAACTTTGGTCAACTTGCCCCTAATGGCAAAAAGCTACTCTGCTGGCTATGACGGCTCAGCACTAGCAAATTCTATCATCCTCTGGACATGCCTCGATGGTTTTAGTCCCTGAGGAGCAGCTTCTGGGAATAATTTGCATACCCAGGTGTTGAAGAAATGTAGCAGACCAACCATCCACAAATTCTTGGGGAGACGAGTTCGGTGTAGGTCTCCTAACATCTTATAGATAAGGCATAAAGCCACGGGGCAGAGGGAGAGCTTTGTACCCCAAGCCATCAAACAAGCGGCCCCCCAGGGGGGTTTATGCGGGGCAGAGAGAGAGGGGGATTCCCCCACCCTATAAAATCTAATTTTTTTGCAATTTTGGGCCCACATTGACTTCGTGTGACCGCAAGAAGACAAAAGATACAAGCTTGGACTGGTTGGCTGGTTGCTTATGCGGGTGGACCGAGGAGATTGACTTGCGTGATTCTGTGTGATCCTGAGGCTCTATCTTCGTGAATTCTTCCACACACTGGTACGTTGATCGAGCTTGCATGAGACTGGGACTGAGAATGGCAGCCAGACCCATGGGGCTGGGAAGAGGGCATGACCGCCATGGGAGTTTGCCCTCCTTGGGGCAGGATCGCGCCCGGGGTGAACTCACCCTGGGGTGAGCCATGGCCATGGGGGGTGGTCCCGGGGGTCTTCCGATGTTATTTTGTGTTGTCCTTTGAGGGACTAGGGGCTCTGGGGTGCTGGGATTGGCCCGTGGAGGCTTGTTGTAGTCATGCTATAGTTGCCGCTCATGATGTGTCTGGAAAAATTCTCGACACACCTTAGGTTGTTAAATGGCTCGGGTAGCTAATTGGCGGGCCTTAGATTTGGCCTCAGGCTAAGCGTGAAAGCTTACGGGAGCCGAGAGAAGGCATTTTGGGTGTGTGGGCCCGACCTTTGTGGCATATGCCACGTTGTAAGGCGGGTTGGCCAGCATCCTCGGGTTGGCCCGGGTGCTGAAGATATACAGCTCATCGCCGCGTATCTGAGGGCTGGGGGTGGCCCCAACTTGCTGGAGGGTTTCCGTAGAACACGGTTGGAGTGCTAGAGCTACGGGTTGGCCCTCGACTTATTATAGAATGGCTGGGATATGCACGCCCGCAAGGTGTTCAGGGAAATTCTCGACACACATGTATAGGCCGCATAAGGGTGCTATGGGCTTCTAAAGCCTACGGTTGACCAAGATGAGTCTTCCTTTGACTTTAGAGGGCCGGAGGGAGACGTCTTGGGGGTAAATCCCAGCCGCATTGCTGGGCGACACGTGTCATGGCTGTTGAGCACCTCCGAGTGATTTTGATGATAACAAAACCCAAGACAATTGTCTTCCACGTGCCGTATACTCAAAAGAGGATTTTTACGCACTCACTATCCAATTCCATCAAAAGTCGTTTACATGATTATGATCCACCTAGTATGTTAAAAAGAGGCTAAGTAGACTTGAAATCAACCATAACATGAGTCCCATTCAAGCATTCAACCTATGGACAGACTTCATTGGGCTAACACTTAGTTTTTACAGGTTTATGGATTTTCATACTTAACATTTTCTCACATGGGGACAAACATGGGGGCGCCCCCCTCCTTCGTCAAATATTGCAACCCATGGTCTCCTTGACCATGGGCCACCATATTGGGCCCTCTATGAATGGAGGCCCACAAGAGAGGAAAGGCCCAATTGGGCTCTAAAAGGTCTTGAGGCCCATTTTGGATATTAGACCCCTTACATGAAGTTTAGCTCATATTACATTCTTGACCCATATTAAAGCTAAAAATATAAATATACACCAATACACTCAAAATAAAATACAGAGAAAGATCAGAACTCGGGTAGAGACTCCATACTGTCACCCAGCCACAAATATGTCGGCGTCGCTCGAGCCGTGCTGCGTGTTTGGTTCCGGCGGGTAGCTCTGGTGTCCTCACCAATTCTCCCCGGGTGGGAGAAGCTCAACCCCGTCGAGTAGGGATCCGGGTCGCTCTGGTATTGATCCAGCAGATCTGGATCTATCCTCTGTAACTCGGCCCGGGTGATCCAAGTATCATCAGACGCGGGCCGTCCCCTCCACTGCACCGAATAGCGCTGGTACACCCCACCTCGACTAGTCGTTACCTACTCGTCCAGTATATGCTCTATCTGCTCTCGCTGCTGAGGTAACAAGGCTAAAGATGGACGCTCTGGGGTGGTGTCACTCACAAGGGGTGGAGACGGCTCAAATGGCTCACTGGGTATCACCACTAGGTCCCTATAAGCGACGAGATCCGAGATGTTGAAAGTGGAGCTGATCCCGTAATCCTTTAGCAAGTCCACAACATATGCATTTGATCCGACTCGCCTCACTACCCGAAAGGGACCGACACCGCGAGCGTGCAACTTCTTCACGGCTCCCGAGGGAAACCGTTCAGGTCTGACCCTGATCATGACTTAATCGCCCTCCTGAAATCATGGTGGTGCCTATGGGTATCTGCCAATTCCTTGTATCGTGCGTTGTTGGTCTCAATGTGACGACGTACATGCTCATGCAACTGTCTAATATGAGCGACAAAGGACTCAGCTGACTCAGACACACAGGATTGGATGGGAGGTGGGACCAGGTCTATGGGTTTCCTAGGTCTACGGCTGGTGACAATCTCAAAGGGGCTCATGCTGGTAGACCTATTGACCGATTCATTGTAGGCAAACTTTGCTAAAGGTAAGATCAAATCCCAATCCCGAACACGATCTCAGACCAAACACCTACGAAGATCCCCCAAACTCCTATTGACAACCTCAGTCTGACCATCGGTCTGGGGGTGATATGCAGTGGAGAACTTCAATAGCTACCTCAATTTGCTTGTGCGTGGTCTTTCTTTTCTCCACCACCGACCGCCTCCTAGACACCCAAAATCTCAGCATTATCTATGGGCTATGGCGGGGTTTATCTATTTCCCAAGTGGTCCTTTCATACCTTTATGAAGGGCTCAGTTCAGCTTGCCTAGGAGGACCTCTTTTCGGCTCAATGATAATCCTCGAGTGTTGGATGGGAGTGAGACTCAAGTTCCTACCCAAGGAGGAGTTACCTTCAGCTAGTCGGATATTCGTGAGCCACCCTCTATTCTTTATTGGAGGCGCATTTGGGTTCTCTTCATAGGTTGAATGCCGGACGACAGATAAAAAGACACGCGATGATTGGTGCCTCTACCTCAACACCTTGTCATTTGAGAAGTTCGTGGTGTGACCAAGAGTTCTTCGAAGCACCACTCTCATAGTACCACGGTGACCAGGCCTAGATCTACAGCTAGTGGGGAACACAACCTTGGCAATCTACAACCTGCATCGGTGCTATCTTCAAGTCGGGCTACCCCGTACTATGGTTCCTGCGCTATCATACTTCCTTCCCCTTCAAGCTAGGAAGATTAGGACTGAGGAGGATGAGAGAGCAGTCCGGAGTGCTCTGACCATGTGGGAGGTCAGCAAGGTGCGCCCTTGGCAAGCAGAAGTGGAGGAAGACAATGAGGAACGCTGTGCTTACGTGTAGGAACTACGCAAGATCCGGCCTTGCGCGGATAGAAAATTGAATGTGATTTGAATTTTATTCTTGATGTAATTGAAATTATCAACCAAATGACGTATCTTGAACTTAGTTGAATAAAATAAAAGCTTTGTGTTGAAAAGATGTGGAATTGATGGCTTGATTAAGTTCAAACTAGCTAAAAAGTAGAGTTTTTGACTGACATGGCGGTCCAATATAGGGCCGCTCCAGACACTGGCGGTCCCACGATAAGCCACCATAGGAAGGACTCAGGAAAAATTGACAGTTTACTATTCTCGGGAGAGATTAGCGGTCGAATCTTGAGCTGCCAGAGGAGATTAGCGGTCTAAAGAAAGAGCACTAGAGTCAGTTTACTGAGAGTTAAGAGTTTTTAGCTTTCGAGAGAGATTGGCAGCTAAACCATGAGCCGTCAGATGTATTTGGTGGTCTAACATTAGACCGTCAGAGAATCAGAAACTTGTAAGCTTTGAATCTTAGACGTTGAACCTGCGTTCTGCACACACTTAGACAAAAAATAAGTTAGATCTGTTCTTAGACTCAACCCCTTGCCTGAAGCAAGTTAGAGAAGCATACCAAAAAAAGTAAAAGGGAGCCAACTTTGGTGAAAACCCGCAAGGGCGGTAGAGCTGGTAAAGAGAATAAAAAAAACTCTCTCCCTCTCTACTCCTTATTAACAAAAGCCGTCAACCGCGACATCCCGCCGACGGCGACCGCAGCATCACTCAACAACAATGGTGGCCACTACACCCCCAAGGGCCAGCCATCGCCAATTCCAGCTCCAGTGTTCGGCTACAACACCTCAATGGTTAGCTGACCAGCACCAACCTTCCGACTACTACGCGTCAGCAGTCAGCCAGCTAGCTCCAGTCCCAGCATTTTAGCTACGCACCTTGACGGTTAGCCGACCAGTTCCAGTATTCCGGCTATAACGCCTTTGTAGGCCAGCCACCCAGCTCCAGTCCCAGTTTTTGGCTACAACGCCTCCACAGGCGAGCCACCCAGCTCCAGTCCCAGCTTCCAATCCCAGTTTCTGACTACAACGCCTCCACAGGCTAGCCACCCAGCTCCAGTCCCAGCTTCCAGTCCCAGTTTCTTGCTACAACGCCTTCACAGGCCAGCCACTCAGCTCCAGTCCCAACTTCCAGTCCCAGTACCCCGGCTACAACACCACCATAGGCCAACCGCTCAGCTCTAGCCCCAGTTTCCAGCCCCAGTATCCAGGCTACAACGCCTCCGATGACCAACCGATCGGCTCCGGCTCCAGTCCCCATTACCGGTTGCAATCCCAGTCCCAATAACAAGTTCCAGTCCCAGAGCCAGTTCCCACCTCTAGTCTTTGTCCCAGTCTCGGCTTCTGGCCGCAATGCCTTCCCCGGTCAGTTTGCCTCGGGCTTCCCCAGCTAATGTAAACTACATTTTCGGCTAACAACATGACATTGGCCGATACCCTATCGCTCAGTCTACAACCGGCATGCTCCAGAATCTCCTCAGTAGCCCTAACCACATAGACCATTACATCCCCATAGGTCTATGCCGGCCTTATATAACATGGGCTCTTATCCCTCAAAGAACTAGCCCACACCCAGTCATTTTTTCCTACCTCCCAATACGCAGTACCCAGCACCAAGTCCCCAGCGCCCCATGTCCAGTCGTACCATTTTCATGTTCACTCTTCCACGCTTACACCTGAAATTGGGTAATCCCAGCCCTCTAACCTCTATGCCAACACACGATAAAAGAATCAAGCACGACTAATAATAAGTGGCCACCAGTCCACACATGCAACACTGTTCCATAAGGTGAAAAGTGGGACAACTCAGCAAATAGTAAAAATCCAGTAAATTGCCATGTTTTGTTAAAATTAGAAACCACCCAATTCACCCCCCTATTGGGTGTCATTGATCGCGGGACCCAACAGGAGCAAAGCTCCAGAGGGTGGTGCGGGACCGGTGGTGGTGCTGTGTGTGTGTGAGTTGAGAAGAGAGGGAGAGAGGTAAGGGGGATGGGAGTGCAGAAGATAAAGGGAGAGGGTGAGGAGGTGTGGCCGGTGGTGTGTGAGTTACGGTGCCAGTGGAGAGAGTGTGAGGGAGAGCGATAGCGACACTCGCGGGAGAGACAGCAAGGAGAGAGGGGAGTGATGGGAAGGGGGATGCGATAGAGACAAAGAGAAGTAGACAAGAGGGGGGGTTGCAGGTGGTGAAGGGAGAGACGTGGCGAGGGTGAAGGTGTCCTGAGTGAGAGGAGATGACGGGAGGTGCCGCGGTGTTGGTGAGGGCTGGACAAGAGAGAGAGACACGATGGTGTATGTGGGGAAGACATGGAGAGAGAGAAAGTCGACGAGGGTGAGAGAGGAGAAAGATGTGTGAGCGCGGGACGTGGGGACGGCGGCTATGGTACAGAGGGATGCCACAATTAGAGAGAGAAGATGAGAGAGGGATACGGGGTGAGGGAGGCTGATGGTTGTGGGGTGTAAGGAGAGGGAGAGAGGAGTTCGGTCGGTGGCTGTGGGTTAGAGAGAGGGAAGAGGGAGACACTGGCAGAGGAGGATGGGGTGGTTAGCAGAGAGAAAGGGAGAGAGGGACGGTGACGATAACAGTGACCGCTGTCACGGCTGTTAGAGAGAGAGCGGAGAATAGAGGAGGCCAAAGAGGAGGAACTGACGGGGGAAAGATACTGGTCGTGCGGCCAGCGGGTGAGAGGGAGGCTAGCTGCATGCGAAGCCAGTGGTTGTGTGCTATGGAGAGAGAGACAGTGAGAGAGGGGTTCACGGTGTGGCTAGAGAGAGAGAGGTGGTGAAAGGGGGTTAGAGAGAGAAGACACAGATGGCCTGTGCATGTGTGCTGTGTTTACAGAATATAGAGAGGGAGAGTGAGAAGAAAGGAGTGAAAGGGAGAGAGAGGGGGGCTTGTTGCGGCGAAGGAAGTGGCTGCCGCGACTGTGGTTTGGCAGAGAGAAGAGAGAGGGAGAGAGAGAGAGGGAGAGAGAGAGATAAGGAGAGAGAGATAGAGAGAGAGATATCAGTGGTTGTGTGTATTTTTTAGAGAGAAAAGAAGGGAGATATGGCTCCCGAGAGATGGCTTTAAGAGGGGGATGAGGGTGTGATTTTATATGGGTGGAAGGGATGGGTTAGGCATGTCACAAAGATGTAAAGCCTTTCTTGTTTTAGTAATTGTTACTGAGTCCAAGGTGGAGAGGGGGAATTACCGCTCGGAAAGGAATGGCCGAACGAGGTCCTGCCAGACTAAAAGAGGCTCAATTCCTTAGAGTGACATCCCCTCTTGGGGCCCACTAGTTTCAAGCCCAATAACCCACTCGGATCAAGAGCTTCCTGGGTGACCTACAGGTTCGGAAGTCTGAGCGTCAGATCAATTGGGAAAGGCCCTTCCGGACCTTGCATCCCGCCCGAGCCTAACGCCTATCACTCGGGAGACTCCCTTGAGCCAAGGCTCCATGCTCGGACTGACTGATGGAAGCTTATCTATGCGACTGTTATGTGCCCTTTATGAGAAAGAGAATCAAGAGGATAACAGAGATTAAAGAGTACTTGTGCCTTAAAGAGCCCACGAAGAGGACGTAACCTCCCCTGAAACTCCTCGCTTTGCAGGGCTCTTACAGTCCAAGAGTCGCTATATAAATCATGGAAGTTCCCCTGAGAAAGGTAAGTGCTACTAAGCGACATTAACCCAAAGTAAGAATCACTTCATCACTTGGTGGAAAGGAATCTCGTGCCCCCCATCTCCTCCTCACCCCCCTCCTTCGCATCAAAGCTCTACCATATTTGTTGACTTAAGCATCAGAGAATTTTTCCCGGGGATCCATCCCTAGGCACCCCTGATTCGTTTCCCTTCTCACAGTTCTAATGATTGTGGTCATCGTCCTCAGCTCAGGGACAGCGCGGGATCACCCCTCTTCATTTGGCGCCGTCTGTGGGAAACGGGCAAATAGCCAACATGGTACGAAGAAGCTCCAGTAGGAGGACCACCGGCGATAAGGGAAAAGCCGTGGCGACGGAGGAAGGCACACCTTCCCATCCTACGGGGAACACCCTGTCTCACGCCAGTGACCCAGTCGGCGGAATGCCCCCACCCGCGGTGGAGGAGTAACCCCCCACCGGGAACACGGACGCTCTTCAAACCCTCAACACAAAACTGGATAGTCTCATTGATCTAATGAGAACCCAGGCGGCCAGGGAGGAGAGGTCACGACTTCCCCGGGAGAGCCCCCCCATGGAGATGCTTCCTTGCAAATCACAGGAGGCCGTTTCACCCTCCGGGGGCGGCGGCTAATACGCCACCGGTCAGGAGGACCGTCGCATGCTCCTCCCCCAGAGCAAGAAGCCTCCTCCACCCAGAGGAGGGAGAAGTCCAGAGTGCATCGGCAGCTCTTGGAGATCGAGGCCCTCGAAGGGCGTCATTAATAGTTTGACAAATCAAATGCATAGAGATTGATATAGTGTTAGCATCATCAAAACAACAGGGAAAACACAACACCACAGCAGCTAAGCACGGGGGAAAGCCCCACACGAGGAGCAGAGTCCTCACCACACACATGGGGACCAGCCCCACACAACATGTTTGGTTAAAAGAAAGGAAAAACAAGAAACAACAAGGAAAAAGGAACGTGACTGCTTGCAGGTGCAACGACTCCAGTAGAAGCTGGCAATGAGAATGACAGTGCAAATGTTAAGGGTGCAATGGAAACAGGGCTTGCTGTACGGCTGCTGATCTTCTTTCTTCGCTTCCTCCTATTCTTTCATATGGACTTAGCATGCGCTCATCTCCCTTTTCTTTTCTTTCTTCCTCTCTTTCTTTTCCACTCTGATTCTTCCTTGAAGGGTCCAGGCTTCAACCCTTGCAGCAGCAACAGTAGTAGCAGCCTTTCTTGCATAGGGTCCTTCCCTTTTATAGGCATGATCAGTCCTCCCAAAGGATAGTTCCAAGTTCAATGTGAATGGCTCTTCATAAAATGATCATTTGACTTCAAAGACCTTTTGTCTTGGCAGCCTCTGATTGGCCAGGGAGGCAGCAGAAAGGTTTCCATCATTTTGTTACTCTGGTTGACTTGACAATGTGTGAGAGAGGAGCTTCCCAAGTAAGATCTGTAGAATCTTCTTTTTCTACAGACAGGATTGTCAAGGGTGTCCTTCTATCCTGGCAGAGAATCCTGATTGGTTGGAGGCAAAAAGGTGGATACCAGGAAATCTGACTACTCCAAGAAAAGGTAACCTACTTTTCAATGGACCAAAAGGACTGAAATAGCAACCCAATGATGATAGGAAGGATGACTGAGCAAAGATACCATTTTAGACCTCAAAAGATGTGAATTTTGGCATTTGTGGTTCCTATTAATGCTCTCTGGATCCAATTCAGAAAATGCTATAGGTTTACTAAGAATGGCCTTGAGAGTTGCTCACTGAGGCATTTCGTCGAACAGGTGCTTCTTCTCTATTGAGGTCAGTGCAGCAGGCTTGGCATGATATATGAGGTCGATGTGTCTCTTGCAAGGTCAGAGCAACTGGTGAAGTTACCTTGAAGATGGTCTTCAAGGTTGATGCACGTAAGGTGCTTTGCCTTGGGCAGGGTCGGTGCACATTGGAAGCCTCTTCACTTGAGGTCGGTGCACATTACTATTCCACCATATGCAGGTCGATGCACATTTGGATGTGCTTCAATAGAGGTCGGTGCACATTATTGTTAAGCTCGAAGAACAATGTAGGTCTCATGAGAATTTGATTCTAGATCTGATCTAGAAATCAAAACTTCAGCAACTTTCTCTTTTCAGGCTTCTTCTCCTCTCTCTGATACTCTATTTTGCATTAGCTCTCTCTCACTTCTCTTTCTCTCATGCTACCAGCACTGCTTCAACAGTCTCTTCTTCACTCTGTTGCTTCTCTCGTTCTTCTCTGATCTTCCCTCTCAAACTCTTCTTTTTAGAATCCTCACTGCTCACAAGCCCTGATCACTCCTTTTCTTCTCTGCACTCTTCTTAGCTCAAATTCTTCCTTATCGCTCTCACGTTTAGTCTCTCCACTTCTATTCTCTGTATTATATCTTATTCAAATGAGAGATCTGCCTTTTATATCTGCAAGCTGATTCTTGTGGTCCCCACAAGATTCCAGACCGACACGTGGAGGGAACATTCCCGCTAATAACTTTTTAGGAAAATGAAACTCGATGAAGTCCATGCGTCAGATCAAAAGAAGAGGTGAATCCACGTGGCAAATAGTTCTGGTGGACTAACAACCTTGGATCACGTGTCAGACATGAAACATTGAATCACATGACCACTTATGTCTTAGAGACTTTATGCTCTTCAAGTGTTTGATCAGATTACTGAATCATTTTTGGATATACTTTAACTTGATAATCCTGCCAAAATAGAGGTGAAAATCAGTTCTCAACCTTATCATCATATGGCTTATGAGATATTATAATGAGTACTCAAGAGAATGCAGATTTAAGCAATTTCATAATGATCAGAAACACAGATCAAAAAATATGTGATGATGCCGATGCCTCGATGCATACACTCTGTGCACCGACCTTTGAGTGTACATTACAGGATAAATGTAGTAGTTCAATTATAGCTGCATTGACCTATATAAACCACATGTAGACCTTGATGTGCAAAGAGAGAATGGATGAAGACAAGAACTTATGGGGATGCACCGACCTCTGTGAAACACAGATTGACCTGTCAAGCTAGAACAGGTATAGCTACATTGACTTGTCAAAGAGATGGCTAGCACAGCTAGTGCTTAAGCATCGACCTGATGACTTAAGCACACATGAATGCATTGACCTGAGTCCAGTGAATGATATATGTGCATCGACCTGTTATGACCTAGACTTTATATGTGCATCGACCTGATAGAGTGTGTTGCTGCATGTGCATCAACCTGATGGACATAATGCTTTCAAGTGCGTTGGCCAGATAGACTAAATGCATGTATGTGCATCAACCTTGCTGAAGACAAGGGCCTTTGATGCATTGACTTGATCGAGTGATGGAGTGTACATGCACCGACCTAGTAGACTTAATTGCGTGTATGTGCATCGAACTGACAAGCTTCAAACTTGAATGTGTATCGACCTGATTTAAGTGAATACTTAGTTGCATTGACCTGTATGATTGAATGCCTATATGTGCATCGACCTTAAGATTCTAACACTTGTAAAAATGCATGACACTCAAGCAATTATTATTAAGATAGTTTTGTCACAACATGATTCATAGTGTGACATCATCAAAACTAGGGTTCCAAAACTAGAGGCCCTTGGTCATCAAGGCAGCATAGGATCTCATCAAGAGTATGGTCTTAAAACTGGAGACGATGCTAAATATTGGCAAGGGCATTTCCATGAACCTAGCCACAGTGCTGGATGTCGACAAGGGTGCGGTTCATAAGGTGAAAGGCCTGGCGAGAGTCATCATGGCTAGTGGAGAGAGTGGTCATGTGAGTGGACAGGTTGGTCATTTGGGTTGAGAGGGTATCCAAAACTGTGGAGAAGGTGTCCATTTGACCAATCATGGTGTCCATGAAAGTGTCAAGTCGACTAAAGGATGTGTCAATTTGACTCTTAAAGTCAAAAAGTTGCCCCCCAAGGGTATCCATATGAGTTTCAAAACTAGAAAGATGCCTATCAAAAGTCTCATAGTCTACCCAAGAGGGCTGTCTAGCACCTGAGCAGAGGACTCCCCATAGTGAAACTACAGTGGAGGTGGCATGTCTGGATCTGCATGTGGAGGAGAAGGTGGCTACTCCTCAAGCTGAACTGGAGGTGGGGTTTGCCCTTGAACTTCCTGCTGGCCTCCCTCTTCTTCTTCATCATTTTCAGACTCTTCCCCATAAACCCGCACATCTCTGTGGAGCTCGCCATCAGGACCCCAATAGTAGCCAAAATCTGTGAACATTTTGTGTTTATTGTAAACATCATCTTGGCGCACTAGAATGAAAACTTCATCGACCAAGCTAATCCCAACATAAATAAAGACCCCAGTCAAGTGTGATGCATAACGTAGAGATCACATCCTTTGGGTACGACAGGACCTAAATAAACTCGTCATAATGCGACCCATGTTTATGGTCACCCCATTCATCACATGACAAAATAGGAACCAGTGCACTTCAATGACTTCATTTCGACTTTCACCCTTGGGATAGATGAGGGTGGTCAACATGTGGTGCAGAATGCACTGCAGTGGAGGGAAATAATTGGCATTCAACTTGATCAAGTTATTAACCCCATGCGCATACTCACTGTAGGTCATGAGCATCAAAATCTCTAGAACAAGACCATGACTAAATACCATATTTGCACCCCTAGATGAAACTCCTAGGGCCCTCTCAAATAATTCTAAATCGACGGGAATCTGAACTCCTTTGACAACGGTGTCTAGCTCCTTATTTCTCATGGTTAGATTGCCATAGAAATGTTGTATAAGGTTGGGATAGTATTTGGTATACCTTGTTACACAATCTGTCAAACCATCCTGAACCTCAAAAACAACAGCTATATCTTGGAATAGTTCATTCATCTCACCAAAATTGACCAGACAGGGGTCGAGTATGGCCATGGGCGCAGTGGCGGTGCACATGGAGGTGTGGGTGCCTACCGTGGTGGAGGAACCGGGTCCTCACCTCTCCTGGAGCTAGACTCCCTCCTAGTAGATCTTCGAGGGTCTCAAAAGAAGCATCATCTAGGCGCCATCTAGACTTCGAGAACTGCGGTGGAAGCTCTTAGATTGCTAACCTATTCCCTTGGGATGAAGATGGAGACTGGATGACACACCAGAATGTAGTGTAAGACTCTTCTCCATAATCTGGAACCCTAGGAGGAAGCTTCAAGGCCGCACAAGCCACTACACAAAATCTACATCAGAAGATGGTGAAGATCTCGATCTTGTGCGGATGGAAGAAGGAGAAGGTTTTTGGGGTGGAAATGGGTGTGATTGTGGGTTATAAGGTTTCATAGGAGGTGAGGATGAGGAATGGGGGTGAAAAGGTGAGAGAATGGGGGTGGAAGCCCCTTTAAGAAAGAGTTCGGACTCGATTCGGCTGGCCTGGTTCGCCGGTTTCAGTCGACCAAACCGTGGATTTTGGTTGACCAAAATGGTCAGCCTCCCCCAATTTTCACCATTTTTTGTGTAACTCCATGATCCTTTCTTTTTCTTTTTATTTTTCTTTTCTTCCCCTTTTTTTATTCAATCTTCCCTTGTCATTCCCTTTTTTTGTGTAAGAATGGATGGAGTGAAACTTCTATATAGTAACAGAAATAAACAACTAACTACAATAGAGTCCAGTCCAACAGAAAGTATAGTTTAAAATAGTAAAACATACCACATGCCAAGTAAACACTCGGCCTGACAAGCTAGTAACTAGGAACCTCCACGCAACGCCCTCGAACCTCGAGGAAGAACCGCCGCACCTAAAAATCAGGGATGAGCCTCCTATCACTGGCTCAGTAGGGATCCCACGGAACCCCAACTGAGAAAACAACGGCGGAAGGGAAAGAGCTACGCTAGCTACAGAAAGAACAGTAGTAACAGCATGAACAGTAACCTACGGCGGCCGGTAAAACCACGGCTCAACAGCTACTCCTACTGTACCGGAAAACATGACCCAG
The DNA here is from genome assembly GCA_024336825.1 of Amorphophallus titanum. Lineage (NCBI taxonomy): Eukaryota > Viridiplantae > Streptophyta > Magnoliopsida > Alismatales > Araceae > Amorphophallus > Amorphophallus titanum. The sequence continues at coordinate 172,585 of JANBPO010006026.1, forward strand.
TCTCCCATCGGGGGACAACCAAGTTACGCACCCGACATCCTGATTCCATGATCGAGGGACCTCCTGACACGTACTACCCTAGCCACGCTACTAGGAAAACGCCACGACACCTCTGTCGTGGAGGCCTGCCCTCACGGAAGGGTCTAAGCCGAAACCACGCGGTCAGGAACACAGTCACGACCTCACAGTCGTGAACTCAACGCCATCTAGGGAAAAGTCATCGGTGACGCTCACCGAAAATCCCAAACCTCGACTACGGGAACGCTCCCAAAATAACACACGAAGCCCCATCTCGCAGACGAGGAACAGAAACTGTGACATGACAACTCACGTCACGTGACGGGAGTACCGCCCACTAGAAGAATGATCGGATGCGTCCCCTGACATCTTACACCGCGTCACAAGTGTCTAGCTACAACGTCCCGGGCGAGAGACTCAGACACACGCAGTAACCAGTAGTATCACAAAATAAGGACTAGATGAGGTCGCGCTAATCAGCGCGGGTCCGAACCCTCAGCCTTGTGTGCACACTCAAACCATACGCCCTAAGTCTGTCCTCTAGCTGGTAATTCCCCCCGAGCCCGGACTCGGCTGTGCGCGGGGGCCTTACGGTAACCAGCCTACTCACCGTCTCTCTCGGGTACGCCGCTCAGTCACTCCCAGGCGAGCCAGCATATGCGTGCCGAGGGAAAGCTACGACAAGTGGACGTGTCACAGAACGTGGACACTAAGAACCATGCACGCACCCATTGCGAGTAACGCGAAGGAACAGGTGGCTCATGGCCACTAGACTCTGGACAGTCCTATAAACCTATTAAATTCAACAGTCCTTGAGTCACACGACTCGGGTCAGGACCGTCGTACGTGACGACACAGCGCCATCAATCTGACCTAATCCCTAGGTCTGAAACTATGGCACCTTGCACATAGAGTTTGTGCGTTTCTTCTGAGGCGAGTCGGTGCATAAAAGTTTCGTGAGTCTTGAGTCTGTACAAGCTTAGGCTCGTTGCATAATAAGTTGTGCATCATTGCTCAAGTCACGTTGAGTCGGTGCAATGCTTGTACTCTACATTTACATAGTTTGTGCATATGCCTATGTGTGAACATTGAATCAGTGCATCTGTGTGCAAATACTATGTTGAGTCTGTGCACTCCAGTTCTGATAATAGATCAACTCCGTGCATTTCTTTGTTTCTTGTCTAACTGTCTGACGCTGACCTTATGACTGATACTTGACAAATGCCCTTTTCGTGGAGTCTAAGGATGACACGTGATCCAAGAGTGAAGGAGGTGCCAGGATCGTGACACGTGGAAAGCAGAGAAGCTGGGATACTGCCACGTGGCCACTAACTCCAGATTTGGATCAGGCGTTTGGGCGGGAATCATGGTAACCACACACCCTACCTCTCCGCTACCACCTACGAATAAGAAGATTCTCCTTTGTGAGAAGACTGATCGTGATATTGAGAATTGAAGCAGAGAGAGCAAGAGCCAGCATGATCCGAAGAGAACCAAAAATAGAGCAGATCTGAAAGAAGATTTGAGAGAGAAAGCTTTGTAAAAGTTTGAGAGAGATTTGTTCATCAGTTTCCTGGTTCAGAATTGGAACTGATCTTGCTCATTATTGAGCTACATCCCCATGTGGATTTCTGTTTCTTCGTTTGTTTTATTTGTTTTGAAACCCTTGTTCAAGTTGTGTGTCAGCAAAGGTTAAGTTGTAATTCCTCAGTGGGCAGAGGTGTAGTATCCTCTGGATAGGTAAAGCTGTAATTCCTCAGCTGTTGCAGAGGAGGTCTCCTCTGGACAGCAAGCTGTATTACTCAGTGGTCTGTAGGGAAGGATTTTCCCGAAGCTGTGGATCAGTAGTTAAGCTATGTATCAGTGGGAAGCCACACTCTGGTTTGAGTGTGTGGTGGACGTAGACCTCGAGTTTGAGGTCGAACCACCTAAAAATTCCATCTTCTATTGTGTGATTGCCTTGTGGTTTGTGTGCGTCTTGCCCATCTATTTCACTCACGGTAGATGATTGTTTAGGATCATTCAAGTTCAGATCTATTAGAGTTGGCACTCTGTGATCGGGTTTGAGTGTTTTCCCACCATCCTGCAGCAGCTTGTTTTAATTCTGCACTTGTGTTTGTTCTAGTTAGTTTTATTGGGTAATCGATCTATTCACCCCCCTCTAGATCGTCTATAGAATCTACGTCTAATTAATCCTCAAAGTTCTATGATATTCTTAGGAGGAGACATGTCCATGATGGACTTAGCTTTGTTAGGATCGATCTGAATCTCCCATTTGCTCACTATGAAGCCTAGCAATTTTCTTAAAGACACTCCAAACACACATTTCTTGGGATTTATTTTCAATTGGTACTCCCTAACTCTCTGAAGCACCTTAGCTAAAATAGCGAGGTGTTCCTCTTTGGTCCTTGACTTTACCAAAATATCATCCACGTAAGCTTCGATGTAAACATGCATCATATCGTGGAATGTAGCCATCATCGCCCTTTGATAGGTGGCACCTGTGTTCTTCAGTCCAAACGGCATTACCACATAACAGTAGGTGCCCTAGGGCATGGTGAAGGAAATTTGCTCTTGATCTTCCGGAGTGAGATGGATTTGGTTATAACCTGAATAACCATCCATGAATGACAAAGCTTCGTACCCAGCCTTGTAATCCCCCAGCACAGCTATATGAGGCAGCGAAAAATCATTCTTAGGACATGCTTTATTTAGGTTCCTGAAATCGATACAAATTCACACCTTTCCGTCCTTCTTGATGACAGGGACTATGTTCGCCACCCATTGGGATATAGAACAACTCTAATGAACCTGGCCTTATGCAGTTTATCAACTTCTTCTTTCACCCTTAAGGCCATGTGGGGTGAAATCTCCTTAGCCTCTATTTAATGGGAGTTGCCCCAAGTTTAAGCACTAGTCGGTGTTCCACCAAGGAGGGGTCAAGACCCGACATGTCCTCGTAGGACCATGTGAAAGAATCTCTATGCTCCCTTAGGACCTTAATCAACTCTTCATCAACTTCTAGAGGGAGATTAGTAGCAATAATGATGGGCCTGGGATCCTCATTAGTCCCTAGGTTAATTTCCTTCGTAGGTTTATCCATTGCCAATGACGGCTCATCAAATCTCTTCAAGCCCTACGCACAAGTCGACAGTGTCATCTACATTGCTGTCCTCAAAATCGGTCAGGTCTTTCTCATCCACAACTTCATAGACACCCAATCCATCGTCACTCCACACTCCGTCTTGCTCCTCATCTTCTTCTAGCACAATCGCCGTAGCTATGATCTTCGGGCACCTAAGAAGAGCATGACATCTCTGAGTTAGATCCTATAAGAACCTATCAGGAATGGATTTAGAATGGTACGCCAGCGGGTGCGGCTCAAGCAAGGACGGGTTTGTTGAACCTCTACTGTTTTGATGATGTCATACACTATCTGTCAACTCTTTAATTGATCTGTCATCTCGTGTGGTGCTCCTCGTACGGTACCGGTGGCTCACCGGACCGGACCGGTCAAGTGCTCGGGTGTCCGCACCAATGTTACTGCTGCTGTTCGTGCTTTCTTTGAGGGCTTTCCCCTCCCCAGATGAGTTTCATCTTCTCTTCTCACCCTTGTGCCTAAGGTGCAAGACCCCCGTTCTTTTAATGAGTTTAGACCAATCAGTCTTTGCAACTTCTCATATAAAATCATCTCTCGGATTATAGCTGAACGGTTGGCCCCCCTCCTCCCTAGTATCATCTCCGTGGAACAGGGAGCTTTTGTTAAAGGGAGATTTATCTTGGATAATGTGTCCCTTGCCCGGCAACTTATGATGGACTTAAGCAGGAAAGTTCGAGGGCACAATGCTATTTTTAAACTGGACATGGCCAAAGCTTACGACAGGATGGAGTGGGACTTTATCATTGCAGTTATGAGAAAATTTGGCTTCTGCACCAGGTTCACCTCCTATATTGGAATGTTGCTGTCAAACTGTTGGTTCTCCATCAACTTCAATGGAGTGGTGTCTGGCTTCTTCAAGTCAAGCAGAGGAATCAGACAAGGAGACCCCATTGCTCCTTATCTCTTTATCATTGCTTCTGAGGTTCTTAGCAGGGGCCTCTCCTCCTTATTTCAATCTGGGGCCATCCAAAGCTACAAAGGGCCCTGCCAGTCCTTGCAAGTTACTCACCTATTGTATGCAGATGACACCTTGGTCTTTCTAAATGCTAGCAGGCAGAATATTTTGGCCTTCCAGTGGTTCCTTAGTAGGTATGAGTCATGTTCGGGGCAGAAGGTAAATGCTAACAAAAGTAGTTTCATCATCTCTGCTAAAGCCCCACTGGCTCTTAGACAATCTATTCATCTGCTTACTGGTTACAAATATCAAGCTGGTGGCTTGAGTTATCTTGGAATCCCGATCAAGAAAGGAAGATACATTAGTTCGGATTTTAAATTCCTAATTGACAGGGTGCAATCCAAGTTAGAAGGCTGGTAGTCAAAGATTCTTTCTCAAGCTGGCAGAGCTATCCTAATTGACTCTGTTCTTCTTAGTATGCCAATCTACCTTGCGTCGGCTTGTTACATACCCAAGAAGGTGGTTAATATTATCGATCGGTTGTGTGCCAATTTCTTCTGGTAAGGAAATGAAGAATCCAACCACAGACACTGGGTTGCCTGGTCGGATATTCAGAGGCCCCGGATTGAGGGAGGTCTGGGTCTTAGGAATCTTCAGTGGGTGCAGGTCTCCCTGGCTGTTAAACTGCTGCCATCTCTCAATAGCTCTGCCCATAACTTTGAAGGTCTGTGTAGAACTCATAGCCATAGCGTCTAAACCCTCTGAAGATCATCAGATACAAACCCCTCTAAATTTTGAACCCCAGTGAAACATCCTCGGCGTCGACCCCTCTCGACGCCTATGGCCCTCACTCCCACGCCGAGTTACTCTCACGCCAAGTGCTGGCCACGCCGAGAGATCGCACGCCAGTTACCCTTGGCGCCAAAACCCCTCATGTTGACCACCCTTTCGCGCCGATTCCCCTCGTGCCAAAGCCCAGACCACGTCGGATCCTGAGCGGGCTGAATGGCCTTCGTGCCGGGTTCTGCCCACGCCGATGACCTTGCTATATTAGATCCCTCAATTTCCTTAAACCTCTGTGAGGCCCATAACCACCCACCAGCCTTAACAAGTCTTGAGCCCAGTTTAACACCCAATGTTCTAACCCAACTAGCCTTCGTACAAACCTCCATCACCTTGTAGGAAGCTAGGGTTCTTCACCCAGATCCACGGGAGCTAGATCAATGGAACTTTACCCCTACATTTTCCTGGTTGACCCTCGATGTTCCCTTCTGACCCCAATGGCCCACGAAATTCTGCCATTACATTTTCTCTGACGGTTCTTTGAAAGGGGAATATTAACAAAACATCATGCTAGTGGATATTGTTTCATTGTGCCTCGATCCTTTCGGACCCCGGGCTATATGCCCATCTTTCTTTGGCTTCCATCCCGGCACTCCGTGGATGGATGTCCTATATTCCCTTGGCACAGTCCTATATAAAGGGGAGATGTTGTCGAAATGAATCCCGACCTTCGTTACGTCGCATTACCTCCGAACCCCATTAAGTCTAGAGAGTCTTGCCTCTGCATGGTCTCTATTGACTCCATTTCATGGGGGAATAATGACATCGAATACCTTGGTAGGAATACTATTTTGGCTTCGGCCCACCTCACGATACTCGGGCATTGATATGTCTCGGTCTTTTATGGACTCTATCCCGCCTCTGTGTGGATGGTTTCTTATTCCCACTTGGCATAGTCCAAGATTAAGGGGACATGCTGCTGGATTTATTCCGTACGAACAATCATGTAACACCATAGCACGCTAACAATATGAATTTTGTCATTCCCGCTCAGACTAATAAACCAGACTAAACCCCAAACTTGCAGTCATCATTACACCTTCTCTATCCTGCATAATAATAAACGTAATTGTCATAATTTTGATCCGCCCCTCGGGCCCTCCTACTTTGGCGACTAATCAAGGGTTGTTGAGACGCTACGACAAGGGTAGACGCCCCCTCATGCCGGGGTCGCCCCTCACGTGCCCGTCGGCCACGACCATGCGCGTGTCATGATGTCTTGCTCCCTCTCAGTAACGAGGCCACATCGACCACTCGACTCGAGCCATGATCGACCCTCATCCAGATACCGGACCGATGTGTCCCCTCAGTCGCCCAGTCAACCACAAGCCCCCGTTCGACACCGCGGCCACGGCCTATGTCACGGGAGGAACTCTATGTGAAACACACATGTACTCATACATCACGCATCGACCCGGGGACCGATTAGCACGTCGAAATTGTCCCGAGGCATGCCCCTATTGTACCCGGGCCATCACGGTCTGCCTGTAAATACATATACATCTTAGTGTTACACTACCAGTTGGACGTATGCTCTCGCATCCACGTTCGGGCCTCCAGCTACCCTCTGTGTCACCCAGTGTGAACCCCCACCACCCTTCACCCCCAGTCAAAACGACCCAGTCTGAGACGAACCTACAGCTGCAAAGTACTCTCGGGTCTTCTTCCCGGGATTCAGGAATACGGACTCCACTTCAGCATGGAACGAAGGTCTTCAGATTCAATCTGATGTAAATAAACACTGACTGCTTGTGGTCAGTGGGGAAAGACGTCTTGTACATGACTTCCCACAGTTGCCTGTGCACTCGCACCCACGAAACCGTTCTTCCCTCCACGTGCAGCTCATCCCCCGAGCTCACGTGGCGCATCCTGGTGACGCATCCCCAGTTAAACGTTCGGTTCCATAGGTGATTGTCGAGAAATCGACTGGCACGCCCGCATCCCAGTCACGTTTCCCGTTAACCCGAAAAAGTTCCTATGTCACTCGGTCTCCCCTCGACTCTCCGTAAAAGGTGAGTGCATGGTGCCGCCTTGAGGTGGATCCGGTCATGAGAGGGGGTGGCCGAGGCCCATCAACCTCCGACATCCCTCCCGTGGCTGTGTCCTACCCCTCACTCTGGTCACCACACACACCGGCCCCGGTGGAACCCCCCCCAGGGGCGAAACAGTATTTTATTGCCAATATCTGGTCACAAGCTACATTAATAAAAGACCTGATCAAGTTTCAAGAGAATGACCCTACACTAATGGAAATCAAGGATAGCATTGATCAACTGCCAGATTTCTCTAAGGCAACTGACGAAAGATTGCTATTCTGAGATCGAATTTGCGTACTGGATCATGCCGATACTAAGAAGCTGGTTATGGACGAAGTACATAAATCAAGGTATGTCATTCACCCTGGTGCTACCGTCATGGATGACTCAGTAGGTGTTGTCCTCGCGCAAGTCGATGAAGAAGGAAAGGAAAGGGCAGCCTACTACTTGTCAAAGCTTCTCAACCCCTGTGAGTAGAAGTACACAGCTATAGAGAAGATCTGCGCAGCTTTAGTCTAGGTAGTTCAGAAACTCAAGCACTATTTCTTAGCTCACGAGGTTCATCTCATTGCGCGTATGTATCCTATCAAATTCCTTCTTGAAAAAGCTGTCCTTACTGATCAATTGGCACGATGGCAAAGCTTCCTTTCCCAGTTTGACATCACTTACATTCAGCAAAAGATGATTAAAGGCTATGCCATCGCAGAACATCTTGCACATCATCCCATCCCACGATTTGCTCCTGCTCGTTAAGAGTTTCCAGATGAAGAATTGATGTCCATCAATTAGCCTTCGGATCCAATGTGGACATTACATTTTGATGGAGCTTTGAACTCTCTTGGCAGGGGTGTTGGCATGGTTCTTTTAACGCCCAAGGGTATCACCATCCCACTTGCTGCTCAGCTTGCCTTTCCTATCACAAATAATATAGCTAAGTATGAAGCTCTTCTGGCCGTCCTCCAGGCCGCTCATCAATTTGGTGTCACTCAATTGAGAATTGTAGGCGATAGTCAGCTTAATCTTCGCCATGTGCTTGTCAAGTGTCGTACGCTTGTTCCCAAACTCAAACCCTACCAGGAATTGGTCTCTGCTTATGCCAAACTTTTTACCAAGTTAATCTTTGCCCATGTTCCTCGCACCTAGAACATCTTAGCCGAAGCTCTTGCATCCCTCGCTTCATCCTTGGTTTTCCTCCCTGAACGGGACTTCCACTCCTTTATCGTTCATAAGCGCCACACTCTAGCTATCCATGATCCCGCTTTCCTTAGTGTTAAGGAGGAGGTGCTTAAGAAGGTTAAGGAGGGTGAAATCGTCGAGAGCAAGGAAGTCATGCTGATGGACTGGGAAGAAGAACTGGCTAATGAAGAGAAGCCATGGTATTATGAGATTGCTAGGTATTGCCATGATCAATCTTATCCTGAAGAGGCCACTGCGAAAGAAGAGAAAGCCATTAGGAGAGTGGCTCAAAGATACACTTTGGTTGGAGGTGTGCTCTACAGGAGGGTCTCACCGGTGTTTTGCTAAGGTGCCTTGATGATGATGAATCTTGGAAGATTGTGGAAGGGACACATTCCGGAGTATGTGGTGGCCATGTCAATAGCCAGATGTTAGCTAAGAAGATTCTTAGGCTAGGTTTCTATTGGCCCACTCTAGAAGAGAGCGTGGAGACCCGGATGTCAAAAAGAAGAAGAAGGAAAGAATAAAGAAAGAAGAATAAATAAAAAGGGAAAGAAAGAAGAAAATAGAATGGAATAAAAAGCGGGGGATAGAATAAAAAAATAGAATAGAAGAAGAGGAGAAAATCGACGGATGAGTCCCATATCCCTCCACCGGATCGCCCCATCCTGAGCTTCCCACCATGTCACCACTCCACATTCCCCCGCCGGATGGCCTTCCCGAATCACTCCGCCGGATTGCCCACATTGTCCACCATATATCACACCAATCCCAAACCGTACTCGCACTGCCAGATCGCCCACCTATCTCCCCTCCTAGGGCCACTAGATCAGCACCTCCCGTCCGTGCCTTCCCGCCAGACTGACCGCTCCCACATCCCCCCCGTCGGATGGCCTTCCCGAATCACTCCGTCATATCACCTCCTGCTCACACCTTCCTGTCTCACCGTTTGAACCACGCATTCGCCTCGTGGCCGCTGCTACCTGGGCCTCCCGTGCTTGGCGATCTTGGTGTGGCGACTGTCTCCTCCTCAGGGTCGCCGGCGTGGGGCGCTTCCTTGTCCAAGCAGGGGTTGCAGGCGCAGCGATACCTAAAGCGTCTCAACAAGCCTGCGGCTGAGAGCATTCGGAGTCCAGAGGGAGCAACGTTTCCACTCAACTGGCGGCTCCCTCTCTTCATTACCCTGTGGGCCATCCGACCGGCAGTAGGGTCCCTCCTGCTCTGTCTAACCGGTAGCACCTCCAAGCCGTCTGGCGCGATGGTTCTCATGATGGATCAATAATTCGATAGCCTCATTCCCTCTCATTTGGCAGGGCAGTTGATACGGCAGCAACCACCCATCTGGCAGGGACCATCTCATCTGGAAGTGGCACATTCCCCATCCGACAACCCAGGTAGTTGATAGGGCAGTAGGCCCCCATGCGATAGGACCTTCGTTTCACCCGGATGCTACCTCCTTCACCCGACATTCGACAGCATTGATCCAGCGGCACCCATGGTCATCGATTCGGCCGCACCCCAGTTGCCCGATCTGATGCCCCATGCCACTCGATACGGCCGCTTTGCCCAAGCCACTCGATATGGTCGCTTCATCCCATCGACTCGGCGGCAACTCTTCTTGGCATGCTAAGGCCCCATCTGGCGACAACTCTTCCTAGCGTGTTAAGACCCTCATCCGGCGGCAATGGCGGGAGAAAACCAGAAGAGAAGAAACAAATTGGACAATGACCAAGGGGCATTCCCAGCAACCAAAGGTCCTTGTCGGCAGGTTTACAGAGTTTAAAGCACGAGGCCCAAGCTTCCTAGCCGGCTGGGAAGCGGGGAGATCAAAGTCCCACTCTCTTTCTCTGCAAGCAGAAGCATAACGGATTCCCTGAGGCGCGTTAAGATCTTATAGCGCACCGTATCCAGACCGTTAAAGTCTCCTGAGTTACAGATCTCTGTCCTGGTTTTCTATCTCCTGCAGGCGGGCGCTTCATTCATCCTATTCTAAGGTATTCTTCGAATCTCTGGCTTGTTGCTTACCTTAGTGGCGATCACGTTTCCTTGGCTAGGGCAGTAGCTCTCTCTCTCTCTCTTCATTACTCTTTCCTTCTACTTGTTCCACCGTCACGATGTGTTTATTTCCTTTGCTCCACGCCCCGGCGTGTGTTTTTACTTTTCCCTTAGTTTAGTTACAGATTGAGAGTTCTTGCCCATGTCTGGAGTTATGATGATTGCATAGGTGGACGTTGTGCTAGTTAGTGGTAGCTAGATCACTTGATATATTTCTGCATTGTTCATCATTATCTTCAAAACCCAAGTGGAAATAAATAAATAAAAAAATCAACAGGTAGGTTCTCCTATCGCGTGACACGTGACTCTCTTGAGTTAAGGTTTTAGTTTCCGTCAGCGAGGACGTGATTCTGGGGGTAATTTTTGCTTGCTTTCCTTGACGTTGAGGTCTAGGGTTCCCGGTAGAGTTATTGGGGTTTCACCCGTAGACAATGTAGGGTTCACAACGATGAGGTCGTAACTGTACCCTTGGACCACATGGTCTTGGTTGGGCCTCCATCTGTGAGGACTGGTCTACACTACAGGGATGTCATGGTTTTTTTTCTAGTGGCATAGCCATGGTTTTACCGTTGGTTCAGCGGTCTTGACTGTGAGATCAGGGTTTCCTTTCCATTGCCGTTATGAATAGCTTAGAGAGCCATGTTTTCGTTGGCTTCTTCTGCTTCTATTATTGTTACACTCGCTACTGTTGTTGTTATTATTATCGGTATTGTTTACCACTGTTATTTTATGGTGGGGATCTATGGGACCCCTACTGAGCCAATGAGATGAGACTCACCCCTTTCTTTGAGATGTTGTGGTTCCTCCTCGAGATTCGGAGGTGCAGCGCAGAGGTTCGTAGTTACTAGCTCGCCAGAGCCGGGGGCATCCCTAGTGGTTAAGTACGTTTCTTTTTTTGTAGACTGTACTGTGTGGTATGGACTCTGTAGCTAATTATTTAATTAAAAATATAATTTATTTTTTATTATTTAAATAGTTAATTTTATAGTTAAAGCTCGGGAAGCCATAGAGGGCGACCCCATGTAGGCTGTCCCTGCCTACCAGAATGGCACACTCCAGTCGGCGGTGCTCTCCAGCAAAACGGGAGTCTCCCTCCTCCATGCTAGACGGGACAAAGCTCCTGATGAACTTGAACAAATGACGATCCAATGGAAACTCTGTCGGGTAGCCTCCAGTGTGATCATAAGTGTAAATCCTGCCTGCCTCTGAAATTCGTGCCAACTCCACTATCCCAGCTCCGCCCGTCCCCTCTCCAACGGGGCCCTTAGCTACCAGCGCACGTCCTAAGTCAATCTGGTCCACACAGGCTGCAGTGACAACGGGCGGGCGCAAAGGAGGCAAGGGCCGCCCAGTCCTCCTCACCTAGTGATCCTCCTCGCGGGCCGCATGCCTCGGAACCCGCTCATCTCTACCGAATCTTGCCATAGCTGCAAAATAAATTGCACAGAAATGATAATCATACCAAAAATCAACATATACAAGACAGCAAAGAAAGGCACATGAAGTGTCAAAATACAACTATGACAACCCAGAATGAGGAGCTCACAGGCCGTACGCCCTCGTCTCCACCTCCGAGGCACGCCCCGTGGGGGGCATTTGTTGTACCAAGATAATTCCCTAGTGAAATATTAAGAAATAAGGGTTCGAGAATTTCCCCGAACACCTTTAAGGCGTGGGCTACCCTGTCCCTCCTATGGCTCACCGGGCCCAACCAAGGGCCCCGACTAGCTAGCCGTGACTCATGGCGCTGTGAGCAATTGATTGGGGTTAGCCCCAATCACTCAATTTACGAGTTTTCCTACGTTCTACACGACCAACTTTGGGCAACCTGGGGGTGCCCTAACCACAGGCCATGACACATGGCACCCAACAACGAGGCTGGGATCTACCCTCAAGACACCTCCATCCAGCCTTCTAAGGTCAAAGGGAGACCTATTTTGGTCAACCACTGGCCTTAGAATTTCATAGCGCTCATACTCGGCCCATATACGCATATCGGGAATTTTCCCGAACACCTTGTGGGCCCACGTACCCCAGCCATTTTACAACAAGCCGAGGGCTAATCCGTGGCTCCAGCACTCTGGTCACATCCTATGATGACCCCCCAGTAGGTCGGGGCCACCCCCAACCCTCAGATATGTGGTGACAAGCCACTTTTGCTCAATTCCCGGGGCAACCTGGGACTGCCCGCCAACTCACCGTGTATTACACAGCACACACCATGAAAGTCGGGCCCACACACCCAGGAGTCACTCTCTCAGCTCTTATGATCAAAGAGATTTTCTTTCGGGGGCTCCACCCCTTGAAACCCCTGCAAGGGGCGCTACCCCCTTGACCCCCGCGACCTAACTGCTCAGGTCGATCCACGCGACCTGACCGCACAGGTCAATCTACGTGCGAGGGCGCTTGATAGCGGTGGAGGCTGCGATGGATTGCTGGGAGTCCCGAGTTGGGATCCGACTTGCTGTAGGGTGGCTAGAGCATACGCGCCCACCAAGTGCTCGGAGAAATTCCCGACACGTGCGTATGGGGCCCATATAAGGGTGCTGTGAGCTCTTGAAGCTTGTGGCCGGCCAAGATGGGTCTTCCTTTGACTTCAGAGGGCTGGAGGGAGCTGACTTAGGGGTAGACCCCGACCTCGTTGCTGGGTGCCACATGGCGTGGCTTGTAGTCAGGGTGCCCCCGAGTCAGCCCGGGTAGCTGTGTTGAATGCGGATAAACTCACAAGCTGAGTGACTGGGGGTGAACCCGATCGATTGTTGATGTCGCCACAGGTCACGGCTAGCTGGATAGAACCCTTGGTTGGGCCTGGTGACTGGTGTAGTGCCCTATGCTCAGGGGCGATCCCAGGTTGTTATGTCATGCCGCCTGGCCTGGTGACTCATCTCCATTCCCGAGGTCGACTTGACTGGTAGAGCACCTTTGGCATTGTGCCACTTTGCTCTATTTAGTGAGTATTTCCCTATGCTTAATTCTTAATTAATTTAGAGAAAATAAGTAGATGCCAACAAATACACCCCACGGGGTGTGCGTCAGAGGCGAAGATGACGGCGTGTGGCCCGTGAGCCCTGTAGGCTTGATTTCTCCCGACCTTATTGACATTGTGGGGAGTTAGTTGTTTTGAGGGTTGGCCCTCTCGTAGTGGTCCTTCATGCTACGATGGTACATTTGTGGAAGATCGTTGAGCTTGGGAGGTTGTAGAACTGGATCCCTGGTGGGCATTTTGTCGATGCCATTGAGGGCATGGAGCTAGCGGAGATAGCACGTATTGGATACATGCATGGTGCTTGGAGTTGTAGGCCACTATCTGCGACTTTGGGATTCTACCCCTGTTTATCTCGCGCGTTGGGCTTCTGGCAGAGGTGTGTAGTGGCCGCATCGTGGCAGTAATCTGGTTGGACGCCATGCCCTCCAGATAGGTGGTTGCTTCGGTAGTTGATGACGTGACTGGGCTGGACGCCAATGCCGATGGCGAAAAGAGGCCAGGGGAGCCTGGCGTAACAATGCTTCTGGCTTTGTCGTCTATGTCTGGGGCCCTCTTTTGTGCGACGGGCCTGGAGGCCCTGCTCGCCCGTTCAGCGTGACACTTCCTTCCTCGACTACTGCCTCCTCCTGATGCCGGGCCGTTAGAGATGACATTGATGTGGACTCCACGGGGTTGATTGTCAATTTCTTCTGGAGGGATGTCGCGATGTTCCCTCTACTCGGACACGTATCGGGATAGGTGCCCCTAGCGGACGAGATGCTCGATCTTGTCCTTGAGCTGATGGCAATCTCCAGTATGGTGTCCATGGTCGTTGTGGAACTGGCAGTGCTTGCGTCGGCTGCAGCACTTTGGGTCAGACTTCATAGGCTCGCGTTGGCGGAGAAGGCCCAAGCCCTTAATGTCTTCATATATCTTGTAGACGGGGGCAGATAGGGGAGTGTACCGCTCATATTTTCGAGGGGGTTCTCTACGCTCTCCATCTTGATTCCACCTTTTCACCTGGCCCAAGCTTTGCTCGGATGATCCCTTCCTATCTCCCTCTTGACCTGAGCCCGTCGCACTGCGGCAGGCGCTGAGGACTTCTTCACACTCTGCATGGCGTAGGGCTAAGGTCACCAAATTGGATAAAGAGGTGGGGGGATGGAGGACTAGCTCTCGCCAGAGGTTATCGAGACGAGTGCCTCCGGTCAATGCGGTGATGGCTGAGGTGACATCCAGGCGAGGGATACGTAGGGCTTCTGATTTAAATTGGTTAATATAAGCCCGTAGCTTTTCCCCTTGAGCCTGCTTTAGGGCCAACAGCCCTGCAACTGACCTTGAATGGCCGCCATCGGTGAAGCTCTCCTTAAAGATCTGCCTGAATTGTCGGAAGTCATAGATGCTACCGGGGGCGAGTGCTCGAAACCAGGCTTGAGCACCTTGGACAAAGGTGGTCACGAACGCTCAGCATTTGATGGCATCCAAAGCCCCATGCAGAGTCATCAGGGTGTTGGTGCTATCGTAGTGGTCGTCTGAGTCTCCCTAGCTGTCGTACGACTTGAAGGTCGGTAGTGAGACTCTGTGGGAGATCGCGGCCTTCAAGATTTGGTCGGAGAATGGGGATTGCTCCTTATCTTCCTTGGTAGATGTCTTCTGCAAGGGGCGGAGGGCGCACTCCTGCTCCGTGACATGTCATTCAAAGTCAGTTGGAGGGACAACTCTGGTTGACGCTGAGCCGAGGGGCTGTGAGGGTGCCCTTGCGGGCTGCCTCGTCGTCCCTCGGGGGAGTCGGTCTCCGGGGGCTGCTAGCATGCCCTAGACCTTTCTCTCCTCGGAGTAGATGAGGCGTCTTGTTCTGTAGGAGGGGCTTGTAGCAATGACTGGAAGACTGCCTTCAAAACCAAGGATGGGCTATACGAGTGGTTGGTTATGCCTTTTGGTTTGACTAACACCCCTAGTACCTTTATGTGGCTTATGACCCAGGTCCTTCGACCTCTTATTAGAATCTTTGTTGTCGTTTACTTCTATGACATCCTTATTTATAGCCACACTAGGGAAGATCACATGGATCATTTGAGGCAGGTTTGTTTGATCTTGAGGCAAGATCAGTTGTACACCAACCCAAATAAGTGTGCTTTCATGACTTCACATGTTACCTTCTTGTGTTTTATTGTATCTAGTGAAGGGGTATCCGCCAATCTGAAGAAGATTAGAGCTATTGTTGAGTGGCCGGAGCCCCACACCCTCAACGATGTCTGCAACTTCCATGGCCTCATGACGTTCTAACATCGTTTCATCTGGGGATTTAGTTTTGTCACTGCCCCGATTACGGATTGTATTCGGAAGGGCACATTTATATAGACGAAGGCCGCTCTCACCTTTCAGGACATTAAGGAGCGTATGACCCAGACACCTATCCTTCGATTACCTAACTTCACGAAGGTGTTTGAGATCTCTTGTGATGCATCTGATGTTGGTATAGGTGGAGTCTTGAGCCAAGAGAGCCACCCTATTGCTTTCTTTAGTGAGAAGTTGAGTGACGCCAAACTACAATACTCCACCTATGATAAGGAGTTCTACACAGTTGTCCAGGCTTTGAGGAATTGGAGGCACTATCTGCTACATCAGGAGTTTGTCTTATATTTAGATCATGAGGCTCTTAAATTCCTCCATACCCAGAAGAAGCTCAATACGCGTCACAATCTGTGGGTAGAGTACCATCAGGACTTCACTTTTGTGCTCAAACACAATGCTAGGATAGAGAATAAGGTTGTCGATACCTTGAGTCGGCGTGCATGTTTATTGTCCACCATGAGTGTCGAGGTCGTAGGCCTCAAGAAGATTAGAGATGCTTACGCAGAGCACCCTGACTTTAGTCAAACTTTTACCACTCTCTAGGCAGGGCCTTCGAGGGATTATAGCGAGTACATGCTTCAGGAGGGTTACCTATTTCGAAGAAATAGGCTTTGTGTTCCTCAGACTTCGACTCGAGATTTCCTTATATGGGAACTACATGCTGGGGGTCTAGCCGATCACTTTGGTCAGAACAAGACCATTGAGGCAGTAGAGCACCGTTTGTATCTGTAACACCCGTAGTTTAGCAGATCCTTAATGGTGTGGATCTAGGTTTCGTCCGGTGAATTTTGGCTATTTCCCGGGCCACGCAAGTCAAGTCAAGTCAGTAAGGAAAGAGAGAGTAGGGTGGAGTGTCTCAAGTCAAGCAAGTACTCTGGTGTAATGTCAAACACCGTAGTCAATAAACTCCCAAGTCAAGTAAGGGTACAGACAGGTAGAGAAAAATGTCAGGATCACAAAACTATATTCATGTAGAAGTTTCATGGTTTAATTCCATAGTTATGGATTTTTGAATGTGTTAGTCTATAATTACCAGAAATTAACAGAAGTGGAATTGACGACACTATATAGTGTCTTCAATTAATTGGCGCCCTGACATGGGGCGCCTCTTCAAGAAATAGCGCCCTGTCTGGGGGCGCTATTCACCTGAGGGCTAGTTTTCGTGGGTTTTAAAAAAAATAGGTTTGTATCTTATGTAACGTAGGTTCTATACTAGGGTTAAAACATGATTATTTAAGACTGTAAAACTAGTGTAGTAAGATATATTCAAAACTCAAAAAATCATGATACAGATGGTGTTCAAAACTCATAAAATCATGGTAACAGATGGTGTATAAAATCATATATACGACAGGTGTAACAGGCTATTAAAATATGTATAACATGGTATATAATGGTTATTTCTTGATCATGGTGAAGCCACGTGATATATATATCATGATGGATAGGTTAATCGAACTCTAAGCATGCATCATTTAACCTATTTAGCTACTAGTTAGGCAAGGATTTGAGAAAACCTACCTTTTTGACATGATTACGAGGTACAGATGATAGAATAGAAAAATCAAGGATGAAGCCACACGTTCTCGGCCATCGTAAAGCTTCAGCAGTAGGACGTAGACTTCACACTTTTCGAGGAATGAAGGGAAATATTCCCTTCTACAAGAAGCACTGAGAGATGGAAATAGCCTCTATCAGTGCAACGTAGGGAATTAGTTATAGGGATTCGCAAAGCATTGGTTTATTACCGTGCGGGGTCCGGTTGAGGAACGAGATCCTAGTTATGGGGGTTGTCAGCTAAATGAGGTTGTTCGTGCCTCAACCTTCTAGAAACAAGGATGAAATGATGCCATTGTAAGGGGTCGTTCATTAATCTAGGTGGTAGTATTCAAGTAAATGATGCCTTGCATGAGGGCGTCATTAGTTTAGGTGGCATTATTCATGAGAATGACGCCCTTGCAAGAGGGCGTTAATTTTTAGACAAAACTATCACCTTCACGTGTCGGCATTCATGGTTTACATAAATATATTAATACCATAATGGGATGGGGCCCCAAGGGAAATGACGCCTCCATATGTGGGTCCCGATGTGATTGGAGTAGCTGGAAGTCAGGCACTGGGGGCGCCACTGTGACTGAGGCAGCTGAGTAGTCGGGCGCAACGGGCCCCGATATGGCTGGTAGTCGGGTGCCGGGGGCACTGTTGTGACTGAGGTTGTTGAGTGGTCAGGTGCCGGAGGCCCCGATATGACTGGGATAGCTGGCAGTCAGGTGTCGGGGGCACCGTTGTGACTGAGGTTGTTGAGTGGTCGGGTGCCAGGGGCCCCGATGTGATTGGAGTGGCTGGCAGTCGGGTGCCCAGGGCACCGTTATGACTGAGTTGTTGAGCGATCGGGTGCCAAGGGCCCCAATGTGACTGGAGTGGCTAGAGTGGCTGGCGATCGGGTGTCGGGGGCACCGTTGTGGCTGGAGTGCCTGGCAGTCAGGTGTCGGGGGCACCGTTGTGACTGAGTTATTGAGCGATTGGGTGTTAGGGGCCCCGATGTGATTGGGGTGGCTGGCAGTCAGGTGCCGGGGGTACCGTTGTGACTGAAGTGGCTGGCAGTCAGGTGCTTGGGGCACCGTTGTGACTGAGTCACTGGCAGTTGGGTGCCGGGGGCACCGTTGTGACTGAGTGGCTGGCAGTCGGGTGCCAGGGGCACCATTGTGACTGAGTGGCTGGCAGTCGGGTGCTGGGGGCACCGTTGTGACTGAGTGGCCGGTAGTCAGGTGTCGGGGGAACCATTGTGACTGAGTTACTGGCAGTCGGGTGTCGGGGGCACCATTGTGACTGAGTGGTAGAGTGATCGGGTGCCGGGGGCACCGTTATGACTGAAGTGGCTGGCAGTCAGGTGCCGGGGGCACTGTTGTAACTGAAGTGGCTGGCAATCGGGTGTCAGGGGCACCATTGTGACTGATGTGGCTGGCAGTCGAGTGCCAGGGACACCGTTGTGACTAAGTGGTCGAGCGGTCGGATGCCGCGGGCCCCGAAGTTACTGGAGTGACTGGCATTCGGGTGTCGAGGGCACTGTTATGACTGAAGGAGCTGAGTGGTCAGGCACCGTGGGCCCTAATGTGACTGGAGTGACTGGCAGTCAAGTGTAGGGGGCACCGTTATGACTGAAGTAGATGGGTGCCGCAAGACCTTGATGGTCGTGCTCGGGCCCCGTTGATAGGGGCTTGGCACTTCATCTTGCGTCAGGACTTTTGAAGTATGCGCATTGTTCGGGTAACAACACTAAGGGTACGCTTATCAAGGTGACACCAAAGTGGCACATGATCATCGAGGTGGGAAACCAGGTTGGGCGCCTCGATTGAGCCAAGGGTCAACGTATTATTTTTGTTGGAATATGACCGAACAAACTTTAAATATCTTTGGGAGAAAGGGAGTTCAAATGAGTTTGAACTCAACTCGTCAAGGGTTATTCCAACCTAAGGAGAGAATATACCTACGATTTCATAGGAGGCGGTTCTGATGAGGCGGAGATGCCCGATAGTAGACCTCTATGAATAGGTGATTCATTTGAGAAGAAGAAACATGAGAACGAAACATGCCATCGGATCCTCAAAATATTTCTTCCACTATTTCTCTTTTCTTCACGGGTATCAAAGTCAAGTTCCGAGCCCTTGTCGTCTCGAGCTCCTACTGTGGTGTCGCGCCCCTGTGTCGTCGCTGCTGCTCGCGCTGCGTCGGCGCACATCACAGCCTCGTCCTGATCTCGGAGCCACCCCCCATCGTCGCTGATGTCACTGCCATCTGTTGCAAGTCTCACCATCGACCGACATCGCCATGCAGCTGTGCTCGTCACTGGCACTGTAACAACCCAAGATCCGAGTACCGGAAAGGAACCAGTGCGACTCGAACCTTGGCCCGCCACCCATGAGTCTGAAGACTCGGAAGGGTTGAAAGGACAGTGTGGAGATACACAATAATCTAAAATAATTACAGAACTACCACAATTAAACTAAATTAATGTAGGAAATTAACAATTAAACACTAAACTATTACATGGTCCAGAATATCTCAAGTCCATAACAAGTACAGTCAACATAAAGAAAAGAAAAGTACAAGTACACGGGCATACCCCAGCTCTGGCAACTAGCAACTAACCCTGACTACTGGAACTATGTGGAGTCTCGGACGCACTCCTCGACAACCTCGCATCACCTGAAAAACACAGGGGTGAGCCTCATCTCATTGGCTTAGTAGGGATCCCGTAGACCCCTACCTCACAACGAGAAAACACTATGGCAAGGTAACTACGAGCGGGGAAAGTGAACACATATATATAACAAAAGTGTGGCAATAATAATAAATAACAACAAATCCTCGCTACAGCTAATCTTATTGACCATGTGTCTTGTCGAACAAAAATAACTACGACCCGACGAGAAAAATGGAGTCACTACCTACCAGAGGAAAGGAGCACCATCCACTAGAAGTAAGGTCAGATGCGTCCACTGAAGACTTATACCGCACCATAATGTGTCCCTACATGCCCCAGGCAGAAACTGAGACACGCACTAAGTACCATAAACAAGGACAAGTTGGGGTCACACTCGTCAGCGCAGGTCTGATGCCCCCAACCACGTGTGCACACACAGGATATTGCTAAACTATCCAGACTTAGTGAAGAATCCATATTTATAAGTTGACACTAAGCCGAAGCCCATTTATCCACACGTCAACTTAAAAATAGGAACCATCATCCCAAGCCTTAGACGACTCAACGGCCTATCCATGCGATCAAGATTCCCCCAGAATTATCATCATTTTTAATGAAGGGGAACTCAAATTTTAGGTCCATCAGAACCACAGGGTCCTCGATATGCTATAATAGCATAGATATCATATAGTAGAAAATGCTCACAGAAAGGATACAGAATGAAAACGTCACTTCGTGACTACCTGCATTGCCTGCGCTCAAAAATCATTAGCATCATGATGCACAATAGATATAAGTAGTTAAAACTATTAGAGCAATGAATAAGAAGTCATTTTCTGAAATAGCGACAAGTTCATGGGCGTGCATTCTTAAGTCACGACCAAAGTGAAGGCACTTATTTGCAAGATGAATCCGTGTTGTAATCAAACCATTTTGGAATGGTGCCCATTAGACAAGCGCTTCTCATGAATAACGACTAGGTGGATGGCGCTATTTTTACCGGCTGAATCCGTATCAAACTCGTATAGTTCATTTAAATGACGCCCGTGCAAATGGTGTTTCTTTATAAGGCGTGACAGCTGTATGGGCGCTGTTTAAAGAGCAGCGACTGCATGGCAAGCCCCATTTCACTGTGACTTCCGAAGCTCCAAGTTCTGCCGGGAAACTGTGCTTCAGGGGGTTTCTTTATTGCACCAAAACTTGATTTTGAGTTTAAGGTGTACTTGGGGGGGCTTGTAGCTATAAAAGGGGCCATGGGCTCCCTTAGAAGCATCAACAGTGCTTGAAGTTCTCGAAAAGTGCATTCAATAAGGAATATTAAAGAGTAAGGAGTCTGAGCAGCTTCTTACAAAGGTTGATTACTAGTCATGGATAGAGCTTTACAAAGGCCATTGAAGAAGAGCAAGAGGAGCTTCCCAAGGATTGATGAGATCAATGGACACATTAGTGGGAGAATCCTACTAAATCAAGTAAGTATCATGGTCATTATTTTTGTTATTCTTTTCTTCTCTTCTCATTCCAACTTCTTCTCTTCTAATTCTTTTCCTTTTTTCTTCTCTTTTAGGATCACCCAAATATCCCGGGACCTAGAAGATTTTTGAAGATTAAGTGGCTTCCTCCACTCCTCTCTAGATTATCATTAGACATGAGGTCCTTCCTCTCTAGATGGCACTTCCTTGGCCTTGTAACCCATGCCACTCACTATAATGACATCCACCTTGAGGCATGGCATCGTTCGGTGTAACGATCTTGACCTCGAGCCTTGTGACTCAAGAACCGTTGAATTTAGTGAGTCTAGAGGACTGTCCAGAGTCCAGTGACTTAGCGCCACTTGGTTCTTCGTGACTTTTGCACAGGGTGCGTGCATGGTTCTCAGAGTTTCTCCTCAGAGAGTGGTCACATCAGTGACTCTCCACTAGTCGTGATTTTCTGACACGCGTGTGATCCCACCAGGGAGTGGTGGCGAGGCTTATCCGAGAGAGACAATTTTTAGACTGGTTATCGTAGGGCCCCACGTCTTACAGCTAGAGTCCAGCTGAGGGGAAAATCAGTCAGAGGCCTGACCTAGGACGCATGGTCAGTGTGTGCACACGTGGTTGGGGGTAGTTGGACCCGCGCTGACGAGCACGACCCCAGCTAGTTCTTGTTCAGTGGTTACTTGTACGGTGTCTTTGTCTCCGCCTGGGGCATCGCAGTGAGACACCTGAGGCGCGGTTTAAGACGTCAGTGGACCCATCTGGCCTTGCTTCTAGTGGGCAGGTACTCCTGTCACGTGAGTCGTGACTCTCCTATTTTCGGGTTTCACTTCCCGTCTGTGAGACGTGGCTTCTGGACCGTTCTAGTGTGTTTTCCTGAGGTGATTGCTAGAGGTGCTTGGTAGGGATTACCGAGGCCTCACCGGGCCAGTGTGGGACTGTGCAGCTACGATTGGTCGTGCCTGTGTAGGCAGGCTTCCGCTGTAGGGTTGCCGTGAGTGTTTCCTCGGTAGGTCTGGTGTTAGAGTGATCCAGTTTTTGATTGTGAAATTGGGAAGAGATCTTCCCTTTCTATTGCTAGTAGGAGTAGCTGTAGTGCTGAGTTTTGACCGGCCATCGGTTCGTTGTTCCTGCTGTAGTCATTTTACTAGCGTAGCTTTCCTTTTCGTCATTGTTTTCTCAGTTGGAGTTTCGCGGGACCCCTATTGAGTCTCTGTTTGGAGACTCATCCCTACTTTTCAGGTGTAGTGGTTCGTCCTCGAGGTTCAAGGGTGTTGCATAGCGATCCTTAGCTACTAGCTCACCGGGCCGAGTGTTCACTTGACATATGGTACATTTTACTACTTTAGACTGTACTTTCTGTTGAACTGGACTCTGTTGTGGTTAGTTGTTTATTTATTTCTGTTAATTGTTGAATTACCCTACATTATTTCCTATTTCTTTGTGCCTCCACACTCTTTTTTAATCCTTCCGAGCCCTCCGGCTCATGGGCGGCGGGCCAGGATTCGAATGTTATCGAGCTCCTCCCGTAGGGCTTAAGTGGCGTGACTTAACCCGTCGCGGGGGGTGAGTGCGCCATTTTAAAGCTTTGCTATCTTTGCGTGCCAGATTGGATGGTGCTGGTGGAGGGGAGTGTGCCAGATTAGGGCGCGCCAGGTTTAGCTTCTTTTGTGCGCTTGTTCGGGCCGAGTTGGTCCGTTGATCTCGGACCGGCTCCGGGAGTCAATTTGAACTCTCATCTCATTCTGGCCCTGTGGAATCGTCATGAGAAGTATCAGGAAAGCCTTTAGGCCACTGAGCGGCCAATTCCGGTGCCATCTGTGCCCTTAATTCGATCACCTGGGCTTCTCTCTGACATGGCCTTCGGCACCGTGATCTGCGCTACCAGGCAGGCTTCATTTATATTCGCAGCATCCCCAGGGAGTGGGTTACTACTCGGGGTACTTCCGCCCTGGCTGGGCAGCTATTTGGTCACTAATGGACCTATCCGGTCAGAAGATGTACTCACACTGGATCACTCAGGTTTTTCACTGACATGGCCTTCGATACCTTGTTCTAAGGAGCCATGGACGTTCCTTCACCTCAGGAGGGTTTCTTATCAGGTGGTAGACCACCAGGTATATTCTCGTCCTGATCGGATGAAGGATGGGGTTTGTTCGGCACGACCAAGTCGATATTGGTTTGTTGGGTAGGCCGTACGGCATTGCCGGTTTGTTGTAGATTTCTTCTGACCAACCCGAGGTGATGAATCATGGAGTCCCTGATGCTCTTATCTGGTGACCTGAGGCTTCAGCAGTCTGAGAGGACCATTGTTTGTTGATTTTCTTCAGCTTTTGCACTTTGGCGGGCTACATCCTTCTGTCATTCAGGTGTGATTACCTTTTGATTATATTTTGGGTGCCAATAGGATAGTGAGTGCCAGAAGGCGTTCATAGAGTTGAAAGAGTTCCTGGCTTCACCTCCAGTACTGTCAAAGCCAATTCCCGGGGAGCCGTTGTATCTATACCTTTCGGTGACTCCTTCCACAGTAAGCTTGGTCTTAGTCCGAGATGACAGAGGTGTCGAGAGGCCGATATATTATGTCAGCAAGGTGCTCCTCGAGGCCAAAAGAAGGTACCTCGCAACTGAGAAACTCATGCTAGCATTGGTAACCTCGGCCTAGCACCTTCGGCCCTACTTCCAAGGACACCCCATCATGGTGCTGACAAGCGAACCCCTGAAGGAGATTCTGGCCCATCCTGAAGCTTCCGATCGCCTCGTCAAATTGGCCATACTCCTCGGGGACTACGACATTTCTTACCATCCCCGCACCTCGGGGTGGGGGTTAACTTGAATTACACCAAAAACTACCTCCACACAGGGAGGGGCTGTAAGCCGGCCAGGCGGGGTGGGGAACGGAGGGGTCGGAAGCCGAATGATCTCACTCGGGCAAGCTGGCCTACTGCCCTTGCTGTCTGCCACCAGCGACTTGTCGGGGACAGAGCTCCTGGCTGGAATGTCCACTGGGGATGGGACTGGAGGCGTTGGAAAGCTTGACATTTTAGCTTGCTCCTGGAAGAAACGTCGTCTCGTTCTGATCTCGGATGCACCAAGTACGACAGATTCGGTAGAACTGCGCCGGGCTTCTCTGCTGCAGGCCAGAGAGGGCTTGGATGAGGCCGTACTCCCAGCTGGAGTATCAGATCAAGGCGAGACCAGGGACCACTGAAAGAGGACTTAGTCTAGTGCTCTTACACCAAAATTCTTTTCCTGAATCACCCAATCACGCTAGTGGTGGCTCCTAGATGTTGACTGGGTCGAGCTGGTTGTAGAGACAGAATTCTGGACTCGATTCTCTGGTGGTGTAGCTATCCGATCCGTGGTTGGAACATGGCGGGGCCAGAGTCGTCGTGAAGAGGGCCGTCCCAGGGATCTTTTAGAGCTGGAATGGCCCCGTTCTGAGGTGGGAGATGCTAGTGGCAATGATTCTTGTGAAGTCACGCTGTGCAGGATGCTGGCCAGATAGGGGAGACTTGTCGGGGGTGTAACTGCCAGTGGGAAAATCAGAATGAGGCAAGACCAAGTTGGACTGAAAGTTAACTGACCTCTGATGAACTTCACTAGAGGGATCGGATAGAAGATGACAGCAGAGACCTTGGTGCTTCCTGTGGTGGACTGCTTGTTCTGGTCACCAATAATTTAGACTGCAAGATAGGTTCAACTTGTCATCACCGGTGCTCTCGAACGGGAACTCCAAATGGGTTGGGGCCAGCTTTGGCTGAAAGCTGGACGACCCTAGTGGGGACTCTCCAAGGGGCTTGATCAGAAGATGGGGGATGAGGCTGGAGCAGCTTCTGGAAAGCGCATAGGTCACTGGCAGGACCTGACTTGCACAGTCGAGGGAGAATGACTCTCCTGGGCAGCCCAGGTGTTGGATGGACGCGAGACCACCTCTCCTGCGAAGCTACTTCGAAGACCTTTCCATCAATATAAGAATCAGCTCAAGGAGAAGCTCGGTGAAGATGTGGCAGCCTCTGAAAGCTCGAAGCTTTCTGCTGCTGTAGATTCCAGGCTAGTAGTATGGGAATATAAGGGAAGAATGGAGGGTTTTAGGTATGTTCTCTTCTCTTTTTTGCTTCTTTGAGATGTTCGAAGTTCAAATGTGTGTTTAATGCATGCGGGAGAATTTTTATTATTATTATTTAGCAATGACATGCAATCATTCATGAATTCAAGCATGCATGGGATGGAATTGCATTCGAGAATTTATCCCCGGTACAAGGGGGGGTATGTCCTCACACATAGTGGCGGCTTCCGACCGGACGTAATCCGATCTTTCATACGTCACCATTTTATATACCGTGGGGTCGTGGCACGCAAGCATACGTGCAATGTAATAATGCCATTATATGCATGAGCAGTGGTCTCTTTATTCATGAAATGCATGTGAGAAATTTTAGTTCATCCCCTTCTTTGTTTATTTAGCTGATGCTCATGTTCATGTTTGTCAGTCCGTCGTAACAATATTCATGTCCAGTTCTTCATGTCTTCCACAATTCTCTTGTTTTAGTCGGAGCATCTTGTTGTTATTTATTTCATTTGTTTGTTGCTTCCTTTTGTATTTTAACATGTATTATCATGGTGAAAATTCGGCAGCATCTTCCCCAGACCCGGATGCTGGGGTGGGTAAGGTGGGTACACACCTCCGGACAAGTCCGAGATGACCCCAAAAGTAGAGCTGCGCACGGAAGCGGCAACACCTTGAGAAAGCCCACAAACTAGCAGACGGAAGACACTGTAGAACGGGAGGGGACTCCACCGGATCAGGAGGCCGAAGTGGCTGAGCCACCGGAGTAAGATAAGGGGGGTAGGCCACCGGATCAATAGGAGGGCGGCGAGGCCACCAGATTACAGTGGGAGATGAGGCCACCGGATTAGGTAGGACAGAGGATGCCACCGGATTAGAGGGGAATTGAGGCCACCGAACCGTGAGATGGGGAAGGCCACCGGGTCAAGAATGGTGGCGAAGCCCCTAGATCAAGAAGGGTGGCGAAGCCACCAGATCAGGGACAATGGCATAGCCACTGGATCAAACATGATAGTTGGGCCACTGGATGAAGATGGGAGTGGAGCCACCATATTAGGGAGTGAGCCACCGGATGAGGGGCCACCGGATGAGGATGGTCAAAGGAGGAGGTGTCACCGGATGAACGACTCACTCAAATGCCATCGAATAAAGGTGCGAGCGAGGCCACCGGATCAGGGCTGAGCCACCGGATGAGGGGCCATCAGAGGGAAGGCCGTCGGATCAAGGTCATAACCTGCCACGGGGGTGGACTGAGAAGAGACTAGAGAGGATGACGATGAGGCTCAAACTAGTGTAACGCCTGAGAATTGTAAGTCTGGTGAGGCATCTCTATTTTGAGCCTCATTCATTTTCATTTTATTCATTCTCTCTTCTTTTTTTGAGTTTTTTTTAGTCGATTTGTGAAACTGACGTCGAGACGTATGGAGGTTGGTTCATCGACATTGATTAGATGCCGAAGTGAGGATGGGTTTACTCATTAACGAGGATAGAAGGTCCGGCTCAACGAGATGCTGACAGGTCTTACCGATAATGACAAGGGTCAGAGCTAGCATGTTCATCGACATTGGCTAAATGCTGAGGTAAAAATATGTTCATTCATTAACGAGGACGAAAGGTCCAGGTTAATGAGATACTGACCGGTCTTGCCGATGATGACAAGGGTCAGAGCTGGTTTGTTCATCGACATTGGATAAATTCTGAAGCAAATATGGGTTTATTCATTAACGAGGACAAAAGGTCCAGGTTAATGTGATACTGACCGGTCTTGCCGATGATGACAAGGGTCAGAGCTGGTTTATTCATCGACATTAGATAAAAGCCAAAGTAAAGATGGGTTTATTCATTAATGAGGATGAAAGGTCTAGGTTAATGAGATACTGACCGATCTTATCGATGATGACAAGGGTCATAGCTGGTTTGTTCATCGATATTGGATAATTGCCGAAGCAAAGATGGGTTTATTCATTAACGAGGATGAAATGTCCAGGTTAATGGGATACTAACCGGTCTTGCTGATGATGACAAGGGTCAGAGTTGATTTGTTCATGGACATTGGATAAATGTCGAAGTAAAGATATGTTTATTCATTAACGAGGACGAAAGGTCCAGGTTAATGGGATACTGACCGATCTTTCCGATGATGATAAGGGTCAGAGCTGATTTGTTCATCGACATTGGATAAATTATGAAGTAAATATGAGTTTATTCATTAACGAGGATGAAAGGTGCGGGTTAATGGGATACTGACTGGTCTTGCCAATGATGACAAGGGTCATAGCTAGTTTGTTCATCGATATTGGATAAAAGTCGAAGCAAAGATGGGTTTATTCATTAACGAGGATGAAAGGTCTAGGTTAATGGGATACTGACCGGTCTTGTCGATGATGATAAGGTCAGAGCTGATTTGTTCATCGACATTGGATAAATACCGAAGTAAAGATGGGTTTATTCATTAACGAGGACGAAAGGTCCAGGTTTGTCATGCCCCGGGTGCTGAAGGGTCCCGGTTAGTGTGACGGGCTATTATATCGATCATGTCAATCAGAATGATAAGAATTTCGACACAAAGATAGAGTGCGCAAAAGACAAGATTTGGAGATCGGTAGAGATCATGCAGCAAGATGGAGGAGAGGAAGGAGGAGGAGGAAGTGCTTTAGGACAGAGAGAATGGAAGATGGCATTGAAGAATGGGTCGGTGGATCGAAACCACATCCCCGACAGATTGGCGGGGTCATCAAGGGACCACCTAGATGTAAGATCGATTGGTAGGCAGTGCCCGCACGAACAATCAACAATCAAGAATTCAATTGGCTGCTTTCAGAGAAAGGGAGACCGAAATATGGAAGGATCAACCAACAGAGGTGGCGACCGAGGAATAAAGCTGAGCTGTTGAAGGAGGATTCTGATGCAGGAAGGAGATAGAATAGAAAGATCGGGTGAGCCCTCCTGCCCCTGGGAACGGTAAACTGACTTCTTGGGCTGCCACTGCATGAGCTGAACCTCCTGACTACTTTTCAGATCAACCACCCATTCCTTGAATAATCTAGCAAATGCTCGGCTAAGATTCATCATGTCATCAACTAGCCCATTTAGCACCTGGGGTGGATCGGCAACTGCATATGCCGCATTTCTTTGTTCTAACCGAGCTGACTGTGGATTTATTGTGCCTGGCTGGAGAGGGTCTCTAACAAAATATTGACGGTAATCCCATGTAAGCGGGCCTGAATTGCCCATCATAGATAGTGTGGACTCTCGGTAGCTGAGACCCCGTCTGTTCATTTTTCTGCCCTTGGGCACCGGCTTAGTGCGTCCTTGAAGTTATGCTCCGAGGCCTCTCCCTGGTTGTTAGCCTAATTTCAGAATAATAGACCAGCATTTTGAATCTCGGATCTTGGGCTTCTCTTTAACATTAACAGGCATAGTAACGGGTTTGCAGGGTGCATAAGTCCATGGGAAGTCCAGATCCATTACAGAAATAATGGGCCGATTGCTGGGCCATAATGTGGGCAAGATCTTCTCTGAGATGGCCTTCACTGATTGGGCCTAGGACAAGCTTTTAACCTTCACCACCCTCCCCTGGAACGGGAATTTGAGGCATTGATGGGCGGTAGACAACATGGCACCAAGAGTATCAAGCCATGGGCGACCCAAGATAGCCTTGAACATAGGGTCGATATCCAGCACATAAAATTCAATGGCCATAGTGAGAGACCCAAGTTCAGCTTGCAGGGTGACTATCCCATGACATGCCCTTCGTGAATTGTCATATACTGCAATGGTTGTAGGGGTCGACCGTAAAGCTCTTCCGAGAGGTTGCAGGCCCTGAGAGTGCTGAGTGGGCACACATTAATTGATGCCCCTGTATCTACCAAAGTCAACATTTGCTGCATCGAGGCTGGCGGTCGACCGGAACCTGCTGGCAGTCGACCGTTCTGAGAAAACCCTGTAGAAATTTTATTGCTGGAATTTTTAATCACCGCCCTGGGCTAGCGATCGACCGCCACTAAGAAACCTGCAGAGAGATGGTCCCTGGCATTTTTGGTCGACCACCCCTGGGCTGGCGGTCGACCAAAATCTGGGCACTTTCCAGATTTCATTCTTTTAGCTCTTCAACCCCTTTAGCTCATTCTTTATCTCCTTTAGCACCCTGTTCTCGTCTGTGGCATCAACCTTAACAGTCCAGAGGGTGTCAACTGAGTCTTTGACCTTGTGTTCTCTTGGCTATGCTTCATTGTGCATCGACCTTGGCTATGTGAAGTGTCGACTCATTTTGTGCTAAGTGTTGACTCTTCTTGAAGCTAGCTTGATCTTCTGTTAGCTGTCCAGCCTTTTAGTTCTTGAAGGGATTTTCATTCTTGGAGTTTCATTCGTGCTTGGGCGTGAGCATTAGGCTTTCACTTTTACAATCTCCACTCCATTCCTTGTCCATTCATTGGCTTATCTGTCACGAATAAAACATCACGTATGTCAGTCATATGAGAGTGGAAAAAAATAATGACTTATAGTGTTTAGCCATTATCAAAACCATGAGATTCAAATGACCACAGGGGCACAACAAGAGGCAACCTTGCCCGATCCCCAGATCGCTTGGGAGGAATTTCTAGAATATTTCAATGGAAAGTATTTCTCGGAGAGAGCCCAAGAAAAGAAGGCAGCAGAATTTACCACCCTTAAACAAAGAAGTCTCTCTATAGCTGAATACGAGGCTCAATTTTCATGAATACAGAGCGAATGAAGGCCAAGCTATTCATGAATGGGCTAAGGCCCCAATACATTCCCCAACTAGCACCTATGGACATCCAAACATATGCTGAGATGGTCTGAAAGGCCTAACTACTAAAAGATACCATGGAGATGGCGGATAGAATCAAATGAAGAGTGGTGAAAGAACAAGTCGTTGACATTGGAAACTTTAAACCAATATTTGGAAAGAAGAAGTCAAATGAAGGAAGAACCCCTCAACAAGATAAAAGGCCTCGAGATGAAAATAGGCAAGCCATCCCTGCTACATCTTCAAAAGATATCTGCAAGTATTGTGACAAAACTAGTCGTAAGACTGAAGAGTGTTGGAGAAAGAAGGGAGTATGCTTGCATTGTGGAAGGGGAGATCATTGCATTTTCGATTGTCCCCTTGTGAAAGAATCCCCATTAGAGACACTCACCCTCAAGCTGAGCAAAGATATCTTTTATGCACAGCTTGCCGAGAACAGACTGGAGCACTTCTTGTGTGACCCCTTTAGTAAACACATCAACGAGCTGGTCTCCAGAGCAAATGTAGGGCAGACAAAACACTCCTGAATCAAGCTTCTCTCACATGAAGTGTCTGTCGATCTCAATGTGCTTGATTCTATCATGTTGTACAGGGTCATTGGCGATGTTGAGAGCAGTCTTATTGTCACAATAAAACTTCAAAAGGAGTGCAAGAGGCAAGCCAATATCCTGAAACAGAAGTTTCAGCCACAATAACTCAACCAAGCCATATGCCATAGCCCAATATTCTACTTCGACGCTGGAATGAGAACAAACAGACTGCTTTTTACTTCGCCAGGCGACCAGATTGTTCCAAGAAAGACACAACATCCTATAGTGGAATGCATGTCATCCTGAGAACCGGCCCAATCAGCATCTACATACCCTTCAACTTGAAGTCGAGCAGATTTAGTAATCAAGAGTCCTCTTCCTGGACATGTCTTTACATAGCGAAGAATGCGGTCCACTGCTTGCATGTGAGAAGTCCTTGGTGCACGCATGAACTGGGTGACAACACTAACAACATATGAGATATCAGGGCACGTCAAAGTTAGGTACAATAGTCGACCAACAAGCTGTTGATATCATCCTTTGTCAACCTCGGAGAGGTTACTCGTTTGTATAGATATACAATGATTTGCTTCAATGGGAGTTGCAGCAGGTTTACAACCTAGCTTCCCAGTCTCCATCAACAGGTCAAGAGCATATTTTCTTTGACACACATAAATGCTCTCATCAGAGTAGGCAACTTCTAGGCCAAGAAAGTATCGAAGCAGCCCCAAGCCTCCTTCAAATTCTTTGGCAAGTGCCACTTTCAATATTTGATTTCCTCCTCATGATCCCCTATAATGATCATATCTTCAACATAGACCAGAAGGATGGCTACCTAACCTGCCGCCCACTTGACAGACAGTGTGTGGTCAGCAGTACTTTGGGTATACCAAACCGAGCCATACCAAACCGAAATCTGTCAAACCAAGCACAAGGAGACTGCTTAAGGCCATATAGTGCCTTATGTAATCTGCATACTTTTCCTCCTATAGAGTAGCCAAAAGGTGGCTGCATGTTTACTTCTTCTTGGAGATCACCATTCAAGAAGACATTTTTCACATCTATAACTGCAACAATTTCCAAGAGTATTGTGCAGCAAGTGAGATAATGACTCGTACTGATTTCAATTTGGCCACTTTCTGGTCATTGTATCTATCACGTCTCTTTCTTTTCCCCACATAACCTTTCCCACTTTCCCAAGTGAATTAAAGCAATTTCCTAACCTAACCTTTCCCACTTTCCCAAGAACCTTTCCCACTTTCCCAGGAGAATGATTCCCCACCTAACCTTTCCCACTTTCCCAAGAACCTTTCCCACTTTCCCAGGAGAATTGAAGCAGTTTCCCCACGTAACCTTTCTCACTTTCTCTGGAGAATGAAAGCATGGGATCGGTTGATCCAAGCCAAACTACAGAATCGGAGGGCCACGGGATCGCCCAGGATCACCTATGATCGGCCGATTCGACCTGATCCGGGCTATTCCTGGCCGATCCGACCGATCTCCGGTTAGATCGGTGGACATGGGATCGGGATCGGGTCAGACCGCCCGAAATCCGAACGGATCAGGCGATCCGATCCCGTCCGATTTTGCATACCTTGGTCCAAGGTGACGTCCCATGATAGCTAAAGATGGATTCCTTCTTCATCCTTTTTATCTTTTACTTTTTTATCTTCTTTATTTTTTTCATTTTTCCCACATTATCAACTCCACCGCCCCTTTCGATTCTCGCCGAAGTTGGCCCCCTTTTACTTTTTTCAATGTGTAAGATAGGACCTAGGATCCTTTGCCGAAACCTTCTCCTTTGCTGGCGTCTTCATTTCATGGCAGGAGAAGGCATCACCCTACTTGGCCTTGATGGCCTAGATGTCACACATGCATTTGTTCAGAGTCGCGAGTGATCTTTGGCTTCCACGACATCGCCATGGGAATGTTTGCGACGGAGGCCAGGGAAGGCGACAAGAAGGCACAGCGGGGATGAAGTTGCGGTGCAGGGCTGAACTAGCAAGATCTGCACTAGAGGCAACCGGCAGTTGTGGGGTACATCCAGAGAAACAACATCCCCAGACGAAGGCTCGCCTGATCTTGGTGGTAGCACCGGACCTGTAGAGGCCTCCAGCTCTGCTCCTGGTGACACCAGTGCAAGGAGAAGTAGGGGGCCATTACTCCCCTATTTTTTCTCCCTCTCCTCTTCCTTTTTATTTTGTGGTTTTGCACTTTGGGGATTTTTTTTAGGGTATAACAATGACATATAAGCTTATTAGGAGGGTGGTAAAAAAGAAAACATATGTGGGTGCAATAAGTTTAATGGGTTCATAGTATACTCACAAGGACACATAAGTGAGCCAAAACAACCTCTTTCTCATCTGTGAGAAAATGGACATCTGCCCCATATCCTTCTTTAAAAATCTGGTCCCATGCGCGGCCGTGCCTAGGCCGCAGGAGTTTGTGCGGCCTTATATAGGCCGCATGTTCATTGTCATGCAGGCGATCAAGGACCGCACAACCGTCGTCTTCCCTGACGACAGTGACAGCCCTCCCCACCGGCAGGAGCCCTCCGTAGGCCCCCAAACTGGTCCTCTAGCATTCAAAAAAACCCCGCCCCCTAACTTAACTAAGCATGCATAATTACAAAATGACAATGGGGGTGGTTTTGAAGCCTACCTCGGGGTCCGGTGCAACCCTCCCCGTCACCACCGGCTCGTCAGCGGGCTCCTCCGGTGGCATCTCCTCGACCTCCTCTTCCGCGATGGGCTCCTCTGCCACGATGGACGACACGGCCACCGCCTCCTCCTCCATGGTGGTGGGCGAGGTGGCCGACGTCACGTCCTCCATGGGCGACGGCGGCGGGTCCTCCTCCCTGGTCAACGGCGGTGGTCGGCGGGCTTGGGCCTTAGTCCTCATCATTGGAAGGAGAAGAAGGGGGGGCGAGAATGGAAGGGAGTAGAGAGAAAGGGGGGGCTCAATTGCGTTTTGGCACCCTTTGCTCTCCCTCCTCCTCTATCGGTTACGGTGGGGGAGGGAGGGAGACAAAGGGTTGTTTTTGTTTAAACTCCACAGGGTTGTGTGGCCACGCGATAGACTGCCCTTCGTGAGCGGCCGTTCATGGACCGCACATCAGCTAATATCACCTTCGAAATGTCCTACTGTTATGCGGCTTGTCGTGGACCGCTCTTTGTTATAAGTGGCTCATAATGGGCCGTCCTTCTATTTGAATGCATATTTGTGAGATCTTTTCTATACGCATCACGCTTACTTAATAAGTTGGGTTATTTTTGATGATGTTTTCTGTAAATTTTGTTGACAATCTGTCTTGCAGCATTATCACCCACTCACTCGACAGCCCGCTGTCAGGTAAGTCAGGTAATGTGTTTCGTTCCCCATGTCCCTTAATGCATTACTATATAGTATTAAGCTACATTATCTCGAAAACTAGTTGGATACTCGCGTGCTCCAGGATTTGATGTTCCCCTTTAACAAAAATAGGTGATGATCTAGGTGCACGCGTTTAACCTCCGAATAGGCCGTTGGGTTGAGAAAGTCATGGGACGACGGTTCTATCTCACACGTAGTGGTTGTAGATAGTGTCCTGACCTTGATTGCCCCAGTCCAGCATAACTATTCTCGAGTAGTTTATATTTTATTATTTCTTTGCATTCATTTTGATGATTTCTTTATTTTAGCCCAGCATGCATCATCAGCAGGAACTGATGAAATTGGTAATATTTTTACAAAAGTAGTGGATATAAAAGAATGAGAAGCACCAGTATCAAATAGCACGAATGCAGGATGGGAACAAATTTGAATAGTACCTTTCATAAGCCCGTCGTCCCTAGGCGCTTCGTCATCTTCTAGAATAGCATTGAGGCGAGTCTGCCTCTTACGTCCACCACCGGAAGGTTGTTCCTTCATAAGGGGGCAATCTGGCATGCGATGCTCTCTGTTGCCGCAACGTAAACAAGCGCCAAGGCGCTTCCAACACTCTTCGGCTGAATGGCCGAACTTCTCACAAAAAGTGCAAGCCGTGATGACTTGCTTCTCCTCTTCCTTAACCTTCTTATTCTTCTGGGAACTACCACTGTTCCCGCTCTTAGACCTCTTCTTACTATCATGGCTTTTGTATGGTTCCGTGATGCTAAATTTTTCTTTCTTATTTCGCCGATCAGACCGTCGGCTAGATTCTTCACTCTTGCCCTTCAATTTCTCGACCTTCTCTAAGGTCCTTTCACATAGATATGCCAGTTGGATCATTTCCGCATAGGTACGGATATTCTGGGTCCCGAGTTGTTGAATGAAACTGGGTCTTAACCCGTCCATGAACCGATTGGCTTTTAACAAATCAGTGCTGACCAAATGGGTTGCATATGGCGCTAGACTGAAAAATTGAAGTTCATATTCGGCAACAGACATCATTCCTTGTCGTAGAGAAGCGAACTCCATGGCCTTTCTTTCTTTAACATGCTCTAAAAAATACTTAGCACGGAATAAGGTGAGAAATCCCTCCCATGTATGCGGTGCATCAGTTGGAGGTGCCGGAATCGACTTCCACCATGTGCGTGCATCTTTATTGAGTTGGAAAGTGGCCAGATGCACTTTCTCTTGATCCGTGAATTGAATAACATCAAAAATACGATTCATCTCATCAATCCAATTTTCGGCTTCATGCGGGTTGGAAGAACCATAGAATCGCGGAGGGTTTAAACTCCGGAAGTTACGATGTAAATCACCAGCCCTTGCTCCTGCCCCTGCTTAGGCCATAGTTTGCAAAGCCTGTGTAAGGCCCACAACTGTCTGCTGCATGCCATCCCAGTCTACGCGATGAGCCATGTGAATAATAAGGTACCTGTGAGAAATAACAAATTGTTAATTCTCATAAAATTAGAAATGGGTTAATTCTAGAACTAATTTACTATCTCATCCTGGGTTCAACCCAAATTCTCACATGGGTGGGGGAAATTTCTTTCTTAGTTCATAGGTATGGGTCCCTTCATGGCCGGTTGTGGCATCAATCATGACCTCCGTTACTGGCACCAGAAAGTCATCTTTAGGACAGGCTTTATTCAGATCTCAGAAGTCTACACATATCCTGATCTGCCCATTCTTCTTCTTCACGGGCACAATGTTAGCCAGCCACGTAGTGTATTGATTTTCTTTGACAAAAACCACATCAATGAGCTTCTCGAATTCTTTGCATATTTGAGTAATGAGCTTTGGCCTCATGTGCCACGGCGGCTACTTCATCGGCTCGGTTTCGGGGCTTATTGCTAGCTCATGTTGGGAGACTACGTGGCTCAGTCCTGGCATTTTCTTGTAGGTCTAGGGGAAGCAATCCCGATATTCTTGCAGCAGTTGGATATACAGCTTCTGTTCTTCAGCAGACAACTGGGAACTGAGGAAGGTTGGCTTAGGATCATCCTTATCTCCCAGGTTGACTTCTATCAGCTTATCGACTGTAGCTTGGCCTCCATCTTCTATCTCCGGGGGTGCCGGCTGAAGGTCGACAAAGTCTGGAATATTATCTTCAAGGTCAAGGACCTCGATCTCTTCATTTGGTTTCATTTGGGCTTCAATAGGGATCTCTGCCCCGGCCAGCAGCGGTTGTGTGGATCGTTCTATCAGTAAATCCACTGCCATTGTAGTTTCGAGTGGTGAGTTGACAACTTCATCCCCCACAGATAGGCTTGTAGTCATGGAAGACTGGTGGTTGCTTGTTGCTGGCCTGGAACGGCATTGCAGCTTTATAGTAGAAAGTGAGAAGGTCTCGCCCTCTTGAATCGCCATGTCCTCGGTGGAGGTGGCCTTTTCCTTTTTAGCAACATACATCTCTTGATCGGTTTCGACAGAAGCCTCCCCAATTGGCACGAGGGGTGCTGAGATCATAATCAGTGGAGGTCCACCAGAGGGAGACATCCCTATTTCTTCAACATCTCCGGCCTCACTACTGCTGGCCATGTCAAATCTGGCCTGAAGGGCCGCTTCTTCAT
Organism: Amorphophallus titanum; assembly: GCA_024336825.1. NCBI lineage: Eukaryota > Viridiplantae > Streptophyta > Magnoliopsida > Alismatales > Araceae > Amorphophallus > Amorphophallus titanum. The sequence continues at coordinate 209,115 of JANBPO010006026.1, forward strand.
GATAGACTTGCTCCCAGCATCGACAAGGAGTCATGGCCCCTATTTTCGAGTCTCTTAGTCGAGCCGGTTCCACATGTTCAGCTTCTGCTGGGTACTCATCGAAAGTTACCCTCGGTGAGTTGTCTTCAATGGGGTAGAAAGTAGAGATGGTGTCCACTTCATAGCACCCACTATAATAGTATTCCTCAAGGGTGAAGCCCAACCCCGGATGCTGAGAGACACGTCTCAGTTCTTTGTCCAGACTTGCGGGATACCACATCTTCTGGAATGCTTCTTTTTCTTTGTTAATTAAATGACTTCAAACCAATGCCACAATCTCTAATGGGATGTTAGCTACATCTTCTGTGTTGATGTCGAGGCCAAATTCTGCCAAAATATCAGAGTTATTCCCAAAATACCTTGGGCTACTAAAAGATCACGATTGGAACACGGGGGAATGAACGATAATGTTGGAAAAAACATAATGCGTGCTAGGGTTGATGAAACTTGATGAAACTATGTCCCAAAGTTAGATATGGACGTCCTCTTGATTTCATATGAAGATGTCCAAACCCAAATCCCAACAGAAGAGCATGCCCACTCGCATTTATGACCAGGCAGACGAAGGGTCACGTTTGTTCAAACCAAACAGGTGCATGGCCTTTACTTCCCTCCAACCAGCGACCTTGGGAGCTGGACTGAGCCTTGTAGGTCATGGGCAAACCCCTGGGAGGCTTGAAAATCATATATGGAGGTGGGTTTTGTGGGTAGTAAGCCTTTGGTGGCCATTCTCTTCAACTCTCCACCATCTTCTATCCTTCTTGAGTGAGAAAGGGTGAGGGACCTTGACTCCGCAAGAGTGGACGATCTGATGCGTGGAGGACGAGCCGGTGCACGGAGGACGATCCTGTAGCACCTTGGGACGAAGGGGAGAAGCTTTAGGTAGATCGGGGGTGGGGATTTCATCCCCGGGTCGTCGGTTTATCACCTTCGAAGGTAGGCACCTATCCTCAATCTTTGGGGTCAATAAAGCATTAGAATGTTTTCGAATTAGTTTCTATATGTTAAAGTGGGACTAAGGGTATGGAGGATCGACTACTATGTTTATTTTCTATTTTTCCATCAAATTACGTGCTTTCGTAAGGTTCCTATGAGTTTTTATCAAAAATCAAGGTCATTGCACTGACTATGTCGATGCAACACTTGGCTACATCGATGCAGTCTCTTCAGGATGCTGACTACATCAAGGCAGCGAAAGAGTTGCATCGACGTAGCCTTTTTGGAAGGATAATTGCGTCGAGGCAACCAGGAGGTGCATCGACATAGCCTCCTTTGGAAGGATGATTGCATCGAGGCAGCCACTGGCTGGGTCGATGCAGTTGGGGCTCTGTCCCTATTTCCAAAAACCAAGAATAAGAGAGTTTTGATGGGCCATTCTAATTCAAAAAAATCTGAAAATTTTGAAAATGATAGAGGACTAGGTTAGTAATTCACCGTAAAAATTTTGTCCTTACAAAAATTATACACTTGTAGTTATGAATTATTTTCTACGCATGTGTTACTAAGAAATAAACCTGATAATGTTGGATTTGTTGAAAAAGGGATTCATTAGGCCGAGTACTTCCCCCTGGGGAGCACCCGTGCTCTTTGTCAAAAAGAAGGATGGAACATTGAGATTATGCATTGCTTATCGGCAATTGAACCATCTTACAATCAAGAATAAGTACCCGCTGTCGAGAATTGATGAACTGTTCGACCAATTATCTGGAGCTAATTATTTCTCCAAGATTGATCTTCGGTCTAGTTACCACCAATTGGGGATCAAGGCGGAAGACATTTATAAAACTACATTCCGATGCAGGTATGGACATTACGAATTTACTGTTATACCTTTTGGACTAAAAAATGCCCTCGCAGCTTTTATGCAGTTAATAAACAGCATCTACAGGCCCTATTTGGACCAATTTATTGTGGTCTTTATTGATGATATACTAATCTATTCAAAAACTGAAGAAGATCATGAAGTACATCTCAAGAAGGTATTACAAATATTGCGAGACAACAAGCTATATGCCAAATTCAGCAAATGCCAGTTCTGGCTTGAGAAAGTGTCCTTCTTAGGCCACGTCACATCAAAGAAGGGAATTTATGTTGATCCTGAGAAGGTCGAAGCCGTACAAAATTGGGGACGACCAACGAATGCAACAGAGATTCGAAGTTTCTTGGGTCTAGCTGGTTACTACCGGTGTTTTATCAAGGACTTCTCCAAAATTACTATTCCTCTTACCAGATTGACACATAAGGAAGTGCCTTATGAATAGAATGAAGACTGTGAGAAGAGTTTCCTAGCTTTGAAGGATCTCTGGACCACTGCTCCAGTCTTATCTCTACCAATTGATGGAGAGAAGTACGAGGTGTATACTGATGCATCTAGTATTGGCCTCGGATGTGTATTGATGCAGAATGGAAGAGTCATTGCATACTCTTCCCGACAATTAAAGAAGCATGAAGAAAACTACCCTGTGCATGATTTGGAGCTAGCTGCAGTGGTACTGGCTGATAGAGATGTATGCCCTTTAAGCCAATCACAAGTGTTGTGATGACGACATTTCTTGTACAATTTTATTCAATCATAATAATGGTATTTTCTACATTATATTCTTAGCACGTTATAGCGTGTATGTTGTAATGTGATGAAGTCCCTGGATATGAGTTATGATGACTGAATCATAATGAGATTGTGATAATGAGATCAGTCATCTAGATGTTTATATTCTAAATATTCCTGATTGTGGGATCTTCAAGAAGGGACATTGAAGATCCAGCTAGACCAGTGCACGTGGTGCTCACTCATGTGATGAGGGTGGTGTGCACTTAGCACCTACCTTGTTTGTCACAAGGCAAAAACTTGCACGGACTCTGTATGCTGGATGCCTAAATGCACGAGCCTTAGAACCTGAATGAGCATGATATGCATGGACTTATGATATGCACGCACTTATGATATGCCCAGACTTTAGAGGAAACTGCACTGTTCGTGAATCAAAACAAGGAGAAATGTGCACTGACTATTTGAGCATTTAAACAAACATGCATGGACTCCAAAGATATACTCAGACTTTATAACGACAAGCACCAAGTTAAGTGAGCAGAATGAGCAAATATGCATAGAGTTAAACAGTGTTTGCACGAACATAGAAATGTATACTTAACTCAAATTGCACTGAGCTTTATTGCATGAGGGCTTTATTGTAGAATAAGATCAGAAGTGAAATAATGAGAAATGCAGTGTATAAAAAGATGTGTGATAACAAATCAAACATGTTTTGACAAATAGTGTGTGACATCATCAAAACCGTAAGGATGCAACAGTCTCAACCTCCTGCCTCCACATATCCGCCCTCCGTAACTCAATCCTCACCTATCAACCCTCCATGAGTCAGCCTTCCACCACCTACTCGCCTTCCATGGGTCAACCTCTCGCCTCCACATATCCACCCTCCATGAGTCAATCCCCCATGGGTCAACCTTCCGCGAGTCAGCCTTCCGCATATGTGACTCCAACTCCAGTCAAGGGAACACCACACCCGGGCAAGTGGATGTCATCCACTACATACCTCCTTCACATCCCACTCATCATAAATCTCCCGCCAGTTGCCAATTACCCTTGCCTATACAACCCCTACTTCTGTCTTCGCGATCTCCACAACCTTCTTCATCCCATACCCCTCGGCATCCATCTTGCCCGAAGCGGGCTCCTTCTCCTCCGTTGTCAGAGTGTTTTACTGATATTTTCAGGGGTTGATGGGCACTCAGGTGTTACAGCTTCCTCCAGTTGTGCCTTGCCAACCTGTGGTCGAGAATTTGCTCTAGTTTTGTGATTACCACCATCAGCAGGGACATTTGGTTGAGGATTGCCTCGAGTTCCAGGAGTATGTTTACAGCTTGGAAGATAATGTGATCCACATGATGGCGGCAATGGTTCACCATTCGGCTAATGTGATCCACATGATGGTGGCATTTTTTCTCTCTGATGATGAATCATAGGAGCCCAGTACTAACCAAAGAGCGCGGTCAATCTGGTATCCAGGGTGGAGGCCCTGGCACGATCGCAGACCCCTCCCCTTCCCCAGAGAAAGAACCCGACGGCTACTATCCTACAGATCTACAGACTGGCAGATTGTCAAGGGTGGAACTAAATGACCAGGAAAAATAGCAAATGTAGGCTGATTGGCCTGAAAATTTAATTAGAGATGGGGGACGACAGGGGGAACAAACCCTCAAAATTTGAGGTTGATCAGACACATGGATTGGGAGAGCCAACCTACTTTTTAAGCTTCTGTCCTAGATTTCAGAGTTCAGGACAGAAGGATGGAGAGTGGCTTGTGGCGGCTTGTTGGTGGCATGAACGGAGGCGGCGGTGGCGGTGGCTGAGCTTCGCACCCAGGGGAGGAGATAGAACTTAGAATCACTCCAAGAATATGACATCACACCATGGAGTTCGGTTGCAATCTCTGCTGTAAGAGAAGAGAGAGGGGCGCCCAAGGCTTCCAAGAGAAATTCTTGATTTTTCTTTGCATTAATCTTCTGAAATATGGAAATACAATGGTTATATAATACAAGAAAAAAACCTAAACTAACCTTAGATCTAGGGTTAGGGAGGGGCAAATGGGGGATGTGGGATCATTCTCCCATGTGGTCAAAATACAACATGAATAAAAAACACTATAAGGGGGTGCCCCCTTGACCATGAGAGGAGAACTTAGAATTCTCTTCTTTCCTCTCCTTAGTCCAAGTCCAAGGTGGACCATGGACCCACCCCTTTGGGCCCTATCAACCAAGTGGCCCAATGAGAGGGAGGGTGGGGGCCCCGCTGGACCTACTTGGGCTTTTTACAAATAAACCCAAAGACTTCTAAGGACTAACACTTTGGCTTATACTTGCCATACAATTACAAATCCAATTATCACAAGGGTATAAATGCAAACAAAAGGATACAAATGCAAACTAATTAAAAAATGTTAGTGGTCTTGCTCTGATGTCCCCATCAATTCTCCCTGGGTGGAGGAAACTCGACCCCGCCGAGTAAGGGGTGTGGCTACTCGTGTGGCTCCTGCGGATCCGTCATTGTACCAGGAAGCGCGGAGTACGCTCCACTCCAAGTAATCGTCACCTGCTCATCCCGTATATGTTCCATATGCTCACGCTGCTGTGGGAATGAGGCTAGTGGTGGACACTCCGGGGTGGGATCACTCTCAAAGGAGGGAGACGGCTCAATGACTCACTAGGAATCACCGCTAAGGCCCTATATGTGACTAGATCCGAGACATTGAGGTTGAGCTGATCCCAAATTCCGGCAAGTTCTACAACGCATGCATTAGACCCGACTTGCCTCACACTCGAAAGGGACTGACATTGCGAGCTTGCATTAGACGGCCATCTTATGTGGCCCCTCCTTCAAGGCCTTGCCGACCCTCTATTGCTCGAGTTACACTGCTCCAACAAACTCTTCTTGACAAAGTCGCTTCGTTGGAGGAATAATTAAAGAGGGTTACGAGCCCACGACCCACTCCTCCTACTCCAGCCAATCCCCTCTATGCTGCTTTGAACGACATTACAAAGATAGAGAAAGATTGGAAGGATAGGAGAGACGACTACGGCATCAGCATTTCAAGCGAGCAAGAGCCGACAGACTTCAATGATCAAGTGGAAGCCGTTGACCCTCCACTCATCCACCCCACTCACTCATATAGCCCTTCGCCTCCACTCCCGCATACACACTTACATCCACAAAATCCTCCACAACATTATACTCCACCACCTGTTATTACGCCTCCATTATAGCATCCACTTGATGATGATGATTATGAAGACTTAGAGACGGCACAAGATGTTGAAGTTCTGAAGTCACCTATTCCGAGTTTCCTCTGTTTTCCACTACCTCCATTGCCACCCGATGACCCCCCTGCTCAGGACAATGCCAACGTCCCTAACCCTGTTTATGAGACTAATTGGTGCTACGATGATGGGTCGATACTCCAATCACCCACACCGGCATGCCATGCATCTCCTATCCCTAATACCTCTCGCCCCATCCGGTGCTTCCTAAGCACCAAACCTTCTTCTTTTACACCATTAATTAGCACACCATTAACCTCTACTTCCCCGGCTTCCATCGAGCCTCCATCAATCTCCACTCCACCAGCCTCTGCCGAACCTCCCACTAAACTTCAAACCATAACACCGCTTCCTTGTTCGCCACCTAAAGCCTCTATTATCCCTATAACACCAAAGCCAATTCCCCTAAACCCAACTTTACCTACACCTTTACCCGAACCCGTGGCTAGTCCTGGGCAGGACTCACCTATTTTTGCACGCAAGCCGATCCCAGTCACTTCCAAGCAAGGGGAGAAGCCCGATGTGTTTGAATCTCTGCTTACCCTTCCATTAAAACTCTCCATTACACCTCCCTTGCTCATCAAGCTTACCACCTTCGCTTCACCTTCCTCTACCACTCAGGGTGGACGTATTGTTGCAAGCACATGTGCCAGGGATATCCAAGAACCGGGCAATAAGCACTTGACCTCGGCTATGCCATTCAAAATTTAAGATTTTATTTTTCGGATGCCGATCAATATTCTTATGCCAGGCATATTTGAGAAGTCTCCTTCAAGGCTCACTATGATAAATTCTCCCAAATTGATGCCATATCGAGTTGCCCCCTCATATATAGGTGTCTGTTGTGACTGAGGGTAGGTAGCAGCATATCATCTTCAGTGAAGGTCACATTCACCCTTGACAATGCTTCGACCAGGTAGTTTTCATACTGAGTAGGTGTCTGTAGGGCAGTAATAATTGCCTTCCGGATTTCTTCACTTAGAGAAAGAATCTCCCAGACAGTGAACCTCGTCAGGAGCTTTTTTAGCAGCTTCACTACCTGACTTTTGGCCCGAACATTTGACAGCTTCATCTCCTCCGCCCATCTTGGTTTGGAGGAGTCTTGTGCAACGGCCCCAGATGGACCTGCTTCATTGGACCTTTGGTCCGATTCTTCCTGCGGTGTGGCAATGTCACCTGACTGCCCCCCGGTATTTGCTACTGGCCTGTCCCTTTGTTCTTTTGATTGGCTAGAAGGCTGATGAGGTGGAGAGGATATATTCCCAGATGAAGGGATGGCCTCTTGACATGGTTGCTTGCCCTTGGATGTCTTCAGGAATTTCAGGAAGGAGGGAGTGCTGCTACTACCCCCAGCCTGATTGTATAACCCTGGCAGAGGAGGGACCTAGACTCCCTTGACCTCTGGCACCGATATATTATAAGGTTGCTCACCTCTAAAGATGGTATTATAGTTAGCAGGCGGTGGGTGCCCCCATCTTCGACCCGAGTGGGTCGCATGAGTAGTACTTGTAGCTTCGGCCTGGCTCGCCTCAGGCGTAGGTGTAAAGCAAATGTCCTCATCCTCCTCTTCCCTGGGCAAGTTGAAAAGGGTTGAGAGAGTATTGCAGGAGAACACTGCCTCCCTCTTGGCTTTGCGGGCCTTTCTTTTTTTCTTTTGTTTCTTCCCGGATGGCACTTGCCCCCAGAATAGGCTGTCATCTTCTTGAGCCTTCCTAGGCTCTTCCTTCTCTTCTAAGGAAAGTTGCTCCAACTCTTCACATGGGACATGATCCTTTATCATAGTGGCTGCAATTCGAGTTGTTCATATTCTTCTAGCCCATTTATAAGAGCATGGAGTTGCTGGATTGCTGGGCTGACTTCTTTATTTACTGCCAGCGGAGTTTGCTTCCTCCAGTTATTGGTGGGTACTCTGATCACTGCTGGCGGGTCCAACCAAACTGGTGCTGGAGTTGATAGAGTAGGTCGTGGTGTCGCGCCACAGATGTGGGCCCCTATCGCCGGGTGGGGAAGAGACTTCTTCTTTCTTTTAGCAGGGACTGGGTGGCATCCCTGTTGTTCAAGTAGAGGCGTCAGGAAACACGCCTCATAAGTATGTTGAAAGAGTAACAATTGCACAAATGAAATTTTATTACTAGAGGAAAGATTACAAGTCTATGAAAAATAGAAATTACAACTTGAATGGAACGAAAGAAAAAGGGAAGAAAGGAGCTAGGAAAGTGGAAGAGTGACGCCGCCCAAACGCCTTGCCGAGCCTTTGAAGAGATCGCCCCACCTTGGAAATAAACACCGCCTTGAGAGCACCAAAGAAGAATCTCCACCTTGGGGAGTTTAGAAGAATATAGAGGAGGGAGAGGAAGATAGAGAAGAGAGGGATGATGAAAGCTAGTTTAAAAACATGTTTGTGTGTGCGATCTATTGAAATAGAAGTGAACTGAGAAGAGGAAGAGAGGGTACAGGAGAGAGAGAAGAATAGTGAACAACAAAAATAATAAAAAAACCATGATTAACAATTGAAATAATTTGAAAACTAAGAAGAATTAGAGGATGGGGAAGAAGAAGAAATTGAAGATCATGAAGAGAGGAAGAACTTTGGTGTAGGGAGTAGAGGGAGAAAATGAGTAGAAGAGAGAGAAATCGTGAGAAGAAGAGCGGGGATGCCCAGATGAACAGTAAAATGTAAAAATAGAACTTTGAAAACTAGAGTATAACTTGAAAATGAAGCAGAACTAGCAAAAGAAAACGAAGAAGAAATTGTAGAGCTTTAAAAATCGAACAACTTTGATAAAAGAAGTAAGATGAGAATGTAGAGTGGTGATAGGCGGATCTAGAGGGGAGGGGCGAATAGATCAGCCCCCTTTTTGCCACTCTTTACGGAAATAAAGATAAGATCTAGTACTAAGACTGGGTGAGCAGCAGACAGATGAAAGATACTTAGCCAGACGATCAAATAGTAATAAGCAACGTTCCTACCAAGCATCTAGCGATAGAATCTAAGGATATGCAAACCACAAGACACAAGTTTTAAGGTGGTTCGCTCACTATCCATAGACCTATGTCCTCCCCTCACACAACATAGTGAGGCTTTACTAGTGCAAGAGCACTACCCCTGATTCACAGCTTCTTACTGAGAGATAAACACTCACAACACCGTTGTCGAATAGCTTGAGGGTTTCAACCCAACAATCACAGACCGGAGACCAACGTCGTCTGTCTTCCTACTCACAGGTAGGGTACGGTTAAAAGAGAAAGGTGGTTTTGAAGAACAACAAACTAAAATATGAAAACCCAGACAGAGTGTATCAAGAAGCTCTATGGAAGAGGAGGCTTCTGTCTGGACAGGAGGAGGCGAAGCCTTTGTCTTCTTCATCTTCCTCCTAGGTATCTGGTACACACATTTGATCCTTGAATAATAACCTTCCATCGGCTGAGATAGAAAACTCTTGCCTTTGATCAATATTAGCCTTAATCTCCTTTAACGTGGGGTCATTTTCTTATAATTTGACTAGATCTTCACTTAGTGTAGGTTGTGACCAGATAGTTGCAATAATACCCTTTTTCTCTTCTGCATCCACATCTAGATTCAAGTGAGTAAAATCTTCTAAAAGAGAAGTCATACCTTTCCTGAGGCTTGCTAGAGTTGCCATTGGTCTTCTGCTAAGAGCATCAGCTACATCATTAGCCTTGCCTGGATGATACTGAATAGAGAAGTCAAAGTCCTTAAGGTACTCCAACCATCTTCTCTGTCTCATGTTTAGCTCCTTTTGGGTTAAAAGGTATTTCAGACTTTTGTGGTCCAAAAATATAATGAATTTCTCCCCATAAAGGTAGTGTCGCCAGATTTTTAAGGTGAATATAACAGCTACTAATTATAGATCAAGAATAGGGTAGTTTTCTTCGTGACGTTTCAATTGCCTTGAAGCATAGCATATCACTCTGCCATGTTGCATAAGAAGGCACCCGAGGCCAATGCAAGATGCATCCGTGTAAACTTCAAATCTGCCTCCTTCAATAGGAAGTCCCAAGATAGGAGTAGTGGTGAGATGTTCTTTAAGTGTTAAGAAACTCTTGTCACAATCCTTCGTCCATATGAATGGATTTTCCTTTCTTGTAAGTCTAGTCAAAGGAACGACAATTTTGGAGAAGTCCTTAATGAGTCGCCTATAATAGCCAGCCAAACCGATAAAGCTTCTAACTTTCAATATGGTCATTGGTCGGCTCCAATTCTTGATAGCTTCTACCTTTGAAGGATTGACATTGATACCTTCTTTGAAAATAATGTGGCCGAGGAAAGAGACTTCCTTTAGCCAAACTCACACTTACTGAGCTTTGCATACAATTGATTTTCTCTTAGAGTTTGCAAAGACATTCTTAAATGTTCTTCATGTTCTTTCTTTATTTTTGAATAGATAAAGATATCATCAATGAAAAGCACCACAAATCGGTCGAGATAGGGCCTAAACACATTATTCATAAGTTGCATGAATGCTGCTGGGGCATTAGTCAACCCAAACGGCATTGCCATGAACTCATAGTGCCCATATCGACTTCGAAAAGCATACTTGTGGATATCTTCATCTTTGATCCTTAGTTGATGATAACCTGACCTGAGGTCGATCTTAGAGAAATACTCTGCACCAGAGATCTGATCAAATAGTTCGTCAATGTCTTCCTTATTTAATTTGAGTCGTGATGTATGAGGCTTTGCCCTCTAGTTGATGGATACTATTTTGTCAGTCTTCTGCTGTTAGTTGTTGTTATGGATTGATGTTAAGTGACTTTATTGGTATCAGTTGATGGATATTATCGACGTTATGGATTTGTGGTATTGGTCAATTCTCACCATGTCTATTTATTGTGCACTCTGTCATTGTTGAAATTCTTATTGCTCTGATTGACATGAACGATACAAACTCGTCGCGCTCTCCGGGTTCCTTCCGCGCTCGGGGCGTGACAGGTTCAGAGTAGACGAATCAATCTTCAGCACTCTGCCAATGTTACCAGCTATAGAACGCAGCATTGGTTCAATAAGGAAATTTACCGATAGTCCAGGGAAAGCAATCCAAGTCGGAAGAAAGGGCGAATCCTCATCAGGAGAAAAATTCATAGTCCATTTGAAAATTTTGAATGGTCGGCCATGGACATAGAGACTTTCCCGTAAAAGTAGTTGAAGGAAATCCTCTTGGTTACGAAAGTAGAGCAGCAGATGGCGAGAATCCAGGGCACTGATAACAATATCCTCCTCGAATCCACAACGATGAGTAAGATGAGACCTTATATCAGGGAAAGCAGGTCTGCCATGGGGAGTGCGAGCCACTAAAGAGAAAGTAAAATGTTCCAATGAGGCAGACAACTCCTCCGCACTAAAGAAAACTACGGGTTCACCACCATCCGTTGAAGCTAGAGCATGAACAACGCCGTGGACAATCGACGGCATCATGGAGGAAGTGAGAACTTCAGTAAAAGAACGACCACAGCCAAGAGGATGAACAGGGGAGGGAGAAGGCGGAGAAGATTGGAGAGAAGGGAGGGCAGCAGAGGCCACTGGGGTCCCCCCCCCACGGCCGCCCTGGGCCCTAGATCAAGAGGAGGACAACGTTTTCCCCATGGAGCTCCATTTTTACCTCTTGGTTCTTTTTCAATATTTTCAAGTTCTAAAATTTTAGCCACTAAGGCTTCATTTTTAGTTTTCAACATTGAAATGATTTCTTTACAACTATCAACCTCAAGCATGGAAGACTTGTTTAATTTCTCAAGCTCAGCGCATTTTTCACATGAAGAATTAACAGCATAAGTATTTTCAAATTCAGAACATTTCACACATGGAGAGTTAACATGTGAACAATCATCAAGTTTCTTTTTTAATTTTTGATTTTCAGATTTCATGGTTTTATATCTTTCAGACAACTCGTCATAAACATTAACAAGCTCATCATAGCTAAACTCAGTCGATCCCTGGGATCGGCGATGGCTGGATCGCAGCCGAAGTGCCGACGGGAGATCCGGAACAGAGACCTGTCCCGCAGCTCTGTAGCTGGACAGATCTGCGCGACCCAGCTAAAATGATCGATGTGCTCAGATCCGAAGTCGGATCGGAACGAAATCAACGCCGTTGTGAAGGGCACTTGACGATCTTCCACATATCAAGATTTGAGAACCATCCACTGTGCCGATTTTCCAGGAAAAACTCTGCAACACAGATCTCATGCTGGCAGGGTGTGCAGGGCAGACTGTAACCTGTCTAAAGGTGGAGGTTGACCGAAGGGAAAATGGTGGATCTAGATCAAGGGGTTAACATGGATGAAAGAGAGGGAAGTGGGGGTCGTGCACACCAAATTTGGTGGCAATCAGAGAAGGTTTAGGGGGTGGAAAAAATTGGTTTGCAGGGTTCTGTCTCGCAGGTCTGCACACAAACAGACTACGCGGGGTGGTAAAATAATGGTGGGAAGGGTCGAAATGGTGGTGGATCGAAGTGAAAATTGAACTGGGAAGAGTGGAGGATGTGGGGAAGAGGTTGTCAAAGTTTGAAACCGATCAGATGGTGGGATGTGGAGAACCAACCTTTCCTTTCTCCCTCTGTCCTGCTTCACGGAGCTCTGGACAGCAGGCCAAAAGATGGCTTGTGGCGGCTTGCTGGCGGCTCCGATGGCGGTGGCGATGGCTGGGCGTCGCACCCAGAGGAGGAGATAGAGGTTGGGAATCGCTCCCAAAGGAGAGTAGATCTGCAGATTTCTCTACTACAAGAAGAAGGAAGAGAGAGGGAGAGGGGTGCACCCCTTCTTGCTCCAAGGCAAAGCTTCACATAAAATTTCTGATTAATTCCTCCATAAAATTGTTACAAAAATATTTTATATCAAACCCTAGACTTAGGACAAAAGACTTAAACTAACCTTGGTCAATAGGAGAAAGGAGGGGTAGTATAGGGAGATGACAAATGTGGTCAAGCCCACATTGGCAAAAGGGAGGGTGCGCCCTGTCTCCCTTGGCTTGGTCAAGGATAGCAGCCCCCCCCCCCATGGATAATTGACCAATATTTATAGTTGACCACATGTTATAAGTGGGGGTAGCCTTGGTGGAAGCTTAACCAAGAATGGTCAACAATATGGGGCTATGGAAGAGGGGGCGCCCTTGGGCTGCTTTCATGGGCCTTTGAATGGTTTTTTTTGGAATGGGCCTTGATGGTCTTGGTCTTCATGGCCTTGGAAGGGTCAAATAGGCTTTGGGTGACCCCACATCATATCCAACCCACCATAAAAATTTTACACCGTTCTGAGGTCGTTTACCCCTCCTAAACCCATCCACCATCTCTGCTACCCAGTCTATCTGCACAATCCTATAGCACTGAGTCTTGCTGTCCACCACTCCCCACACCCAAAACTTCCACTGCAACCATCCACGCCACTCATCCTCCATCTTCCCACATAGATCTCCCATACACCAGAGAAAAATCAACCTTAAATTCCACGTGGACGCCCCGTTGCCATGCTGCTCTCTCTCTATCTGTCCCGCTACCTATAGATAGGCCAGACTGCACAAGTATTCACTTTCAGTGTCGCCCTGACTACCACGGTCACCTGCAGTGACCCACCTTCCACTGGTGTCTCTGGGACATTCCCACCTACATTCCCGCCGAATTTCATGTTCATAGGATGTCCCGAAGGCTGCATTCTATGCCTCCTCACCCGCTGGTCACCTGTGTCTGTGCAGACTGGCCTGCAGTCTTCCTGTCGCTCGTGACTACACCGGAGGTTCCGGCCAGCACTATCGGTTTCCATCTTCTTCCAGGAGGATCGTCACCCACTACAGCGTGCCGTCAGGGACTTTTGCACCTTCCTCGGCCTCCGTGACGCGTCATTCTTGCTGCTGGTTCTAGTCTGTATCGGTTCATAGCACATGAGAGTTGCCGTACTTCATCCACTTGCGACCCATCATCCCACTTGTCATGACCCCAGATTCACTGTGTAGCCTTTTATCTCCCTGCGAGGAGTGGATAGTGTTTGGATTGTGCTTATTTAGCTTTTGTACCATGATTCGTGCGATTTGGCTAGGCATCTTCCCCACGCCCCAAGAGTGGAGGTACGTGTGCACTTCCTTGCTTGGTTTAGCTTGCTTGTCTAGTATATGCTCTGGAGCTACTGCTTGTGTGTTCGTTAGGCTCCTAACCTGTCTTATATTCATATCACTATCGCGGTGAGAGAGTGTGACCATCCCGTGCTTTGATCCGACCACGAGTGTGAAATTGCCTTCCCTAGACTCTATCGGTTCATCAACCGTGCAGATCGACACACTTCCCACTCTTGGGGGATGTGTGCGAGCTTGTGTTGCTTGTTTTAGGCGTGATCCCTCTCTTGGGAGTCATAGGTGTTCGAGCCACGTTACTCAATCTATTGTGTCATTGCTAGTTTAGTTATCTGTTTAGTCGTGTCATCACGTAGAGTCCTAGTTCGCATAGCGTCCCACATCAACTTGGTATCAGAGTATTAGGTTTGTCTAGGGTGCATTTGAGTTTGCAGTTGAACCTTCATGCTGCTGAAAGGAAGGAGCTGTCTATTGAACGGCTCTAGAAGACGTCTACTGATCAAACTTCTTCTTGGACTTCTTGAATCTCTTGAACTTGGGTTTAGAAATAGGAGCGCCACTAGTAGTCGACACAGCATGTGAAACTCCTGACACAAACGGCTGAAAACTCGGCTGAAACCGCATGCTCGACTGAACAAGGCCAACTTCAGTAGACCCTCGAGATCTTGCCATATCCAGCTCTAGCGCCGCAGCTGCCTGGTATGCTGCATCCATCTCGGCTAGCCGAGTTGCAATTAACAGCTGCCGTAACTCAGCCTTCAGCCCACGCAGAAACTACTCAGTCTTCAAGGCTTCATCAGCAAGAACATGGGGCGCATACTGACCCAATTCCATGAATTTGTTTCGATACTGCAGCACGGTCATATCACCTTGAGACAATTCCATGAATTGACGCATCCTGTCCATCCGGAGATAAGGTGGACTGTACGTGTGCTCGAAGGATGCGACAAACACTATCCAGGTGATCTGGCGAAGTGGACGAGAATGAAAAGTAACCTCCCGCTCTGTGGTCCACCACACAAGTGCTGCTCCTTGAAGTTGGAATGTAGCACGCATGACTTTTTCATCCTCCGTGCACTCCATTGAACGGAATACATGCTCGGTTGCATCAAGCCACACTCTGCCTGCATCAAGATCTGCGTGACCTTCATAAGTCGGTGGGTGGAACAACAGAAACTCTTTTAGTGATCTGTCATAGCCACCAGGAGGCAAATCATCTTGAGGAGCAGGATCAGCTTGAGCTTGGTCTGGGACAATTACTGGCGGAGGAGAGGTGCCACTTTCCTCCCTTGGACCAAGACCTCGACCTCTTCTTCTACGAGGTGGTATTTTGAGCTAGAAGAAAACACACAATGATAGAAAATCCATCAGTAGTCACGGGAAACATCCTAAGCTAGCAGTAGATGACTCGCATAGACTTGTTCTGGACTGGTGCCATTTCAATTCCTTATATAAACTCACAACACCACTCTGATACCAACCGTAACGACCCAGGAGATCTGGATACCGATAACCCGATATCATCAGATTACCGATACCAGGAACTCAGGGAAGTTACCCAAGAGGCTGATGAGGCCCCGTAAGGGTTGGAGGAGTTTGTCGAGGGGATGCATAGTGAATTGTAATTCCACGCTCACAGTATTAATTAAAGTAGGAATTAGAACTTTAATGCGGAAGCAATTTAAACATATCAGAGTGATAAACATATATAATAGTTCCAGCCAATCCATACCAAAAATCGCGTCATAGTCAACTAGCTATAATGCATAAAGCCTCGCTGGCAGATTCTGACCACTGACCACAACTGGAGAATTTTCCAAGCACATAGGAGTTGACATGAAATCACCAGATGGCAACTCCACGAGCATGTCACAGGAAATTTCATTCACCGGTCTCTCGACACGAGTAATAAAATCTTCGGAGATAAACGAATGCATCGCACCTGAATCAAAAAGAACATGCACTGTGCGATCATAAATCAAAATCGTACCTTTGATCAGATTAGATGCCAATGCCTCTGCACGAGTAATATGTGTAACTCTGGCTCTCGGCGGATGAGTAGCGGTAGACGACTGCTGAGAAGGTGTAGGAACAGGCGGTCAAAACGGTTGAATTGGTTGAGAAGGCTGAGGCGGCGGTAGAAGACGGAACTACGACTGCTGTGACTGCGAAGCCTGAGTGAACTGCACCGTCTGCTGCCTCAACGGACAGTTATGGGAAATGTGCCCCGGCTGATCACAACGATAGCACACAACTGGTAGGGAACACGACACACCCAGATGACTGCCACCACATCTGGAACACATCCTCGGCTGAAAAATAATAGAATCTGAACGCGGCCGAACGAACGAACCAAAATGCTGACTCGGCTTAGAAAATATCGGCTGATCGAACCTCTTCCTCTTCTTCTTATGACGGAAACCTCTGCCTTGAGATTGCTGGAAAGGAGCACTATCGACAGGAGAAAAGATGGGAGAAACTCCTGAAGTAGACGATTGGTGGGACGGCTGATGTGGCACGACTGACGAAACCATTCCAGTCTGAGCGAAACCTCGAGTCCTCGCCAACTCCAACTCCAGTGCAACAACGACTTGATAAGCGGTATCCAGCTCAGCAACATGTGTAGCGAATAGCGATAGGCTCAACTCTGCTCTCAGTCTGCGCAGAAACTACTGAGTCCTCACAGTCTCATCGACAAAAATATGCGGTGCATACCGGCCCAACTCAATGAATTTATCATGATATTGCAGCACCGACATCTCACCCTGTGTTAGCTCCAGAAACTGATACATCTTGGCTAACTTCAGGCAGGCTGGAGTATAAGCATGCTCAAATGCAGCAACAAACTAAGCCCAAGTGGTCTGTCGAAGCGGACAAGAACGGAAGGTGACTTCCCATTCTGAGGTCCACCGTGTGCGTGCAGTACCGTGAAGTTGAAAAGAGGCCAACATAACCCATTCATCCTCGGTGCACTCCATACATTGGAAGACACACTCAAAAGACGCTTCATTAAAGTAAGGGTTTTTTTGCATATAAACCATCCTTACGAGTAAAATTATAAAGATACGTTTTCTAGAAACATATTTGAACACGTCATCATTTTTATGGGAATGTTGGAAAAATGCCACTGCGGTTAACTTCTGTCCATAAAATGGAGAATATTCCACGTAACTTCCATTGCCTAAGTTAGTTGATCATCTTGTGACAAAAATAACTTTCCCAGAGAGAGAGAGAGAGAGAGAAAGCATTTCATCAGAATGTTGCAAAAATGCCACTATGGCTAACTTCCCTCCATAAAAAGGAGAGTATGCCACGTAGCTTCCGTTACTCAAGTTGATCATCTTGTGACAAAATTAACTTCCCCCAAGCTAGAGAGAGAGCATTCTGCCAGATCCCAGTACAGGAGAAATGGTGATGTCCACCATCTCTACTTCTTCCCTCCCTTTGAGGCCCGCACCTCCAACCCCGACTTCTCCAGTCTCGGTTGCTCTGCAGGCTCGAAGATGAGAGCCAACTCATCAGCCACCTTCTGCCAGATGCTGGGTCGCCCAGCTGCTACAGGCTGTCCTCATCCTTGGTCTCGTGGTTCCTGCCCAACTTCATGCGGTAGCTCAGCACCAAGGCCCACTGCAACTGCAGTAACATTGGCATTGCACAGTTCGTCTTGGTCTTGTCATCCAACACCGCCGGCTGCCTACCCAATGTTCCCGCTCCTGCCACTGCCATTTCTGACACCACGGTGGCAATTACTCAGGTGGGGTGCACTGTGGTAGGTGATGTGGGCCAGGCACGCGGCAAGGGCGTGAAAGCTGTTGCCACTGTCATGGTGGATGGTGTACACCAGGGCCTATCCGAAGGGGGGGGAGAGAGAGTCCCCTCCGGCACTGGTGCCCCACCCAGCAGGGGGTGCAGAGAGGAGGGGGAGAAAGAGGGTGTGCAGTGTGTATGTGAGAGAGAGCAGAGGGGTGTGTGTGTGAGAGAGGGTGTGCAGTGTGTGTCTGTGAGAGGGAGAGAGAGTAGAGATGTGTGAGAAAGAGAGAGAGCAGAGAGATGGTGTGCAGTTAGAGAGAGAGAGCAGATAGAGATGAGAGGGAGGGAGGGTGCTGGATGGGGGGTTTCCCTCTCCGGCATTGGCACTCCCACCCAGCTGGGAGGTGCAAGGGGGGGGGGGGGTGTGGGGTGGGGTACTGTCCTAAAATCCCAAACTGTGCCTTAAGCCCCCGACAGTACGGAAGAGGGGCGGGGTGGGAATGAGGGGTGGTGGGGGGGGGGGGGGGGTCTTCCGGCAGTCCTCACGAGAATAGAGTAAGAGAGCGAGAGGGAGGGGAATGTAATAGGGAAAGAGGAAGAGCAGGGAGCCACACCCTCGCTCGACCTCTGCCCCCCTTTTCTTTGTCTTCTTTCCCTTCCCTTCTCTTCTCGTTAATACTTTTGACCTCTGATGTATTTGGCCCGTGTTCACCATGAAAAAGAAAAAAATCCTCCGCCCTTGTTCTCTCCTCTGCCTACTCTCTTCTGTGTTATCCTTCGTCAGTTTGGGTTCCTCCGTGTACACCCCCCCACTGGCTCTCTCCTCCCTCAGTGCAGCCTCCTAGTCAGCTTCAGGAAGTCTTCCCCTCCGTTGTTTTCATCCGGGTGTTCTGATGGTTTACTAAAGGTGTTGCCGTCCCCGGACGCCCACCTCCAATAGTCGGGATCCGTCACTCCTTGTGGGCACATTCCATGTACTTCCCTTACGTCCTGGGTCAAGGGGAGGTGCTGCCAAAATCGTGCCACGGATTGTAATACGTTGAAGGGCCAATGGGAGTAGTGAAGAAACTGGACAGTTGACTGTGAATGTTCTAAATGGGCTTAAGAAACTGAGAACAACGTGAAAGGTAAGGCGATAGAAGTGATCAAAGGGAAACAAGAGAAGAAAATTCACTTATTAACCACGCAAATCAGTTAATTAAAAAAAAAGAGAGAAGAGAAAAAGGAAGAAAACAAAGGCCTTAAAGTAATCAGGAGAAGTGTGCCCTTCATATCCTTCAGCAGCACACACTCAATTCCCTCTCCGATACACCCCCAAGGTCACCCTCCTTTGCCGGCACGCCTCTCAGCCATTCCTTCAGCGGCACGCTCTCCGCCGGTACACTCTTGCGAATGCTCCAGTGGCACACTCACTGGAAGCCTTCCCCGACACACCTCCCCTCTCAACCCTTCGCCGATACGTCCCCTTAGGCCATCGCCGGTACGCTCTCCCAGCGTCTCTTCCTCCGTCTCTTCTTCCGTCTCTTCCAGCGTCTCTCCCTTTCTCCCTCCGTCTATCCTCCCTTCTTTATCCCTCTCTCTCCCTCCGTCTCAAGGCCCAGGGAAGTTAAGAAAACGCAAAAAAAAGGGGAGAGAAAATATAAGAGGATAAGTAAATAAATTGGCGAATAAGAGCGAAAATTCGCGCAGCAGTTCGTAATCTAGTTACCGTGGGCCCCTGCAGTTACCATTGTGTCCTACGGGAGGAGGGGAAAACTAGCTAGAGGCCTGACTCCTGGCAAGAGTCAGTGTGTGCACACGTGGTCGGAGGCCGACCGCTTCCCTCGCGTGGGACGTATCCGAGCTTGCCTAGAGTCTTAGGTCGCCTCGCGGGTCCGTCCCGCATCAGATGGTCTTCCTTCAGCGGTTCAACATTCAATGGAAGCGGGACTTGTTCATCGTTTGCAAGGCTGAGCAGGCGTTACTCGTTGAAAGAGATAGCCTGACAGATTTTGTTGTGTGGGGGAGGCCCATCTATCTCCTCAGAGAAATCAGGAAATGGAGCACTGTGCTTGGATTGCAAGACCTGGCTCCAAAGGACGGGCTGTTGACCAGAGCCCCTGAATTCACACCCGCCTAATGGAACGAATCCACAGGTCGTGTTGACCGGGAAAAACCAGTCTTCAGTTTGTTTCTCGCCCCATTGAAATGGGGGTACCGAGAAGAATCCTTCTTGCTGGATTGTCTGGCAGTCCGTTTCAAGCATCAGATTTCCATCGGATGGTTTGCCGAGCTGATGGCCACAGACACCCACACATTCAAACCCAGAGCTGTGGAGTTTATAGACTATGTGCTGCAGTATTACGCTCCTTTCTTGGTCAAGGCTGGCGTATACCATAGCATGTATGCCTCACGGTACCGCTACCCTATCCCGAGGGGTCTATGCTGCGGCATGATCAAAGTATTCTGTCTCGAGTACAATACTTTCTATACATTGGAGGGAGAAACTTTTTTGGATCTTTGGAGTCTTTCGCAGCTCAGCGGCTTGCCAATCGACGGAGAGCCATACGAAGATTTTGCTGGCCAGATCGGCTGAAAGATCAGACTAACAGCAAAGGCTGATATTTGACAGGCTTTGCTTACTGCTACCTGATGAAGGCGTATCATACACTTTGCCGCTCATCATACGATACGAGGGAGGCACGCAAGCCTAGAGAGAAGAGGCGTGTGCGTATGGGCACTTGGCTTCAGCATTTCTTCAGTGGGGAGCAAAAGTATGAAGACTTTCCCACTGTGGCACCGACTGCCTTGAGGCGGAAGAAAAGGGTCCGACTACAGGCTGCTTTCCCGTCCACTTTGAAGGGAGGGCAACAAGGAGGCCTGAACCTTGCTGGTGTTGATGCAGTCACGCATTGTGCTGCACATTTGACTTATTGGATTTGTTCTTTTGCTCTGCCGCAAGGCGATGAGAGTGTGATTAGGGCAAAGGCCATCTACCCTACTTGTTTGATGGCTTGGGGTACGAAGCTGTCCCTTTGCCCAGTGGCTTTATGCTTGATTTATAAAATGTTGGGAGACTTGCACAAGACCGATCTTCCCAGGAATTTGTGGACCAGTCCCAGTTTAAATTTCACACCGATCAGAGGTCGTTTGCCTCCCATCCCAATCAGTAGTTTGTTCCTCTTACAATCTACCTTTGAGTAGGCTAGGCTGATAGTCTGTGGTAGGAGATTTTTCCCACCCCCAAAACATGGTCAAAATCCTACAAAAAAACTATGTATGTGACCCTATCCCTACCCTCTACTCACCATAAAATTCCCAGGTCTGAATTCCTTCATTTGATCCATAGTCAAAGGCCATAAATAGGCTGGTTCCACTCTGCCCTGTGGATTCTGAGTTTCAGGATAGAGCCATCACCCAGCTCGCAGAGTGTGCCATTTTCATTCAGACCATTGGATGGTTTTGAAATTTTAGTATGTCGAAGCTCTTTGAGTGCACTTCGCAATGGCGCTAACCTTGTCTCTATCTGACGCTGTGACTAGGCGTATCGACCATCCTCGTCAGGGTGCGTAGATCCAACCTGAAGCAGAGCTGCAGGACAGCCTTGGGAATTAATTCCCAAGACATTGCATGCCACCTCTTCGGTGATCGTTGTTCCTGGGGATCGACCCGGGACACTCCAGGAGTGCCCCAACCTATCGTTGTAGCCGGGAACAACCTCAGACGTCACCGTACTAGTAGCGGGTCCCACGTGCTATCCTGCGGGCCCGAGTGAACAGTGCTAAACCGGCCGACCGCGTCCACCCGAGTGCCACCGAGTGCTACACGTCAACCCAAACTCGTTACTCCCGGGTATCGCATGTAGCCCTTTACCTCCCTGCCTAGAGTGGGCAGAAATAATTAGTTCTGTAATTATTAATAATTATTGTACTGGGAGTACGGGTTCGGCCGGGGTCACCTTCCCCATGCCCGGAGCGTGGAGGTACACCCCCTACCCCCTTGTCATCGTAGTTACTTGCTTTCTTAGTATAGTTCTGACTGCCGCTGCTAGAGAGCATGCTAGGATCCTAGATCGTACCTTTCGATCACCGCTATAAGAAAGAGAGCGAGACCCAGCCTGTGACCCGACCCGGGCACGAGAGAGAGCTTGACCACCCTTGACTCGCTGTCAGTTTCTCAACCGTGCAGGTCCGATGCTTCCCTCGTTAAGGGATGAACATGAGCTTGCTAAAGTCTCAGGTTGCATCTCCAACTTGGAGTCGAGCTCGTCCTCTCGTCCTGCATCACATATGTAATTTTTATTTGAGTCATATGATTGTAATTTTTCATTTATTTGAGTCATATCCCTAGGTCCTAAGGTTATTTCCCTAAGTTAGAGTCATTTGCCCATGGTTTTGGTCATAGCCCTCATAGGACATCAAGAGACATCCACGGGACAACGGGCAGACCACAAGGTCACGCCAAGATATACGAAAAGTGAAATGCCGATAAACCACCCTCTGGGAGACCAGTGATCCACCACTCGGCTGCCTAAGGACATAAGCAGTCAAGGAAGGAATCACTACACCCATGGAGTTAAGGACTCTTGCGGTCGAGGGTTGGGCCGCTAGGGTACTGTGGCGGTCTAGGGATAGGCCGCTAGACACAGTTGACCCTGAACAGACTTACCCTGTGAAACCACCGTAGCGGTCTAACATAGAGGTGCTACAAGGACCTGACGGTTGAAGGAAGGACTGTCACACGGTAATCGCCCTAAGACGCAAACCTAAGATGGACAGACTGTAGCGGCCTAATAGAGGCACGCTACACGACTCTGACGCATGAAGGTTGGGCCGCTAGAGCCAACCGACTTAACCCATTGACCCGGTCAAAAACACTGTCGCGGCCTAAGGTAGGCGCGCTACAGCACTGTGACACATGGGGGTTGGACCACTAGAGCCAACCGCCTTAAAATGTTGACTCGGTCAAATGACATGTAACGGCCTAGTGTAGGCACGTTACAAAGCTCTGGCGGTCTAAGAGTGAACTGCCAGAATGAACTGAGCTATCCTAAAATCGAGGAACCAAGGACTGTGATGCACCAACATTGTCACGACCTGGGATTTGAGTACCAGAAAGGAACCGACGTGACTCAAACCTCGGCCCGCCTCACACGAGCCCGAAGACTCGGAAGGGAAAAAAGATGGTGTGAGGGTGTGTAAGAAGCTAATGTAACTGCAGAGATAGCACAATGATCAACTAAATAATAATATAGAAATTAAATAAATAATTAAATTGTTACAATATCTAGTACATCTCATATCCAAAATAAAGTACAGTCAACTGAAAGAAAGGTAAAACTACAAAGGAAAAGTACAAGTACATGGGGCATACCCCAGCTCTGGCAACTGACACTAACCTCGGCTACACGAACCACGTTGAACACCTGTCGCGTCTCTTGAAGGCCCGGCCTCACCTGAAACACAGTGAAAATACGCAGGGGATGAGCCCCATTTCACAGGCTCAGTAGGGATCCCTCGAACCCTATCTTACACGAAAAATAAAGTAGGAAGCAAGAGAGCGGGAAAACACCCTACCTAGCAGGAGTACGGTAGAACCAACAAGTGAGAATAAATAAACGAGAAAATCATCTATTCTAACAGTACCGTACTACTGAACCTCGGTCAGTCAAAACTCGATCGATACGTTTCGGCCGAAACGTATCGGTTACGGCCTATACCGAAATCGAAACGGACCTACTCATTGTAGCAGGTCCGATACTAAAAAAAGAGATTTTTTTAATGGTTTCGGTCTGGTTTCGGACCGAAACTGACCGAACTCGGACCGAAACCGTCCGTTTGAACCGGTTTCGGTCTTGGTCAAAATCGATACCGAAACTGATACTGCCATCCTTGTTCTTTTGGTGCTTCACATGGGTCTACGGCCTCAAAAATAGGGAGGAGAAGCAACTTTTGTGGGACGAAGTGGCATGGCATCATCTTAGTTCAGGCCGGCCTTGGTGTATACGGGTGACTTCAATGCCATTACTGCACCATGGGAGAGGATGGGAACCTTCTTTAGCCCAAGGGAAATGGAGGATTTCATTGAATTCATAGAGGAAATAGCACTTATTGATGTGGGTATGACTAATGTCTAGTTCACTTGGATCTAATATGAGCGCCGATCCTACTTGCTTTAGGTTAGATAGATTTTTGGTGTCGATGGATTGAGAGGACCACCACCTTTATGTGTAGGTATCTTCTTTGGCCAGATCAGTGTTGGATCACAAGCCATTTCTGTTGAAGACCAGTCGCTCACAAGTGATGAGAAGGAACTTTAGGCTAGAGAGATTTTGGTTCAGAGAGGCAGATTTTATGGAGACTGTTAGGCAGGCATGGAATGTGCATAGGAATGAAAGGTCTGTTAGGGCTAGGTTGGTGGGTAAAATGAAGCAAGTTGCGCAAGCTCTCGAGGTCTGGGGTGCAAATAAAATCCTACCTAGTAGAGCTGCTAAAGATAGGGTGCTATAGCAGCTTGAGGGACTGGATGGCTTGGAGGAGGCAGGGCTACTGAAGGAATCAAACAAAAGGCTCAGGGACACTCTCAGGGTTGACTTCCGAGAAATTCTAATAAGGGAAGAGATCTAATGGAAGCAGAGGTCAAGGGAGAGATAGATACAGGAAGGGGACAGGAACACTTATTATTTCCAACGTATAGTCTTTAGGGAGGAGAAGAGTGAACTCTATCACTTGTATCAAAGTGGGAGATCGCCTCTTCTTAAGAGATGAGAATATCAATAAGAAGACAAGGGATTTCTATGCTACACTTTTCATAGAGGACTACAACAGACCAGTGATTGATACAGACCTTCTTCCTTGTCTTTCTCTGGATGATAGGGAAGCTCTCTCCCAAAGCTTCTCAGAGGAGAAGGTCCACCAAACAATTTTTTCTCTTGCAGGTGATAGGGCGCCAAGTCCATGTGGATTCTCTATTCCATTTTTTTACAGGTGTTGGGACGTCATTAAGGGGGATCTCTTGGCTACTTTATGGGGGTTCCAGGAAGGGAGGACTCATCTCGGGGGCATAAATCATACCCTACTTGTCCTCATTCCCAAGAGGCAAGGTGCACAATGTTTCAGGGACTTCAAGTTCATTAGCCTCCTCTACAGCACAACGGCACATACAAGATTAGTACCAAGTTGTTAGCAGGTAGACTTAATAGAGTGATTGACAAGATGGTCAGTGGCTTCTAAGGAGCATTCATCAGAGGTAGACACATTCAGAAGAATTTCTTGGTGGCTCATGAATGTCTCTTTCCTATGAAGATGCAAAGGCGGAAAGGAATGGTGCTGAAGCTAGACTTTGAGAAAGCATATGACAAGGTTAACTAGGCATGTTTATTTGATGTGCTGGGAAAAATGAGATGTAATGATAGATGGATCGGATGGATTCGGGCATGCATCTATTCCACTACATTTGCAATATTAATTAATGGGAAGCAAACCACGTTCTTTCATAGTGGTAGAGATTTTCGCCAAGGAGACTCTATGTCTTCTTTGTTGTTTGTGATGGTTGCACACATATACTAAGTAGGATGTGGTGGAGAGTAGAAGCCTTAGGGCAGATCTGAGACTTTCAGGCCGGGAGAGGGGACACTTCTATTACCTATTTGCAGTATGCGAATGACACTTTCTAATACAGGATGATCCCCAACTGTATGTGGTTAGGATGATGCTCGACCTGTTGGAGGAAGTCAGTGGCCTCAAGGGTAACTTTGATAAGAGTCTTCTGATGGGTGTGAACAGGGAGGGCATAGCTCTTGACAGGGCGGCATTCATCTTGAGATATCGAATTGGGGCCTTCCGCCCTTTTTACTTGGGGCTTCTGTTATCTCTAGGGATCCAACATTGTAGTGTGACTGACAATGTGTGGTGCAGAGATGAGTTCAAACTAATATGGTGGAAGGTGAGACTTCTCTCCTATGGGGGAAGATTGGTACTTTGCAAGTCCGTGCTCAATAGCCTACCTATCTACTTCCTTTCCATCTACTAGAATCTGAAGGCGGTGGCTAAGAAGATTGAATCCATTTAGGCAAGGTTCTTCTGTCACGGTAATGGAGAGAGGACTAGGGGATGTTACGCTATAGCTTGATGCAAAAGTGCCATAAGCAAGGACATGGGAGGGGTGGGCATAAAAAACATTAGAGGCTTCAACTCGGCTCTTTTATGCAAGTGGTTGTGGAATTTCGGAGCAGGTGAAAATGGACTGTGGGCACAAGTCATCAAGCAGAGATATATGACTGAGTGAGGACATGGGATATAGCACCAGCATCGCAGCATCATATCTCACCGATCTGGAGGGGTGTCCTACCATGGAAGGACTTCATTCTCGCTAATGTTCGAGTTTGTCTGAGAAGTGGTGTGAAATGTCTCTTTTGGAAGGACATATGGTGTGGGGACTTCACTTTGGAGGCATCATTTCTAAGGATTTTGTAGTTTTAGGAGTTCCTTTGGCGCCAGTTGCTTAGAATTTTGACTGGCACTTGTCAAGGGGAACATGGACACTGACATTCAGACAACACCTAAGGATAAAGGAGATAGATAAGTTACATGACCTCCTTTGTTTTTTTCCTAGACTTTGCAACACAGCCAGATAGGGAGAATTAGTGGTGGTGGAGGTGGGAGGAGGGCTCTTTCTCAGGGAGTTCAGCCTACACCCTCCTTTCCAATGGAGTGGTTTTTCACCCTCTTGCTTCTCAGATATGGTCTTCCTAGAGTCCTCTTGCTTCTCAGATCTTGGTTTGGAGAATTTCCCATGGGCGGTTGTCGATGTGTGATAGGATTGATTCTTTCATTCAGAACCTTCCTACCACCTGTTGTTTGTGTGGACATGAGGATTAGACGTTGGATCACCTATTTGTAGGTTGCTCTTACTCACATGAGGTTTGGGGAGAGATAACTAGCATGACACATGGCACTTTCGACTTGCAGAGTGGTGCACAGCAACTGATTAGGCATGGGGGCAAAAGATGGAGCTTCAAAGGAGACAGATTTAGATGGTGGATTATCTTCCACACTACCTTGTGGGCACTATGGGGAGACAAGGATGGCAGTACCGGTTTCGGTATTGGTTTCGGCTAGGACCGAAATCAAAACGTACCGGTTTCGGTTGTGGCCGAAACTGGTTCAAAACAGTCACAAAAGGCAAAAATTGTAATGAGCAGGTCCGGTTTCAGCCGAAACCGGACAGTTTCGGTCCGGTTTCGGCCTCGAACTGTGAGTCCAGTCAATCAGCTTGGGGCTGGAGGTTTTTCGTGTGTCCCTTTGATGAGGGATCAACTTGACGGCTTATGACCTGTCTTGGAGATCATGTCACCGTGGTTTCAGACCTAGGGATTAGGTCAGATTGACGATGCTGTGCCGTCACGTGCGATGGTCTTGACTTGAGTATCTTGACTCAAAAATCGTTGGATTATTAGGTATAGTGGGCCGTCCAGAGTCTGGTGGCCTCGGGCTACCTGTTCCTTCGCGTTACTCGCGATGAGTGTGTATGTGGCTTCCAGTGTTCATGTTTAGTGAGCCCCTAGCTTTCCTGTGCACGCGTGTGCGGACCCACTTGGGAGTGGTGGAGAGCGTGACTTGAGAGAGACAATTTTTAGGTTGGTTATCGTAGGGCCTCTTGCCTTTGCAGCCTGAGTCTGGCTGGGGGGAAAACCAGCTAGAGGACCCGACCTAGAGTAGATGGTCTGTGTGTGCACGCGTAGTTGGGGGCAGAAGGCACGTGCTGACAAGCGCGACCCCAGCTAGTCCTTGTTCTATGTTCCTGGTTACTATATGGTGTCTCAGTCTCCGCCTGAGGCATCGTAGGCAGACACCTGAGACTGTGGACTAAGTCGTCAGTGGATACATCCGACCTTGCTTCTGGTGGGCAGGTACTCCCATCACGTGACCTGAGCTCGTCGTGACTCGAGGTTCTATTTCTCATCTGTGAGATGAGGTTTCGCGCGTAGTTTTTGATTGTTTACTTGGGGTAGAGGTCTAGGGTTTCCGGTGAGCATCACCGAGGGTTTCCCCCTAGATGGCGTAGAGTCCACGACAGTGAGGTCGTGACCGTGTTTCTGGATTATGTGATTTCGGTGTGGGCCTTTGTGTGTGAGCACAGGCCTCCATGACAGAGGTGTCGTGGCATTTCCTAGTAGCGTAGCTTGGGTGGTTCATAGTCTGTTGGTCCCCCGAATGTGGGATCGGGGCGTTGGTCTCCTTTCAGGTAGGAGTAGTTGTAGAGCCATGGTTTTATAGGCCGTCGAGTTTGGGGAGTTCATGTACAATCGGGTTTTCTGTCGTTGTTGTTGTTGCTCCTCCTACTTTAGTTGTTGTTCTTACTATAGTTGTTACTTTATGTACCACCGTTATTTACCCACAGCCAGACTCAGTAGGGGTCACGCAGGTTCCCCCTCAACGCAAGGCATTCAGACATGCACAAAGTAGAAGCTCGTCGCATGCACACAAGTGGTATAGCAGGCAAACAGTAGTAGTAAAGCTGTAAACTCTGCAAAAAGACATACATTCCATGAGAATTTTAATAGAATACACTCTTCATGTTTTGAATGTGGAAAACTTGGCCACCGAGCTTCTGAATGTTGGTTGGCAGGTTATAGAAAACAAGATGCTCATTTTGTTAACAAAAACTTTTATAAAAATACACATAGATTCCATGCTAATAATGATGTGCATTGGAAGAATTCTCAATTTGTTGCATCATGTCATTACTGTGGTTAGTCTGGACAATCCATGTCCAACTGTAAATTGATGAGATTTGATGACCTTCATGCACAAAAATTGTTTAGAACACCCGGTGGGGGTAACACAAGACCCAAGGCTGATTGGGTTCCTGCTGGATCAAAATAACCTAGTTGTTGCAAGTGTGCCTTGGAGAGAAATAAAAGGGTAATAAACCAAGGCACCTGAAATGATCCCATTCCCGAGCTTTCCAGGTAAATTCACTAAATTCTTTGTCTTTACATTCATTGATTAAGTTGTCAGTTAAATTGATTGATTGCATAGCATGTTAAGTTTGGTTCAGCATTAACTGCATTGCACATTTCTTGGATAACATGATAATTCATCTGTGCATCCTCTAATTGATCTTCTCTGAAAGTCTGAAATGTACATGGAGATAATTGTAGTTTGTCTCTGAATAGAGTGCATATCTATGTCATGATGCATAATTCGTCAATCTCCCTGCATGTTGTCATTACATATGTTGCACTTAGAATCTTCATTCATCGCATAAAGTTAGGGGGAGTCAATCAGAGCACATTATGTATCATGCTGCCTGCTTAGACTAATTCCCTGCTTGGTCTTCATGTCATTCATGGATAGTTAATGCATTTGCATACATAAGTTGCTTGCATTTGATTAACTTTGAAAAGGCCAAAAAGAATGTTGAGTGCATGCATTCAGGAGAAGCTCTTGGGTACTCATGTCACATGTATGTCATTTCTTCTAATTAAGTCATATACACTTCTTGCTATCTCGTACAGTTTGTCAAGGGGAGCATTTTTCCTGATTCTCATAATGCCATATTTTCACTCATCCTGCACTCTTTGCTCTTCCTACAACTTATGTCAAAATTGGTATCACTTCTTCCCATCTGTTCTTGAAACTGAAATTTTTCTAAGCTACTCCCTAATTTGCTAAAGGGGAGCCACACTTAAATTTTTGTCATTACTGTCTAGCTGATTTGACTGTATTCCAGGCTCAGCTATTGGCTTCTAAGCTGAATTGTTCTAGAGCATACTTTCTGTTGCATCAGTGTTAAATTCATTGAGAAGGCTAAACTTGGAGGACTTCTGACTTAGATTTTCTTGTCAAATTAGTTAACTGCAAACTAGCTCGTGAACTTTCGCATCAGAAGGTAGCAATCTATTGAATCCACCTGACATGAGATAAAAGCAGTATATCGCTGATCTCATTTTTCAATACGTCAGTCTGTTATGACATAAATTAAACTGTAGGTGTTGCATAAAAAAGTGTTCCACATGTGGTTTTTAGTTATATCCACAGTCTTGAGGTCATGATCAGCACAGCAGAGCCTTTACCCAGCTTATTTGCGGCCAGTCACATGCATCTTATTCCATCATTTTATTCTTAAATAGGGGAGTACCATGTTCCACTTTATTTCCCCAATTCCTCCACAGATTATGTCACAGAATCCAGGGTTTAACGGCCTCCTTTGCCCCATTTCGTTCTAGATATGTACACTGTCATGCTTGGCACACTAAGCAAGAAACACGAATTGCCCAAGGATGTGTTTTATTTATGTGTTACTTTGTTTGTCACTTTGTATCTGTCTTTTTGAGATGATCTTCATGTTCTTGTTATCTCAAAGGCTGTACCCCTGGATTTCAGGAAGCCATGGAAAAGGATACCATGGAGAGGGCTGCAGAGCCGGATCTCAATCTCAAGGCATACCTAGCAGATGCCTACTTGCACCCTATCTTCCAATCATTTGAAGACGAGGAAATGGGGGAGGTCAGAGTGGACAAGTACCACACCTACCACTCGCGGACGTCAACTCCTGCAAGAAGTGAACCACGCGCGTATATTACCTTGCCGTGGGCTCCCCAGGTCTTATTTTATATCACACACGCACGTATATTACCTTGCCGTGTCGTGCGTGTGTGTGTAATATACGACTTTTATTTTATTTTATTTTTTGACCGTTTGACCGAGAGTCTTTTCGATTTCCTCCGCGACTCCTCGAATTCTCCCCCGAACGAGAGTGTCGGTTCGTGTGCTTGACCATTTTAGACTCTCGATGGGAGTCTATTTAGGGAGAGGGTTCTTCCTAGGATTATATAGCTGCGAACTTCTTCTTCCTCCCCATTTTCCTTCCTCTCTGTCATCTTCTTCTGCGAAATTTCGAAGTGGTCACTGTGGTGTTCGCCCCGACGTCGCAACTTGGAGTGCACCTTTGCGCCGCCATCGTTTGGGTCGTCGTATCTTGGGAGAAGTTTCACCGTGGAGCCTATTGCACCGTGTAGGGGCGAAACGACTCTAAAGAAAGTGACATCGTGCTTCGACCCGAGTTTGATCTTTCTAAACTTCAAATCAGTCAAACATGCAGAGTAGACTCATGTGGTGACTTATAATGTTGCTATCATCAAAACCACAGGGACACAACAAATGCCACCAATGACAATGGCACGGCAAAACACAACATCAAGGCATACATAGCCAAGATGAAGTCACATCGAGGAAACAAACCACTCGACTGGCTAGAATCTTCAACCAACGATCCTCGACCTGTGGGTTACCAGCCCATACGCTTCCACTACACACTCCTATAATGCACACAGGCATCAAAAATACCTTGGTATTCGCATCTTAGTACACACTCGACGCTATCGCAATTCCCAAAACTGTAATATAACACGCCACGAGCACTGATCCTACTAATCATCAGATCACAAGTTGCCTAAGTGTAAATCAAGGAGAGTACCAGCTTTAGCACAAAGCACAAAGAAGATGCTAATCTCAGCTTATCCTTACATCCTGAAATAATTTCTGAACCCTCACAACACATCAGTCGCCAGACACGGCACGACGAACACGGTGCACAACGGCTCCTAACACATAACTGGGTCCAAAGCCAAGCAATCATCGAACAAAGAGCAGATTAGGCTCAGAACTAACACAGTCCACACTTAAGTAGACAAAGGATAAAGGTCTCACCAAGACAGCATTTCTATGGCTTACCTCGAAAAGATTCCACCAAACAGGATGAGAAGAATCAAGCTCACTAATAGTAGCTCACCACGAAGAAAAAATCCTAGGTTTGCCTAAGCATCTTCTCAACCAAGGCATATAATCGATCACTTCAACACAAGCTAAAACACCTCAGGAGCTGATCAAATCGCAAGCTGGAAAGGCCAAAATGACATTAATCTCCACAGGAGAACATGCATGGCCATCACCAACAATAAAACAAATTAGCCACCTGGAAATGCCATGGAAAAGGAAATCTCGGATAGTGCACTGTAGATTCACGCTTGTTGGTGAACTCTACTAAGTACAACATAACCGAGACAAACACCATGACGAAAAGAGCATCTTGTCACATTCTGACGAGAGCAAAACCATCTTGCACAGTGCCAACACAGCACGCACAAGACCTCACGTGAAAACAAAGTGATAAACAATCGCAAAACCAATGCCAACTGCCGACTATATTGGACCTTAAGGACTCTGAGCACTGTAATATCTCAAATTCCCATGTACTTGCACACAATATGCTCTGATACCACCTGTGATGACCCAGACTCTGGATACCGGGTAACCCGATACCATTTGGAACTTGTGAAGCCTCCCAAGAGCGGTAAAGCTCCGAAATCTGCCCCTAGAGTCATCCTGTTTTTCTAATTTTTTATAACAATATTCTTTCGTGCAAATGAGGTGATTTATAATATAGTCAAGAAATTAGTACATGTCATACTGAGGAGGGTAAAATCGACTTGACTTAAGAGCAGTTCAATAAAGATAAGTCTACAAAGAGACGAGCACAACAAGCCCTCTTAAGGGACAGGTAAGCACGCTTAGCCCGCTAAAAGAAGGCCCAGTCCAAGAAAGGCCTCGGATTCTACAGCGCAGCCCACGCGTAATCGTCGTCAGAGTATCCTCCGACGACCGACCGTTACCCCCACGACGTCAGCCCTAACCCCAAAATGGGCGAGCACGTCCCATGAGCACCGTAAGACTAGTCCCGGGACCAACCAACACTGAGGAAGCCATCCTCCAACGGGTAATTCCCGTCATCATAGCGGAAAAATGTTATTCTACTACGGAGGCCCTTCTTTACTAAGGGACGAGGCCCCTACTCCAGGACAACCCCATATAAAAGGGGAGATAGACGACAGAGAGAGGGACGGTGGTTCATTCCGTTAAATCGCTATCTCAGAGAAGAGAGCTACTGGCCCAGCGACACAGAGAGAAGAAGAGAGCTTCTGCCCATGCTCTGCAAGTCTCCTTCTGGTGATCTTATCGCTCGGTGAGCACTCACCGAGTGTCCACTGGGAGCGGCGAGCACTCGTCCGGAAGCCCTCTACGGCTCCACAGCTTACTACGGCGATCTCTTTCTCTCTCTCTCCCTCTCACTCTCCTCTGCACTTTGCTTCCTGTTACTGACTTAAGCATCAGAAGGTTGTCCCCTGGGGTAACATCCGGGACTCCTTCTGACGTCTCTTTGGCTTCTGGTATTTGAAGGGCTTCACGGACGTAAGACGACTTTTTCAACAAATAAATAGAGAATGTGGTATGTGACCTAGGGACCATTTTTCTGCCGCTACACATACTATAATGATATATGCTTGGTTGCTAGATTGTAGGAGCCACTTGGCTGGCTTCCCCCCTCCCCTCTGCTTACTGCTCACACATAGAAAAACTTATTTTATAGCTTATTTTGTGATCATCTGAGGTTGAATTTAAAATAGGATCATCAGGCAATTTTTCTCTCTCTCTTAAAACTCTCATAAAATTGACAAAAAAGACAGGAGAACTGAAATATATCAAGTAAAGAAGAGAGTGGTGAGTGGCCATTTATCACAGTGCTTATCATATAACATTTGTCAGCACCAAAGGGGCATCAAACTACTGTAAATCATCTCGGACATTTCCGCTCCACGCAGGGAGGGGGATCACGGGGGTGGGGGCAATCAACTACACGCACTACCCTCACGCAGGAGGGGGGATCGAGGGGAGGGGAAACAAGCGGTCAACCGTACCCCTAGCTCGGACATCTGATCGAGGTGCTGCCAACGCCTTGTCAAAGCCTGAGGGATGCCAAAGGATGCCTGAAGGTCTGACGTCGAGCCAACATTACTGGATGGAGGCGGTGGTCGCAGCTGTAGGCTTGTGCAGTTCTATCGTGTAGGACTGGATGGCGTAGTTGTGGTGCGTCGACCGGTATGCTCGTTGTGGAACTCCAAAAATGACGAGACCAAGTCATGGACGTAGCAGACAGGGACTTCTGTGAACCCTCAAAAGATTGAGACTGTCTGATCACCTCGCTTGACGTGGTCTCCGGAATGGTTGGCGTCAGGTTCCTGGGTGAACAACAGGATAGGTCACTGATGGTCATGGTGGAACTTCTAGTGTCGACGTCTGAACGAGACGAAACTACTTGCGTTGGTTTCGTATCGTCAAAATCCGCAACTTTGATGAATACTGCACGACCTGAAAAAGAGAGGAGGAGGGTGTTGGGGGTGACTTGGTAGCAGTCTGTCCTAGACAAATAGGGGCTCCAAGTCTGGCACGATTGAGGGAGAACGGACGCTCCGGGCGGAGGCATTGTCAAAAGCTAGAGGGACCACCTCTGGTTCGTTGGCGCTTCGGAGAAGAAGAACTCTTGTGAAGAGAGCTCTGACTGATTCGCATAGGGGTGGACGGTGGTGCTGCTACCAAATGGTACTCAGATTCAGACCTGAATCTAGTGTAGTTGCACGAGAATGGGCGACGCGATCAGATCCGAGGTCGAAACGTAGCGGGACCACTTCTGGAGCAAAGCTGGCTCGATGAAGAACAACTCCACAGAAGACCACTTTGGCTGGTTCGCACTGTGGACACCAGGGTAGCCTCTGCAACCTCGATCTCTACTGCAGGCTTGTTGCAGAGAACAACAGAACGGGGCTTCTAACTCCACGGGGAGACGTAGCGGCGACTGCGCGGCTCTGGGACAACTATGGACACACGGAGCAGGGGGTGGCGAGCCTGGGTTGCAGAGAGAGAGAGGGCTGGGGCGTGGGATGCTGGTGGGTTGGCTAGGGTTAGGGGGGTGCGCTTCTTGTGGAGGAAGGAGATGGGAGGGGGCGGCCTTAGTGGAGGAGGATTTTTTTTTGTTTAGGTAGTTTTTGTTTCTTTTGATATTTGGTGGAGGGATTGTAGGGGATTTGATTTCTAGATAGTTGATGTATTTGAATGTTTGCTTATTAATGAAGTAAAGATGGAGTTTTGAGTACATATTTGTGCAATTACATCTTAATGTGTGATTATCTTGCGCTCTAATTATTTCTTACTTGCAAGAGACTTACCATGCCGGCTGTACACGTTTTTCCCGAGCTAGTCTTCCGCTGTAATTAAAGGCTAGGGGCGTGACATTAAGTGTTCCTCTTGCATTTCAAATTTTTTGGCTCCCACCTCCTTTACAAATTCGCGCATATCGCCATTATGGTGGAGTCGGTGACCCGTATGTACACTTGAAGAAGTTTTTGTATGAGTCGGCCCAGTTTCGACACGACTAGCGCTTGATAGCCTATTTATTTGTTCTATCACTAGAAGGCCTAGCTTGGGATTGGTTCTTTTCATTGCCGCAAAAGTAAGTTGTAAATTTCCAAGTAGTCCAAGACAAGTTCATTTAGCAATATCAAGACCAGGTTGGGCCGAAGTATTCTATGGTGGATCTGGCCCATGAGAAGATGAAGCCTGATGAGGATTTCTCTGCCTTTGCCGACTACTAGTGTCACCTGGCCGCGCAAGTCCTGGGGCATATTCCGGAGGGAGAGTAAATCAAGATGCTAATATCCAATGCAACGCCCGAGTATTGTTTCATTTTACCCCTAAATGACATCACCTCCTGGTAACAATTGTATAGCCGAGCCTACTTCATTCACTAACAGATCCAAGGTTCTCATGACCCTAAGTCTTCTCCACCTTCCACACCCACATATACCCTACCACCTACATCTACCTCCACATATCAACCTTCACCCTCCACGAGTCAACCTTCCACTTACATCACACCCTCCATGAGTCAGCCCTATGCCTCCACATACCAATCTCCCACCTACCGACCCTCCATAAGTCAGCCTTTCGCTTCCGCATACCCACATGTGCCTCCACCTCCAGTTAAGAGAACGTCACACCCCGAGCAAGTGGATGCCATCCACTACGTACCCCTTCCTCCCACTCACCATATGCCATTGTCTAGTCCCTCCACTAGTCGTCATTTACCATTGCCTACGCAACCTCCATAACCATCTTCATCTCATACCCCTCGGCATCTGCCTTGCCCGAAGCGGGCTCCTCGTCGTCCATTTCCAGAGCATTTTATAGATATCTTTAGGGCTTTGATGGCCACGCACGTGTTGCCGCTCCCTCCGGTTGTCTCCTGTCGACCCGCGGTGGGGAATATACTTCAATTTTGTGATTTTCATCACCAGCGGGGACATTTGGTTGAGAATTGCATAAGAATTTCATCCTCGGAATTCAGGACAAGCACCAAGCGACAAGGGGGGAACGCCGGAACCAACGGATAACACTGTCAGAGCCCCAACCAAACCTTGATACTTGCAAAAACCATGGGGCCAGACAATGATCGCAGACAACGCCTCACTCACAACCCAAGACACGTCGATCATCAGAGCAGGCACATGCAAAGGAGTACAAATCTGGCGTCACCTCAGCCAACACGAAAATCGACCACGACATCACTGCCATAACCTCGTTTACCAAGAAAACGTAATCCTCATCACGAAAACCAACACCGATAAACGCTCACGCTCGGTGGACCATCCAAATGCCAGCTTCACAACTCGCCGACCGCTCTCACACCCTGCACCAGGGACAACCAACACTGAGTTTCCACCAGCTCACACTTGGCAAACCGAACCCACCAGCAGCACCGAACCAACTCGTGCCAGAAGACAAACTTCAAGCGAACCCCAGATCCAATTCAGAAAAAGCACACCTCATAATCGGCCACCCAAGGCCCCGCTGGCATACGACTCACGCCATTCTCGAGTCCCAATAACCAGCATCTTTTATCTGTGAAAGACCATCCACCGGTCACTAGATACACGTCAATGGGAAACCTCCACCGGCCTAATAGGCACGCTCCAAATCACAACAGGCCACCTGCTGACTCTCCCACAGATCATTACCGCAACTCGATCCAAATCTCGCTCGGACACCGCAACTGATCTCGAGCCTCATGCCAACTCTACCCTCTCAGGGGAGCACGACAAAATCACATGACAGGATCTCTCCTCGGTCCTCACGTCACTCGACTCAGACTTACGAGGAATCCTCCCTTGCTGGTAACAGACCAGAGATCACTACATCCAATGCCAACGTCTCATTAGAGACCTCCGCACACAGGCACCGTCCTTCGTCTTGTCTCATCAAATCCTTCGCCTAAAAATGATCCAAAAGGATGCCTGCCAATCTCGATTCCGCTCTTACCACAGAGCCTCGGGACACTACCTCTTACAATCCACGACACGCTTCTTCTAAAACTGACAATGTCGCCTGCTACCACAGCAAGCTGGTCGATGACGCCACGACCAATGCACATGGGTCCCCAGACAATACACTTCTTACCATGGTCGATCACCCAACCAACCTTACCAGCCACTCACAGTAACCAACTGGGACCCATAATCTTGTCAGAGATCACTTTTCCAAAAATCACGTATCTCACTCGAACACACCACCTCCAATACATGAACAGGGTACTCATGCGGTGCAATAGATTCATGGGACAGTGTCCCCTTGTCGTATTTTTCCCACCCCCTTAAATTTTTTTTAAAAAAATCATAAAAATTACCAAGTGTTCCTCACGTCCCCCCTACCTCCCATAATTTTCCCAACACCTATAAAATTCCTTTAACCTCCGGTAAAAACTCAATCTCAGGCAGATCCATATCTATCTTGACAGTCTGTAACCAGATCCACAGAAAAATACGTAGTTTGCAAAGCCTCTTATTTCCGATCCTCTTATTTTATGGCTCTGAAAAAAATATATGCTGTAGCTATGTGAGTCCTATTTCCAGTTGCACCAGCCACACCTCGATTTGATACCGGATCTGAGCGCAATAATTCTTGCCGCCCAGGCACGTAATTCTATTCTGTGTGCAGGCCAGAAAGAACAGTCTGTGGGAAATTCTTGCAAAAATATGAAAGCTCAATTGCAGCTACCGCCGCTCCCAGGAGTTGACCAGGGACGTCCTGCCAACGTCCCAGCCAAGCAACACCTTCAGAAGCCTCAAGGAGGATGACGTTCCTTTGGAAGCTATTGCTTGCTATCCTGCAACTCAGAATTGAGTCAGCGCAGCACCGAGTCAGTGCAGTACCGAGTCAGACCAGCAGCCCGAGTTCGCCCCGAGAGCCCTTTCGGCTTGCTTCCCGTCAACCCAAGATTGGTCCTCCCGGGCCCCACTTGTAGCCCTTTACCTCTATGTGTGGAGTGGGTAATATAATTCACTGCTGTAATTAAATTTTAACCATTGTACCGAGAGTTACCGTTCTTGGCCGGGGTCATCTTCCCCACGCCCAGAGCGTGGAGGTACACGCACCACCCTTCTCGTAGGCACTTCACTTATCTCGTATATCTTTCTATGCCACTGCTAGAAAGCATGTTAGGATCGTAACTCGTATCATTTACATCACCGCTGTGAGAGAGAGAGTGAGGCCCGTCCCGTGACCCGATCCGGGCACGAGAGAGAGCCGACCACCCTAGCTCACTGTCGGTTCCTCAACCACGCACGTCCAACGCTTCCCTCGCTTAGGGACAATCGTGAGCTTGTCTAGAGTCCAAGGTTTGCATATCAACTTGGAGTCGAGTCCGCGAGTCCGTCCCGCATCAAATTGGTATCAGAGCTAGTCGAGTCTAGGGTAGTCAAAAGCATGGTCTAAGTCGAGTCTAGGATCATCATCGTTTTAAATCAAAGAAAACAAAAAAAAGGTGTGTTTTTGGTTTGCATTGCATCCCAATACTCCGGTATATCAAAAGATGTTACTGGAAGGTTAGGTGGAATGAGTTTTTCCATGATTTTTCCATTGTTCGGGCGCGGACTGAGAACGCAACCATCACGGTGGCCGCGTTCTTCATAGAAGGCGCCGTATCGGGGCGCCGCGTTCTTCGAGGAAGATGAACGGTAGGGCAGTTAGGGTTGCGGTGATGAGACCAACTGCGACCAGGTCGCGATCGTTAGCCCCATCGCGTTACGTCGTTATGGCGCCCGGGGGACCCACCACGTTCTATAGGGTCGCGCCCCTCGTGATGGGCACGTTCTTCTCTGATCGCGCTCGGGGTGGAGGCCGCGTTCATGAACGCGCCCAGAGCGGGCGGCGCATTCATGAGGGCGATCAAGTTTCGCGGGCCGGGAGGTGGGAGGGTAGCTTGGTGTGCCTTCCTTGGCCTGTGTGCGTCCCGGGACACCCCGTGAGTACCGTGACCGTGTTTTTGGGGGTCCGGAGGAGTCGCTTTATCTCGAATAGTGTTCCCGTGGGCTTGAGGGTCCGGGTGACCCTCTCGTGCCCCGATTGTGGTATGTAGACCTCCGGTCGACCCGATTGTGACCCGGCAGTCGACCTTCGGTCTCGTAAGTGTCCCGAACATCCCGTAGGTTTCGTGACTGTGATTTCGGGGATGTCTGGAGGTACCGTGTTACCTTGGTTAGCGTACCCGTAGGTGTGGTGGGTCCGGGTGACCCCATGTGTACCTTGCTTTCATGCTTTCTATGTGGGCCATGTCCATGGCCCGTGGACTGAGAGTCCCATTTACCAGCTTAGAGCTGGCGGCTTTCTTGGTTCCCTTCTTCGAGGAAATGGCCTTGG
The DNA here is from genome assembly GCA_024336825.1 of Amorphophallus titanum. NCBI lineage: Eukaryota > Viridiplantae > Streptophyta > Magnoliopsida > Alismatales > Araceae > Amorphophallus > Amorphophallus titanum. Next base: position 248,387 of record JANBPO010006026.1, read on the forward strand.
CAGTTGTGAACTGCCCGTGAGTCATCGTGCTGAGGTTTTTGACCCTAGGGTTAGGGTAGATTGACGGCATGGCGCTGTCCGGTATAACAGTCTTGATCTCGAGTCTTGTGACTGAAAGACCGTTGGGTTATTAGGTCTAGTGAGATGTCCAGAGTATGGTGGCCTCGAGCCACCTGTTACTTCGTGTTACTCGCAATGGGTATGTGCGTAGTTTTCAGTGTTTACGTTTAGTGAACCCCCACTAGTCGTAACTTTCCTGTGCATGCGCCTGCGGACCCACTTGGGAGTGGTGGAGAGCGTGACCTAAGAGAGACGGTGAGTAGGCTGGTTACCATAGGGCCCCTACGTACCACCAAGTCCGGGCTGGTGGGAGAATTACTAGCTAGAGGACAGACCTAGGGCGTATGGTCTGAGTGTGCACACGAGGTTGAGGGTTCAGACCCGCACTGACGAGCGCAACCTCAGCTAGTCCTGATATACTCCACTAAGGGACTTAATTATGATGCAAGAGACCACCTATGATGGCAAAGTGCTCCGCGGCCCGATGAATGGCTCACCGGTCGGGGGTAGTAGCATATTCGGGGAAGGATCCATCATGAAGATAGTTCTTGATATCAAAGAACCATGGATTGCCGTCATCGATGTCGATTTTTGGCTCATGAGAAAGGGAATGAACCTGGGGAGTAGGCTCCAAAAACTGTTGGAACCATGGATCAACATGTGAAGGGGTGTGCATTCTCTGCACTATGACAGTGGTCAAGGGTCTTTCTAATCGAATTGTGAGGGAGGATGACAGAGAAGCTAGAGCATCAGCCAAGATGTTTTGGGCTCTCGGAGTGTGCACTAAGGTTAGATTCCTAAATCGCCATACTACCTTGTCGACCAGATCCTGGTACAACCTTAACTTCGGGACCCAGGTTTGGTACTTAATGAGGGATTGTCGAAGAATTAGCTGGGAATCTTTTATTATCCGGAGCTCCTTGACTCCAAGGGCTAACACCATTTTTAAGCTCGTGAGGAGCGCCTCATACTCGGCCACATTGTTCGTGACAGGGAAGGTTAGTTGACAAGTGCGTGGAATGATAACAGCTTCCAGAGACTGGAGGACAGCTCCGATTCCATAACCCTTAGAGTTAAGTGCACCGTCGAAATAGATCATCCACGAAGGTTCACCATCGAAGATGGCTCCTAACTCTTCGTTTGGGAAATCTTCATCGACGGGTGAAAATGTGGGAAGCGAAGGAAGGGGTAGGTGCTCAGCGATGGCGTGCCCCTTGTCTGCCTTCTGACTGACATAGGTGATATCAAATTGATTGAGAAAACTTTACCATCCACCAAACGATCAGTCAATACAGTCTTTTCTAGCAAGTATTTGATTGGGTCCATTAACGCCAAGAGCTTCACTTCATGAGCTAGGAAGTAATACTTCAACTTTTGGGTGACCCAGACGACAGCGGCACATGTCCTTTCCATGGCAGTGTACTTTTTCTCAACCTCGTTGAACAATTTGGACAGATAGTAGACTGCTCGTTCCCTCTTCGCGTCATCGTATTGGGCCAAGACTACTCCAATAGATTCTTCCGTGGTGGATACCTAGAGCAATAAAGGCCTACCCGGGATCGGGGGAGCCAGAACAAGAGGATTTTGGAGGCAACTCTTTAGGTCTTTGAAGGCCGTTTGACATTTTTCATTCCATGCAAATTTAGCCTCACCCTTGAGCATGTCATAAAAGGGCTTGCAACGTTGCGAATGATGTTCGGGGGATCGTGTGCGCCGTGAGAGCCCACCGTCCGCGTGAGTCCGTTGTCCTCGCTATATGCTTGCTGGTCTAGATCCAAGGGGGTGTCATTGCATCATAGGGCTGTGCCACATCACAATGACCTCCTTTTGATAAAAACGTGTGAGACTATTTTGATAAACATGTGCATGCTCGGCAATGACCACCCACTTCTCGTCTAAGAGTTCCAATTGGGCAAGGAGTGAATCATGACATTCATCAATGAAAAGTTTCTTGTCCAATTGTACCCTGAGAGAAGAAATCATAATCTCGTACATGACTATTGCCTCCTTCCCATAGGTAAGGACGAACGGGGTTTGCCCAATGGGAGTACAAATTGAAGTGCGATAAGCCCATAGAGCTTCGATGAGCTTTTGTGGCCAATCCGAGAACTTGTTAGACTTAGATTTTCTTTATGATCTTGATCATTGTTTTATTAGTGGCGTCTGCCTGCCCATTTCCTTATGAATAATAAGGTGATGAATGATGCAATACAATATTGTACCTTTTGTAGAGGTCCTGAAGGTCTTGGGAAATGAATTGCAACCCATTGTCGGTGATGATAGTGCTTGGAATGCCGAACCTGGCGATGATGTTCTTCATGATGAACTTGTAGACCGTTGACACTTTGATCTCCACGTAAGCTTCGACTTCAGCTTTGGCTTCGGCTTTGGCTTTGGCCCACTTGGTGAAGTACTCTGTTGCAGTGAGGATGAAAGATTTTTACATAGTGAGGGAGTTGGGATCACCGAGAGGACCAATGATGACGAATGCCCACGTGGAGAAAGGCCATAGGGAGGATACTGGATAAAGAGAGGAAGCGGGCTAATGGATTTTATCAGTGTGAAGTTAGCACTTGACACACCTACAGACATAAACAACACAATCCTCTTCCATGGTGAGCTAGTAAAAGCCTTGTCGAAGGATCTTCTTAGAAAGTATTTGGCTATTCACATGGCCACCGCACACACCTGTGTGTGCTTCCTCGTCACACTTCCAGACCTCATCATCATCAAGACAACTTAGAAGAACACCAGTAAGGCTTCTTTTATATAGGACTCCTCCAACCAGTATGCATTTCTAGGCCACCCTCCTTATGGCGTTCTTATCTTCTATTGTGGCTTCTTCAGGGTAAGACTGATCTTTACAGTATTTGGCAATTTCATAGAACCATAGCTTCTCCTCGTCGGCCAGTTCTTCTTTTAATTGTGCCAACATAATTTTCCTTTTCTCAATGATTTCTCCCTCTCGGACCTTCCTTTACATCGGTATAAACCCAATAGCGATAGTGAAATCTGCTATTCTACCTTGGCGTCATGGCCTTCCGCCTAAGCCAAGTTATACGGCGTCATGACAATCTGCCTAAGCCGTTTAAAAACTCTGCCTTGGCATCATGGCCTTCCACCTAAGCCAAGTTATACGGCGTCATGGCAATTTGCCTAAGTCATCTAAAAATTCTGCCTTGGCGTCATGGCCTTCCGCCTAAGCCAAGTTGTACGGCATCATGGCAATTTATCTAAGCCGTCTAAAAATTCTGCTTTGACGTCATGGCCTTCCGCCTAAGTCAAGTTGTACGGTGTCATGGCAGTTTGCCTAAGCTGTTTAAAAATTCTACCTTGGCGTCATGGCCTTCCGCCTAAGTCAAATTGTATGACGTCATGGTAATTTGCCTAAGTCGTTTAAAAATTCTGCCTTGGCATCATGGCCTTCCACCTAAGTCAAGTTGTACGGTGTCATGATAATTTGCCTAAGCCGTTTAAAAATTCTGCCTTGTCGTCATGACCTTTCGCCTAAGCTAAGTTGTACGGCGTCATGACAATTTGCCTAAGCCGTTTAAAAATTCTACCTTGGCGTCATGGCCTTCCGCCTAAGCCAAGTTGTACGACCTCATGACAATTTACCTAAGCCGTTTAAACATTCTACCTTGGCGTCATGACTTTCTGCCTAAGCCAAGTTGTACGGTGTCATGACAATTTGCCTAAGTCGTCTAAAAATTCTATCTTGGCGTCATGGCCTTCCGCCTAAGGTAAGTCGTTTAAGCATTCTACGGTGTCATGGCAATTCGCCTAAGCCGTTTAAAATCCTGCCTTGGCGTCATGGCCTTCCACCTAAGCTAAGTCATACGACATCATGACCATATGTTTAAGCCGTTAAATACCCTACCTTGGCGTCATGGCCTTCCACCTAAGCCAAGTTGTACGGCGTCATGATAATTTACCTAAGCCATCTAAAAAAATTATACATTGGCATCACGACCTTATGTCTAAGCCAAGTCATTCAACAACATGACCTTCGGTCTAAGCCAGCAAACATCTTACCACTAGCCCGAAGTTGTTATCCGAACCAATAAACAAAAAGACTCATTGGTTCCACGCCAACCCTTGATCCCTCCAGGGATTCGTCATAACATGTGACACCTTCTCTCTGTCACCATGGGATCAGTCACCCACTTGTAAGAGAGTCGACCTGTGGATGTACTTACTGAGCCCTACAAAAAAGAGAAAAAAAGAGAAAAAAAAAGAAAAGAAGATGAGAAAAGAAGAGAAAATATTATAATTTTCTTTTATTTAATCCCAAACCACCCCCCTCTCACTCTCACGTTCTCACCCTCTCTCTCCCTCGTTCTCTCTCGTTCTCTCTCCCGGAGGCGCCCGACTACAGATGGAGTGATCCACGGGGGAGGTGACAACGCGTGGGACCTGCTGAGACGCGTGGTAGAGCGAGGAACGGTGTGGATTTGGCGTGATCCTGAACGGCGGATTCAAAGACGGCGGTTCGGTTCGCGGCGGCGTTCTCGGTGCGGATTAGTTGTCCCTGGCGCTCGATTTCTTCGGTGGAGGTAGGGAGATGGATCCTCTCTGCGTTCTGCACGTTTTGCCTATAGTTTCACATAGTTTGGTGGCCGATCGGGGGAGATCGAGCCAGTTTAGCCTAAATCGTAGTTTTTGGGGTTCGTAGGGTTGGCCGGAAAACGATAACCTCTCGTGGCGTAGTTAGTGTTAAACTAACCGCTGGGATGTCAGGATCCCAACCCCACCAGTTCTGCGTCGATTGGTTGTCATTTGGGGCCGGTAGGAGTCCGGGAACCCTGGTGACTCTACGTGGGTCGATTTGTCTAAATCACCCGGATCTCGCATTTTAATGCGTTTCGGCGTGTGCATGTGATGTTTTTGAAATCCTTGAAGGATTTCCTACCGTCTGGATGTGTTTCCCCTGCGCTACGGCATGTGATATTTTTGGAATCCTTGAAGGATGTCCTTGTCGTGTCGTCTGTCATCATGTCGTCAGTCATCTGTCTAGGTTTTTCCTAGGCTTTCTTGTGTTCTTGTAGGTCTTCCTTTGGAGCCTGGTGTCGTGTCAGCAGTTCGGCAACTCCTGACTCTGTCAGCTCTGAGTCGCTCTTTTGCCCTTGCTTGGAGTAGTTGGTTACCGATGTTAGTTCGGTAGCCGTTGTTTGGTACGGCTTCGTCCTGTCCCTCTTCCCTAGCATGTTCCCTGCTCCTGCTCCCTGTTCTGTTTTCTTTACAGCTTTGTAGTTAGCTTTCCTACTTTACTGCTGCCTGCTGTTTTAGCATGTTACTACATGTTTTTCTCCGTGGGGATCCGCGTGACCCCTACTGAGCCAGTGACACGAGGCTCACCCCTGCTTTTCAGGAGGTGGTCGTTCGTTCAGCTTCCGTGTGTCCCGGGGGCGCGTGCTCGTAGCGTCTAGTGTGGCCAGCTGGTACCCTTGTCAGGCTTCCCCTGACTTTCTGGTACATCCTTTCTTTTTTGTCGACTGTATTTGGCAGTTGTTGTCTTTTCTTTAGACTTGACTCTGAGCTGAAAAATGTCTAAAATAATAAATACTTAAAGATTGCCTAATTATAGAGATATAAAATCTTACTGAGCTTTTTACTCACCCTATTTTTTGATTAATTGTTGTAGGAAATGAAATGGAACAAGGGAATGGACAAGAGTGAGAGAGTGATTTTCTTTTCCCTAGTTTTATGTAGGTCATTAGTGTTTTTACAAGGATGATGTATTTTGGATTGTAAGTTTGTAATTTATCTTTATGGCTTATCAATTAGTGTTGTAAACTTCATTTTGATGAAATAAAATTATCATTTTTCTATTCATTTTTATCCTTAAAATTAAATTTGTACATACTCTGATCGACACGCTTGTTTACAACTCGTTCGCGTCCCGATATTCCACGTCGGGGCATGACATACACCCTCTCATCGTCTCTAACCTGCACCCACCACCGGCTACACACCCTCCTTCGCCTCCGCGTTCTCCTGACACTCTCATCCCTTCGCCTCCACCTCTCTACACACACTCTCACAGATGTGGCTCTCTACCTTCTCTCTCTAACCCACACACCGCCGCGGTGACCCCCTCTCTCGTCACCCTCGCCACTCTCCTTTCTCACCTCCACTCTCACCACCACCATGCTCCCTCTCTCTTCCAACCACCGCGTAACCACCAGTTGTGATCTCGTCTCCCCTCCTTACACACACATACCAGCCGCACCCACCGCTGTGACCATCTCTCTCCCTTTGTCGCACGCCCGTCTCCCACTCCCCTAGTTCACTTTGCACCGCGAACCCCCACTCCCTCTCTCTCGGCCATCTCTACCAGCACACCCAACTACTGCTCCGCCTACATGCCCGCACCCCCCTCTGTTCTTTCTCTCACAATGCACACCACCGCCGGCATCGCCTGCTAACCCATCGGGTCGATGCCCTCTCCCTCTCTTTCTTTCTCTAACTCACACCCATCGATTCCCTCATCTCCCCCTCCTCTTCACATGTCTGCTTCTCACCCACCGGCTCCCCGCCCTCCCTCCTTTGCGATCTCTCTCTCTCTCCGTCACTCTTTCGCTCTCTCCCCCACGATCTCTCTCTCTCTTCTCTTCGTTCCCCTCTCTCTATCTCCCTCTTGCTCTCTCTCTCTCTCTCACTTCTCACACACACAGGCATAATTTTTGTTTTAATCTTTTTTTATTTTCTTTTATGTTAATTTAAATCCACCTCCCTCTCTCTCTCTTCATCTCTCCTTAGTTCTCCCACTAAATCTTTCTCTCTAAACTTCTCTATCTAAAAATCTCTATCACGACGGCATCCTAAAGAAAGAGTAACACAATTGTAACATGAACACACCTTGTTTATTTTTTTAAAACCCCTAAAGAGGAGCAACGAGAGGGAGAAAATATGAATATGCGAGAAAAGGAATAAGAGCAAACCGATGCAGACAATAGGCTAATAGACTAAACTAAAGAAAGCTTCTTGCTGCTCCTGTTAGCAGTAAAGGAAGAGGAGAGAGGAGGAACGGGGCGACGCCACAGGGAAAAGAGCTCCTTTTACTTCAACAGCATCCACCGTGATTCACCGTATTGACCATTAGCCTTCAACCGGAGGACAAAAGGCTCTATTTATAGACTCCATAAACCGCCAAAGGACCCAGTTCCAATGGGATTAGAACAACAATAGTCCTTACTCCACAAAACCTCCTTTCCCTAATCGAACTAAAGAATCAAAACCAGGAAGGACTCTTCTGGGGAAGGACGTGGTTGAAACGGACACGGAACTTAAATAACGACATTCTCAGGGTCGCTATTCAAAATGACGCCATTCACAGAGCCGTCAATTCCTGATAAACAATGACTTTCAAACAGGCACTATTATGAAACAACGCCTCCATAAAGGGCGTTATTTTAAAATGAATTATCCAAACGAATTTCATAAAATCAGGAATATTAGGAAATGATGCCACTTCAGAAGGGCGTGAATTAATTAAAGAAGGACCCTGAGAAAGCTGTTATTTAAAAAATGACGCCCTTGACTAAGGCGTTAATTCTAAAAATGTAGAAAAACTCCATATTAAGCAAATATTGAAGTCCAATCTGATTGTCACAAAGTAATATGAGATTTAGCCAACCTAGCATCAAATTTGGTGCGTCTACAACTGCCCCGCCTTTGCGTCTGCTTTGCAAGGGAGTGAGATGAAATGAAGTGAAAGTACGACAAGCAGAATGAAGGAGAACGTACTGAAAAGTAGATGCCAAGATGTGAAGTGACACGCCTCTGACGCTAAGCAAATGGAAACCTTTCATGGTTCTGAATAAAACTGCCTCGGATGATTACACAAGAGCATTGGACGCAGGATGAAAGAACTAGACTATCAATTGAAAATGTGCACGAGGGCACGATAGGAAAGACACCATTGGAGAGCGATTACCAGCCAATGTAGATGTGTTGCAACCAAGGTGAGAGTGCAAGAAAAAATAAAGGGAAACGAGATAGGAATCCAGCAAACAAATGCTATCGAGGAACCAACCTTAGCGGCTTCAAGGAGAACATGATACTTAGTTTGGAATGGAATATCTCATCAACTTTGGAAAATCAGAAAAATAACAGGGTTCTAGGAGTGTAATCATGCACTAGATTAGATATCAAGATTCAAAGTTATTAAATTTTTTTAGCATGAGTATTTATTAAATAACAGTGAAAATAACAATAGTGTTTGAGGTCGTCAATTGAATTGGCGCCCTAGTGAGGGTCACTAATTCCCTGTTGCATGCAAAAATCCCAGAACAACCTGAGAGAAAAATTGTAAGCCTTCCTACTATTATTACTCATCTATATGCATGCATGGGAAACGAAAATTATAGGGTGTTGCTTAGAACTTGAGAACACCTACCTTTGGGTGAAGATTTTTGGTTGATGATCGCTCGAAGGGTTTGAAAGATAGGAAGAATAGGAAGAATAGATCTACAGCAACAAAAGATTGATTTGTCCTTTTGTAGACTGTAACAACAGAATTTGAACGAAGTTGATGCTCTTTGATCAATAGGATAAAAACTGATGGTTTCTTTAACCGAAATAGGAGCGGCTAATGATAGAAAACCCTGTTTGAAGACTAACAGCATCAACTTCTTAGATCTCAGGAATAGGTTGCCGCGGTAACAATTTTGTAGAAGAAATAAATTGGTAGTAGGTTGATGATTGAGCAGTCCTTCAAGCTGTGACTTCAATCCTTTTGGCAACTGAGAGGATTCTTCTTTGTACGTTTATAACAAGAACAAAGAATAATCCCGTTTGAAGCTTCAACAGCAAACAATATCGATAGAAGGTATAGATCCTTTGATCAACAAGGCCAAAGAGGATGCCCGCACCCCCTGGTTTGCAGTAAAAACTACACTTTTCTGTTAACAGAAGAACTCCGTAACTCAACTGAAGGCTATCAATTGAAGATGAAGAAAGGTGGCAGCCCTTCGATTGAAGAAAAAGGGTAGCAGCAGGTCATGGGTGTAGGGAGAAGAGTTAATGGGGAGTTCTAATGGGTTATGGCAGGGTATTTATAGGGCTTTGAGAACCCAATAGATTTGGAGTTCGATCTGGATTAGTAGTTCCCGTGGAAGAATCCTATTAGCAGTTAAATTATCTACGTATTAATCCTACTAAATTTCATCTTTTCGAAATGGTAACTTCTTCCTAGTTCGAGCAAGATACTGCAACGGGCTTTCTATTTTCCATCCTGACAGGAAATAGCGCCTTAGATAAGTGCACGGTTTAGAAAAATGATGCCTTATGAAAGGGGCGTCTTTCATGTAATTGGCGCCCAAGAGAAGGGTGCGATTTCAAGAAATGGCGCCTCTCTGAGTGGTCTTCAATTCATGAAATGACCTCCCCTCAGAAGCCCTCACCCTTCCTTTTCTTTCTTCTTCTCTTCTTGAACACAGCAGAGAGTCGAGAGGGAGCCAAAGCCTCTCCTTTTTCTTCATAGTAATGCCCTTTTTATAGAATGGCTGGCCTGCCACCTCATCCACAACGAAGCTCAGAGTTGACCTATTGCGCTGGATGAAGGTGGTTCACGTCGTACGCTGCTGTTCGTTCGAGAACGGGATGTTCGCAGGTTACCGGGGGTTGCTTCACCGCTGTCGCTTCTGTGAAATCGAACGGAGGCAGAGGCAAAGCATCGAGCATTGAATATCCTCTGCGCATCACATTTATGCCAAATAGAGTATCGGTCAGTAGATGGGATGGCATGAGGTTAAAACGGTGTGGCCGGGAGCACACCAGATTAAGGCTTCTTGCAAAGGGCCACGCCGTATAAGTGAAATGCAAGGGAAAGCTTTCAAAATGGGCAAGTGGGAAATGGGGTGCACCAGTTTTAGGGGCGCCGTATTAGGATGTTGAAGGTGCAAATGGGCCACGCCGTATTAAATGTTTGGAAGAACAATGGCCCTTCAACATGGAGCACGCCGGTTTGGTGTGCCAATGGGCGCACCGTTTTAACCAAAGTAAAGGGGGGGCACGTCGGTTAAAGGCACGCCGGTTAAGGGCCTTGCCGCACTGTTTTAAGCACTGAACGGATTCTTTTCAAAGATGTGGTTGTTTATATGAATGTCGGCATTCCCGGAATGTTCTGATTGCGATGGATGGCCTTCGTAATATTCTGTTCATTGCCTCCGGGGCTCAGTCCCAGACTTTGCGTAACTTTCGGTGTGTGTCGGACCTGTGCTCGGGTTCCCGACTTTTTCGTGATTCAGCTCTTGGCACGGTCGGTTGGAGAATTGTAGCCGTATATTCCACCTGGGGGCCTTCCTTAACGGGTAGCGGACCACCAAGCGAGTTCTCGTCCTGATCGGGTGAGGTATAGGATTGTTCGGCCTTCCTGTCTTTGACTTGCCCTCAAATGCGTAGATGCGGATGCTGCATGATCATCATCATCGTCATTTTTTTTGACATCCACAAGTCCTCTTGAGCTTTTCCTCCGTTTCACCCTTTTCTTCTTCTACAAGAAAGAACACAACTTCATTAGGGTTAATCACTTGTGAAATTCGTAGCTCTTATATATAGACAAGTTAGAGAGCCCAAAGGACACATAAAACTCTCCCAACACATGTTAGAAACGCCCTAATATGTTTAAGAACTATTGTGGGATATTTTGGTAAAGTTTCAAGGGAAGTTGAGCCGTATTTTGGCTCAATCTTGTCTTGGGACTTGCCACGTCTCCCCAATTCACATGGGAAATATTAATTAGAAAATTTTACGAAAAGCCTCTTCTTTAATATGATATTCTCCGTTAATTAATCCTCATGAGTTCTGCTGTTTCGTTGAATCCGAACTGATCAGTGATGAAGGAATATATATGATGCATTGTAACGCACGCCTTGCGTGCTCGTTTTTTCCTGAACACTGTAGTTCTGATGAGCTAGCGGATACCCTTTTTTCTCGGGGGAGTTTGCCCCACGTCTCCAATGAACGGCAGTGCGCGCGTTAGCTGATTTCACAACTGGCGGGCCAATGTTAATTAATTTCCAATCTTTGACTCCCATCTGTGTCTCATGATCTCTAACTTTGATGCGCAAGACCTGCAGAGAACTAATTAAGATGAAGATCTACGTACGTTTCCATCTCCTCTCTGACCACAACTGGGAGTTCAGCCCCATACACGATCCTCCACCTCCAAAGTGAAGCTTCAAACTGGCATGCAGGCAGTATGAGTGAGTAACTTAGGAACCGCAGTACTGTTAGTGTGCTGTTAGTGTAGATTATTCCTATTAGTGTAGATTATTCTCCACGCCGCTGGTTACGGTGCGTGCCGTAGATACCCACCTAGTGTGGGAACTGGTGTACAAGTTTTTACCCTTTTCATATATACAAAACAGGAGCGTAGAGACCCATTCCGCGATACTCTGCTTTCTCCACTTTCCTCTGTTCCGCTGTGTTTTCATGGTATCATAGCTTCTTGCTTAACCGCCCTTGATCCATGGCCAGTGCTAACAAAACCCCCTCCACAGCAGCGCCTTCTCATGTGCTGCCATTCCTCCCCCTCAAGTTGTCTCGCGACAACTACCTTCTGTGGAAAGCCCAATTTATCCCGCTGCTGAAGAGCCATGGCTATCTACGCATGGTTGATGGCTCGAGCATCCCTCCACCACCCGTGTTGCCGGCCACCGGAGAGGATGGGAAGGAGATCGTTGTCCCGAATCTAGACTTCGCTGCATGGGAACGGACCGACCAGATGATTCTCTCCTGGCTTCTCTCCTCCCTGACTGAGCCCCTCTTTCCCTTGGTGGTAGGACATGAAACGGCTAAGGCCGTCTGGGACGCGCTCGCTCGAGCATTTGGATCACGCTCGAGGTCCCGTGTTCTGCAGTTTCGCAGCAAGCTTCACGGGATACATCGTGGCACCGCCTCTGTCGGTGAGTATGTCCAATCCATCAAAGTGGTCACCGATGAGCTAGCCGCCATCGGGCACCCTATGGACGACGACGACCTTGTTATGGTCGTCTTACCAGGCCTTGGCCTCAGCTACGAGGTCTTCATCTCTAGCATCATCACTCGCCTGGAATCCTTCACCATTGAGGATGTTTTGGCACACTTGACTACCCACAATACCCTCATGGCTCAGCAGCGCCCTAGCTTTGAGGAGGCGTCTGGTTTTCCGTCTGCAAACATCGCCACCGCTACTTCCCCCAACACCAAAGGACGCTGCGGAGGAGGCCACAATGACGCCAACACCGGTGGTGGCCGAGGTCGCGGACGTGGCAAGAATCGTGTGCCTCGATGCTAGATCTACCTGTTGTTCGGCCACCGGGGCCTTGAATGCACCGAGCGCTTCAACCGGGCATTCCCAGGCGGGCACCCCTCTCCCACGCCAAGTTCGCAGCCCTTCGCCCGTCCGTGGCAGCAGCCGCTTCCCATTGGACCACCGTCTGCTCCAACTTTCCAAGGCCCGCCCAGCTACCCCGCCGCCTTTGCGGCCACCGATCCCGGCCTCGGCTTGTCCGTGCTGGCTGCACCGATGGCGTCAACCTCGTGGTATCCAGATAGCGGGGCGACTCACCACATCACGCCAGAGTATCATACTCTTTTGAACCCGCAAGGCTATATAGGTTCTGATAAATTACATGTTGGGAACGGTGAAGGTTTGCCCATTTCCTCAGTTGGCTCTGCCATCCTTCCTTCTCCTTCTCGTAACCTCCACTTACATAATATTCTTCATGTTCCTCGTATTACCCGCGATTTAATTTCAGTTCACAAGTTGACCTATGATAATAATGTTCTACTTGAGTTTCATCCCTCATTTTGTCTTGTGAAGGATCAGAGCTCGGGGAAGGTTCTTCTTCGCAGACAGCTTAAAGACGGCCTCTATCACTTCCTCTCATGCGAGTTGGCGCCCCATTCCTTCCTCGGCGAACGTGCCTCTCCTCCTGTCTGGCATGCCCATCTTGGTCATCCCAACTTTAGGATTCTTTGCCGCATTTTAAATAAGTATGGGTTACCTGTCACCCATCGTCCTAGTCAGTCTGTTTGTGAGTCCTGTTTAGTTGCAAAGAGTCACAAATTACCCTTTGTGCGCTCTTCATTGTCTTCCATTAAACCACTGCAATTAGTTCATTCTGACTTGTGGGGGCCTTCCCCTGTGGTCTCTCATTGTGGGTTTTTATATTATGTTATATTTGTTGATGATTATAACCGCTACACTTGGTTGTTCCCCCTTCAGCGCAAGTCCGACGTGGTGGATGTTTTTCTCCAATTCCAACGGCATGTAGAGCGACTATTTGAGCTTCCTATTCTCGCCCTTCAGTCCGACTGGGGGGGGTGAGTATCAGTCTCTCCATCGCCATCTTGATCGCAGCGGTATTCTCCATCGGGTGTCTTGCCCACACACACCCGAGCAAAATGGCACTGCTGAACGGAAACACCGTCACATCGTGGAAACGACACTAGCCCTCTTATCCACCGCCGCCCTACCTCATAAATTTTGGGACGAGGCCGTGTCAACAGCTGTCTACCTGATTAACCGTCTCCCCACTCCTGTCCTCCGCTCTCTCTCGCCCTTCGAGCATTTATTTGGCAAACATCCAGATTATTCCTTTCTCCGGACGTTCGGTTGCGCCGGCTACCCGTATCTTCGCCCATATGCTACACACAATTTGGCGCCGCGCTCCGATCGTTGCATCTTCTTAGGCTACAGTGGCATGCATCATGGCTACCATTGTCTCTCCCTCTCCTCTGGGTGCCTCCACGTCTCTCGTCATGTTATTTTCAACGAACCTGTGTTTCCCTTTGCTGAACAGGGATCCAGTGCATTGCCTCTCACTCCGCCGTCCAGCATGCCGGGCCTCCTTGGGCCGCTACCGAGCTTCCCTACGCCTGGCCCGCCAACACCGTCACCACCACGCAGCCCATCTCCCTTGGCTGCCCCTCCTCCGATGCTCCAAGCGGACACGGTTGATGTTGCTGCACTGGACCACGCCGCCTTGCAGCAGCCGCAGGCATCTCCCTCCTCCGAGTCGCCCCCTCGGCGCATCCATTCTCTGGCAGATCTCTATGAGTCCACTACCCCGGCCGGACACCAGGCACTGGTCACACATCGTCATTCTCTACCAGCCTACTTCGTCATCACTTCTACCTCGGAGCCTATGTGCTTCACTCAGTCCTCCAAGGATCCGGCTTGGCGGGCGGCCATGGCCACTGAGTTCGATGCCCTTTTGCGAAACGACACTTGGACCCTCGTTCCTCGCCAGCCGGGCATGAATGTCGTCAACTGCAAGTGGGTGTTCAAGTTGAAACATAAAGCCGACTGCTCCATTGATTGACACAAGGTGCGCCTAGTTGCTAAAGGCTTTCGTCAGCAGCCTGGGATCGACTTCTTTGAGACATTCAGTCCGGTGATTAAAATTACCACTGTCCATCTCCTGCTTGCTGTTGCAGTTAGCTGCGGCTGGCCGATTCGACAGCTTGACATCTCCAATGCCTTTCTCCACGGCTGCCTTGAGGAGACAGCCTTCATGGAGCAACCGCCTGGCTTTTCTCATCCTCTCTTTCCACGGCATGTGTGTCGGCTCCACAGGTCAATCTACGGGCTTCGCCAGGCGCCTCGAGCATGGTTTATGCACCTCAGCTCGTGCCACCAGGAGCTTGGGTTCTTCGGCTCCAAAACGGATCCATCGTTGTTCTACAAGCTCTCGGGCACATCCAGACTCTATATCTTGATTTATGTTGATGATATTTTAGTTACGAGCTCTGATGCAGGGGGCGTACACTAGCTACTTCAGTCCCTCCAAAGGGACTTTGCTGTTCGGGATCTGGGTCCGGCACACTATTTTCTGGGTATTGAGCTTCAGTCTCATCCAGACGGCTGCGTTCTCTCTCAATCTCGGTACATTGTAGACCTTCTGCGCCGCGCCAAGATGGATATGGCTAAGCCCATTTCCACCCCTCTCGGGACGTCTGTCACACCATCCACCACTGGCGACTCCACTCCTATGATGGATCCTTCTCTATATCGGAGCATCGTTGGCGCGCTACAGTACCTCACTATCTCTCGGTCGGACATTGCCTTTGCAGTCAATCGGGCATGTCAGTTTATGCATGCCCCTACTCAGGCAAATTGGGCTGCCGTCAAACGACTGTTGCGCTACCTCAAAGGCACGGTCGGCCATGGGCTCCTCCTACGTCGCGCATCCTCACTTCAGCTCAGTGCTTTCAGCGATGCCGACTGGGCCGGTTCTCCTGCCGATCGCCGCTCTACCAGTGGTTATGTCATTTTTCTTGGATGCAACATCATATCGTGGAGCTCCAAGAAACAGTCCACTGTCGCACGCTCCAGCACTGAGGCGGAATACAAGGCCATCGCTAATGCCACTGCTGAACTTATTTGGCTCCGTTCGCTTCTAAACGAGTTGGGCCTCCGACAGCCGTCTCCTCCTATTCTATGGTGTGACAACATCGGTGCAACATACCTAGCAGTCAACCCGGTCTTTCATGCACGGATCAAACACATTGAAATTGATTTTCACTTTGTCCGTGAGCAAGTGGCTTTGAATCAGTTGGTCGTCTCCTTCGTCTCCACCAAAGATCAACTTGTCCATGTTCTTACTAAGGCTCTGTCCAAAACTCGATTTGCCTTCCTTCGTGACAAACTTAATGTCGTTCACCACGTTAACTTGAGGGGGCGTATGAGTGAGTATCCCCGTCCACGCACGTAACTAAGGAACCGCAGTACTGTTAGTGTGCGGCTAGTGTAGATTATTCTCCATGTAGATTATTCTCCACGCCGCTGGTTACGGTGCGTGCGGTAGATACCCACCTAGTGTGGGAATTGGTGTACACATTATTACCCTTTTATATATACAAAAAGGAGCGCAGAGACCGACCCTGCGTGATACTCTGCTTCCTCCACTTCCCTCTGTTCCGCTGTGTTTTCAGGCCCTGCAAAAAGTTTAGCTCGCTCGGGCGCGCGGGGAGGAACCCGATCGAGTCCGCCACGGCATGGCCAAGCACCACGCTGTCATGGTCCCCTGCCCGACGCCCGGCCACATCAACCCCATGCTCCACCTCGCCAAGCTCCTGCACGCAAGGGGATTCCACATTACCTTCGTCATCACCGAGTACAACCGCCACTGCCTGCTCCACTCCGGAGCTCCTGACCCCCTCCTCGCCGGGGTCGACGGCTTCCGCATCGAGGCCCTCCCCGACGGTCTCCCCATGTCCGGCCGGAAGGGCATGCAGTACATCAAGGACCTGGACGTCTCCCTGAGGAGGGGCTTCGCCGTGCACTTGCGCGGGCTGATGGCGCGGCTGCGGCTTTCCCCGGGGGTGCCGCCGGTCACCTGCGTCGTGGGGGCGCTGATGAGCTCGGCTTTGCAGGTGGCCGACGAGCTCGGCGTCCCCAAGGTGCTGTTCTGGACGACGAGCGCCTGCGGCTTCATGGGCACCCTCCAGTGCGGGGAGCTCATCCGCAGAGGCTACGCACCACTCAAAGGTCTGTGCTTGATGGACTCCATGGCGCCGCTAATTCCCTGAAAAAGAGAAGAATAACGTTCTCATCAAGTTCCGTTCTTTTTCTTCTTTGACCGATGGATGTAGACGAGAACTGCTTGACGAATGGGTATCTGGAGACGGAGCTCGACTGGATCCCGGGGATGAGGGGCATCCGCCTCCGCGACATGACATGCTTCATCCGCACCACCGACCCGGACGACCCGATGCTCGAGTTCGAGAAGGAGGAAGCGGAGGCCGGCTATGGGGCATCGGGTGTTGTCCTCAACACGTTCGACGAAATGGAGGCGGAGGTGTTGGCCGCTCTGCGGCGGACTTTCCCGCGCCTCTACACCCTGGGGCCACTGTCGTCGCTGGTGGATCGATTCGCGCAGGGTCCTTCGAGGCCCATCCGTCTGAGCTTGTGGAAGGAAGACGGTGAGTGCCTGGCGTGGCTTGATGGCAAAGAGCCCTGTTCCGTTCTCTATGTCAACTTCGGCAGCATCACGGTTTTGACGGCGCAGAAGCTGGTGGAGTTTGCGCTGGGGCTGGCCGACAGTGGCCACCCCTTCTTGTGGGTCATCAGGCCCGACCTTGTGGCCGGCGAGTCGTTTGTTCTGCCGGAGAGTTTCCTGGAGAGGACTGCTGGGAGGGGCCTCCTCACGAGCTGGTGTCCTCAGGAAGAGGTCCTCGCCCACCCTTCTGTTGGAGGGTTCCTGACGCACGGTGGCTGGAACTCGATGCTGGAGAGTATCTGCAATGGGGTGCCGATGCTTTGCTGGCCTTTCTTCGCCGAGCAGCCGACTAATTGCAGGTACGCTTGTAGAGAATGGGGGATTGCCATGGAGGTAGAGGGCGACGTGAGGAGGGGAAAAGTTGAGGTTCTGGTGAGGGAGCTGATGGAGGGCGTGAAGGGGCATGAGGCCAGGAAGAATGCCATCGAATGGAAGGAGAAAGCTGAGCAAGCAACCAAGAGCAGTGGGTCTTCTTACGGGAACATGGAGAGGTTTGTCCTTGACCTTGTTGAGGGGGCACCATCGTTACGTTGATGCCTTTTGAATGTCCCATGTTAATTCAGTTGCGGGAGGATCTGTGCTATGATGTGATCAACTACCTTGTGTCTGTATAATTTTCTATGTACGTAGAAATCAAAATGCCATTGCCGATTCTATTATGAACATGTATTGTTTGATCGCACCAGACACTGTTCCACGTTCAACTTTTGGATTGGACAAAAGAGCTAATAAGAGTAGGAGGAGTATGTGGGTCAGTTTCGTCAAGGCATGCAAATGGTGTGTTTTCTCAGTCGGTGGGTAGCTTTCATGACCCTCAAGGCTGTTTCAAGGATGAGATGATCTAAACTCGAAAGAGCCTCTCCAGATGTATTGGATCTCCCATCCCTATGTTATCCTCTGGCATGCACGAGGCATGTTGCCTCCCTCTACCGGCCCGAGGCATGCATCTTTGGAAAAATGAGATTTCTATTCGGAGACTAGACTCAGTTGCAATCTTTTAATCAGATAGAAATCGTAATGTTTTTGCTGAACTTTATTGAGATCATGTGGTGTTTTGTTAAGTACTCCATCATGGCAACAGGCTCTATTTCAGTGGTCACTGTTTTCTCGGGGCAAAAAGAAACGGCCAGTGCATGAGATCCATATGTTCACTTCATGTGGTAATAGAAATGCACATAAATGAGAAAATTGCTTAGGGCACACCCTCCGCAATTACACACTCAGGTGTGCATCAAATAAATAATTTTTTTATTTTTTATTTTTTATTTTTGAGACTCACGTCCCCTTAACTTGCAATATAAGACACTCTCTCATCTGATGGCCTTAAAATTTTAAAAACCCAAAATCACATTCGATGAGTAGTGTTGGGTCAAATTTTTCTTGAATCAGCTCTTTTTGTTTCATTTTTTTTTGCGCCACCAAATGGAGATGTATCTTGTACGGTACGTCAGGGGGATGTGGATACCAAGTCACAATTAACTAGGACCCTACGTGGTCCAAAAGGTGTATGAAGGAGGGGTGTATGTAATCGTCAACCACCGGTGGGAGGTTCAATTCCCACCCCTTAATGGTAGACATTTGAGGTTATATCATGCTCTGACTTTGCCATTCAATGAATAAACCAATTCTCTCGCAGACCATGGGCGACTTTGCATTACTGCTTCCATATGGTTTGTTAACACCATTCCGAGATGAGGAAGAAGAAATAGAGGCAAAAAGGGAAGAGAAGAAAAGAAGACTGTAGTAAATAAAAATAAAAATAAAGAATAGAATAGAAGAGAGCAACAAAATAGAAGTAAAAAAAAAAGAGAAAGAGAGATAGTAGTAAAAAGAAAAGAAAAGTAGGACTCACAATTCTTGTAAAGATCCACAAAAAGATGAAGAAACCACGTTGGTTTCTGACACCCTGTCGACACCGACAAATACACATCTGACATGGACCTTCCGTCCAAGGTCAGGAAGAGAGAAGAGACCATTTCCTTGCATTGACACTAACCTCGTGTTGATGAATCCACTAAGAGACGAAGAAATCATATTTATTTCCAATACCCTATCGGCACCGACAAATACACATCTGACATGGACCTTCCATCCAGGGTCAGGAAGAGAGAAAAGACCTTTCCTTGCATTGGTACTAACCCACACAGATGAACATACAAAGAGTCAAAGAAACCAAGTTGGTCTCTGATGCCTTCTCGGCCCTGACACACACACATCTGACATGGACCTTTTGTCCAGGGTCATGAAGAGAGAAAAGACCTTTCCTTGCATTGGTATTAACCCGTGCCAATGAATATACGAGGAGATGAAGAAACCATGTTGGTTTCCGGCACTCTGTCAGTGTTAATGAACACATGCCTGACTCGGACCTTCCATCCAAATCAATTAATAAACAAACTCTTCTCTCTGTCCCATTGGGGCATGGAATGAATCTCCTTTGATTTGGACCTTACGTCCAGGTCAATTAAAAAAGAAACTCTTCTCTCCGTCCCATTAGGGTGAGGAATGAATCTCCTTTGATTTGGACCTTACGTCCCAGTCAGTTAATAAACAAACCCTTCTCTCCATCCTATCGGGGTTGAACTATGCCTTTCGACTCGAACATCCCATCGGGGCATGGTGGAGTGATCCCCTCGTTCTTTCCCTGAATGGGCAAGCACTCTCTTGTGTACTCACGTAGGTCCACAATGGGTTTTGCCCAGATGGACAATTAGCTAAGGTTCACCCTTCCCTTGCTGCACTCTGAAGCAACTTGAGAATAGGAAAGACGTAGAAAGAAGAGAAAAGGCCATTCGGAGTCAGCGCATAAGCAAGAACCATAGGCAGAGCTGGGATAATTCATTCTTTGTGAATAACAAGCTACACGTACTTCGGGGCATACCCCTGCACTATAATCTCAAAGAAAAGGGAAGAGAAAAGAGCCCGGTGCCTAGTCTATCCCCCGGAAGATCTCCTCAAGAGGAAGGATGTAACGCCCCGAGATCTGATTCTCAATTTTTGGGCATTTTTTTTCATCGGATCATGAAACATTATGTCATTCATATCGCAGAATTACAAATATATAAACATGCATACATTCACATGTGTGTGAGAGAGAGAAACCACAATTACAAGAAACGTGTATAACATCTCAACCATTCATAATCCCAAAAGGGTACATGTCCATGGTCCAAATACATAAAAATCCATACAAGATCACCAAACCACAATCTGTCCACAATATAAAAAAAATAAACATTCGTAGTCTACCCTGATCGTAGAGGAAACCAGAACTACTCCTCGGCCACAACCTCCTCCTCGACCTCCTTCACTATGTCTCCTGAAAATTTAGAGTCACAAAGGGGTGAGTGTGACGCTCAGTAGGCAGCCTGAACAAATCGGGGTAACTCGCATTCATATAACCAGATTGTATACATAATCCAAATGTTAACAATATCCTAGTGCATTCATTCACATTCGCTTAAAGGTAATTGATTCAAATGTTAACAAAGGAAGAGTGCAAGAAAACCATATAACCCTTCTAAAATCTTCCAAGGGACCTAATAGGTTTAACAGAAATCCTACGATAAATGAGCGAAGGATGGAACCTAAACAGATCAAGTTTGATGGACTTTAGGAAACGGGATATGGGGAAAATGAACTACTATGTCGACGTAGCTGGCTCTCTGCGTCGACTCAGTGGTTCATCTAGAACCCAGAATGGGCAGAAAGGAGCCGCTACATCAACGCAGCCCGACCAGTGCATCCACGAAGTGGCTCGTTCCAGCAAGCCCTATTGGCCAAACCACACTACTGAGTCGACGCATCTAGTTTGGTGCGTTGACGCAGCAGAAGAACCCTATAGTGGAATCTTTATTTCACCCATAGAATATCCATGCATGCACTAAATCTAAATCTACGGTGGGTGATTAAATGGACATTTTCACATTTTCATGAGTTTCACATCTTAGGTTATTGTTGGCCCAGAGAGATAGCGGACAACAAGGGGGGTTGAATTGTCCCCTTGCCCAGATTGTGAATTTTTAAAAACTTTCTTAGCTTAACATATTGGAATTAAAATAACTAACGTTGATTCGCTCAAGCCCAAGTGTGATTAAGATAAACGCGAGAAACAAAAGATATTCTCTCAACTTTTTCGTTCTCACTCGAACAATCAAGGCATTAAACAACTAAACTAACTCTCACACGGATAGCGAATGAAGCGATGTGGGTTGTGCAGTGAACTAAAAACCTTTTAATTGGACCTGTGAAGGGAGATAGAAGAGATGGTCAATCGCACAGGCAATCACACATGACATAGGATTTTAATGTGGTTCGGGACCACGACAGGCTCCCTACGTCCACCCCTCACCCAACTGGGTGAGGCTTCACTACACACTACTTTCATAGTAACACGGGGACGAACCCCAACCACACACATGCTCCTTCCGCAGTAATAACCACACAAGGACTTGCCCCAACACACTGCCACTGCAGCACACACACACACACATTCGGGTAATGTACCCCAGACATGACAACCACACGGAGTCGCAGCTCCGTCCACACACAACTAAACATGGGGAAAGTTTCCCCACAATAAGCCCACACACGCGGAGACATAGCTCCACCGACACATGATGTGTACTCAGTTTAACAAGAAGAGAAGATATACAATAAATGTCCAAATGTTGATCTATTGCTTAAATAAGAAAGTAGAGATGAGTGAGGAAGAATCCCCCTCAAATCTTCAGTGAAATTACGTCCAAAGAAGTGATGGGAAGTGCCGAATGTTCTGTCCGCAGAGTGGAAGCTTGTTACGATTGCCGGAGACGCTCACGGTGAGGTATCTTCAACAGCTGTGGTCGAAGTAGATCAGATCGACATATTAGGCTTGATTCTTGGCATCCTCCTCTTCTTCTTCTTCCTCCTCTAGGTGGGGCGGTGCCCTCCTCTTCCTTCCTGTAAGTAAATAGGGACTGTTAGCAGTAGGACTTGTTCCTCCGATAGAATTCATAGCCCTTATGTAGCCAACCCAAAGCTAGCATAAAAGATCTAATTGCCCAATGATCTGGCATCGACTCCGTTATGCCGCTACCCCACACCCGTCACCCGACCAAGGACGATGGTCTACCCGGTCGCTCCCCACCTGAATGAAGACTCTCATGAGGAGGAAGAATGCCATCGACTCTTCATGACAAGGAACCGAAGGCTTTGTCAGCGGAAGACCCTGATCACCCGACACGGGTTTGGCTTCTCACTCTGTTGGGTCCGTCAGCATCCAAGTCAACACCCAGTCAAGGCGGAATCACCTTGGGTGTTATGTCACCCTACAAGGGAGCTTTGAGCACGAGCAAGGCCGAGCTGAAAGCACAAATCATACTGCCGAAGGCTGTGTCAGTGAAAACCTGCATGCTCTAGTCAAATACACACGGAGTTTTGACTAAGGCCATGTATCGGGCCGAGAGCTACGTCAACGCCCTGTCAAGGTTTTTTAAGAATCGCGGCGAAAAGAATCATCAACGGTGACTTCCGGAATCATCCCCGGACTCATCGGCTAGCCCTCGGTGACCAAACGGAGCTAATACGGCATCCCATTCACTGACATGCCCCTTAAAATGACGCCGTCTTCACCGGTGCACAAAAGACCTAGGCCAGAGGCTGTTCCCCAGTGCCACCCTTCTCGGCGCGCCCCTCCATGGCACCGGGAAGCTTGGGCCTATAAAAGGCTTTGTTCGTTCAAAAAAAAAAGAATAGAACAAGAAGAGACAATGAAAGAGAAGAAAAAAAAGAGAAAAAGGCACAGGGAATTAGAGAATTAGAGAGAACCAAGAGAGAGGGACAGAGAAAAGAATCGAGGGCCAATCAGAAGAGAGTCTAAGGGTTTCTTCCGGAGCAAGTTCTTCCCCCGAGAGCGTCTCCACTACCACCGTCTCCCTCTGCTGCGTACCAGTTCTCCAGCGCTGGAGAAGAAGGGTTCTCTCGTGTTTTCAAAGGTGGGTAACCACTGTGTTCCCTGCCGATTCTCTCCCTGCTTCGATGTAAATGAAAGAGGGAGTGGGAGGCGATGATAAGAGCCGAATTTTCCCCCCTTCTTCTCATCTTATTTTCCTTCTCTGCAACCCTTTTCTCTGTTTAATAATGTAAATGGTGTTCGAGCATCTATGCCGGCATCGCAGTTTGAACCTGTGCCACCCCTTCTCATGTTTGGGATGAATGAAATGCATGAGCTCGGTTGAATGAGTTAATGTCACGCCCCGATCACGGAAGATTACTCGAAAGTGGTGTGACGATGTCTATAACGATCATGTCAATCAGAGCGTAGTGCATTCAACACATACATCTTGGGTTTTATTGTGTCTAGTACTGGGGTCTCCGCCGATCCGGAGAAGGTCCGGGCCATTGTTGAGTGGCCGGAATCCCGTACGGTCCATGATGTCCGCAGCTTCCATGGCCTCGCGACGTTCTATCGTCGTTTCATCTGGGGATTTAGCTCCGTCACTGTCCCAATCACGGACTGTATTCGGAAGGGCACATTTGTATGGACGAAGGCCGCTACTGCTGCCTTCAAGGACATCAAGGAGCGCATGACCCAAACACTGATCCTCCGATTGCCAGATTTTTCAAAGGTGTTTGAGGTCTCTTGTGATGCGTCGGGTGTCGGGATATGAGGTGTGTTGAGTCAGGAGACCCACCCGGTCGCCTATTTTAGTGAGAAGTTGAATGCCACGAAACTGTGACACTCCACTTATGATAAGAAATTCTACGTAGTTGTTCAGGCTCTTAGGCATTAGAGGCACTATCTATTACATCAGGAGTTTGTCTTGTACTCTGATCATGAGGCCTTGAGGTTCCTCCACGACGAAAAGAAGCTTAATGCACGTCACAGTCGATGGGTTGAGTATCTTCAGCAGTTCACATTTGTGCTTAAACACAAGGCTAGAGTGGAGAACAAGGTGGCTGATGCCTTGAGTCGGCGAGTATGTTTACTGACTACCATGAGTGCCAAGGTTATAGGGCTAGAGAAGATGAGAGAGGCTTATGTTGATTGTCCTAACTTTGGTTAGATCTATGCCACTCTCCAGGCTAGACACTCGAGAGACCATGATGATTATGTGCTTCAGGAGGGTTACCTCTTTCGAGGAGGTAGATTTTATGTCCCCTGAACTTCAGTTCGTGACTTCTTAGTCTGGGAATTACATGAGGGTGGTCTAGCCGGCCACTTCGGTCGGAATAAGACTATTAAGGTTGTTGAGCACAGATTTTATTAGCTGAGCTTGAAGAGAGATGTTGCTCACATTGTGTCTCAGTGTCGTACATGTGCTACGGCCAAAATGAAGAAGCTAAGCTTGGGCCTCTATACGCCTCTTCCCATACCTGATGTCCCATGGCATGATATTAGTATGGATTTTATCTTGGGATTGTCACGCACCTCTAGGAAGCATGATTCAGTCTATGTGGTAGTAGATCGATTCTCGAAGATGGCCCTTTTCATTCCCTACTAGAAGACTTTGGATGCTTCGAGGGTAGCCTGCCTTTTCCTTACTCATGTGATGTGCAAGTTCGGGTTGCCTCGTACCATAGTGTCTGACTGTGATGTTAGGTTCACCAGTTATTTTTGGAAATTGCTTTCCTAACCAGGCCAACAATTGGTATCTGAGCCTTAGCTCTGTTTTATCTAGAAACCTTGCAGCTTAGAGAGATCTATTAGGATGGGTAACAAGGGGTTAATACCCGAGGGGCATTCTATTCATAGGCCACCCTTCTTTGATGGTAGTAATTACACCTATTGGAAAAATAGGATGACCATGTTTCTTCGTGCTCTCAAAGCCATGAAATATGGACTGTGATTAAAAATGATCCATACACTTTACCTCCTGATGAGGAGCAGTGGAATGATGACAATGTCAAGAAGGCCACTGTGAATTTTTCAGTGTGCTATTCACCTGAATGAATATGCTTGTGTTTCTATGTGCAGTAGCACGAAAGAAATGTGGGATAAGTTGAAACTAATCTATGAAGGTACTACATAAGTCAAGGAGACGAAGGCAAACATACTTATCTGAGATTACGAACTATTCCACATGAAAGAGGAAGACAACATCTTCGAGATGTTCGCACGTCTCATGGAGATCACCAATAGTTTGAAATCACTTGGAAGGGAATTCAAGGACACTGATTTGGTCAGGAAGGTGCTGAGATCTTTATCACCAAGTTGGCACACCAAGGCAACGGTGATAGAGGACTCGAAGGATCTTTCTACCCTCATTGTGGATGCTCTCATAGGGTCTCTAATGGCCTATGAGTTCAATATCAAGAGGACGGAAGAAGATAGCAAGAAGAAGAAGTCTATAGCATTGAAGGCAAACCCCAATACAATCTCCCAGGAGGACTCCATGGATAACACAGATGATGAGGAAGTTGCCATGATTACGAGGAAAGTCAGACAGTTTTTGCGCAAAAGAAGAAAGTTCAGTGAAAAGTTTAGGAAGGGAAAGAGGCAGTTCAGGCAGAAAGGTGATCCATCTAAAGCTGCTGAAATTATGTGCTATGAGTGCAAAAAGATGGGGCACATGAGAGGTGAATGCCCCGAGCTCCAGAAAAAGGGCAAGAAGATGAAAGAAAAAAGGCCAAAGGCAATGAAGGCTACATGGAGCGATGAGGACGAGGATGAGCCAACGTCCGAGGAAGAGGAAAACATTGAAGACTTGGTCAAGAATCTGTGTCTCATGGCAAAGAGCGATCATGAACAGGTAATTTCTGATTCAGAGTTTATTTCAAACGAACAGTGGGAACTAGCTTATGAGGAATTAGATGAGAAATACAAAAGAGTCAAAAATGAGAACAGAACTTTGAAAAAGAAAATTCATGAAATCATACATTCACCTAATTCCTGTGAGAAATATGGGTTTCTATATTAACCTCCTAGGTATCCTATGCCCACATCTAAGTTGATTTGGGCCTCTAGACTCCTCGAATGATAATCCCGCTGGTTAAGACTTATCCTGATGACAATACCGTCATACCATGCTTAGGCTCCTAGTTGCTTCCAATCATAGGAATACACCTAAAGAATGTTCGAGGTAGATGATTTGCCTGACCCGGGTCTATTTCCTCACAACCTTAGATGGTATATAATAGAACACCTTAGAACCCTATCGACCAACCGCGCGACGCTGACCCAGAATCAGACGCCGTCGCACCTACAGGTGACGCGCTTGCATTGGTCTAAGCCCGAGGTTAAGAAGACATCAAGGTGGTAGATAGAGGTTTTGACCAGCTAGAAACACTGAGACTCTTCCACGGCGATGGATTTTGCCTCCCAAAATGGACAATTATGTGTTTTTTTAGGACTAAAACGAGGTTGCATGCCTTGGCGGGGAGGACCTTTCCTGGTTCTCCATTGAGCTTTCATCTTCAGGGGAGAAGGAAGAGTGCATGGGATAAACTTTCTGAGAGGACTGACAAAATCGTTAGCCTGGCGAGTCAATAGGGGCCTACTCAACTTTCCCCTTTCAGGTAGTTTCGGACCATGCCTCGAGCGAAATTCCGCTACCCACTTTTGTGGAATTCAACTTTCATTTTAAGGGCTTGTTATAGTCAGACATGGCTACGACCAAGCTTTTATTTGACTCTCCTTCACCTTTTCTCCTTCCTTTCTCTTTTTTTTGAGGGAGATAATCATCTGATATTTTGGAACCCCCTTCGCATGCCTGCGGGGACACTGCCCTCCTCTCGTGTCTTGACTCAGGTTGGAGGAAATGAACCCTACTCTCACCTTCAGGGTATAGTACTTCGGTTCCCTTATGCTCAGCGCTCTAAAGGCATCGGCTGTCTCATTAGGTCGAGGAGGAAGAGAATAAAGATTGTGGCTTTCCTGGAGACCCTCGAGATGTGACCTCACCACAGGTAATGCTACCAATTCTTGGCTAAAACACATTTGTGTGTGCATGTTGTCATTTCTTAGTTGGCATAGGCCGACATGACCCGACAGGGATCTCGATGGTTCTGGCAGACCAAGACCCGAGACCTGTCAAACCTTAATGGGCCCTATTCCAAAATGAAGGATGGGTGCAATGACTTGACTTCATGATGACCACCAAGCACTAGATTTTTTTGTTATTATTATCATTTTTTTGTTCTTATTATCTCTTTTTGTTGTTTTTTTTCTTTTTTTTAATCTCTCTCAAATTAAATAATATATATTTTAGATAGATGAAATATTCTATAAATTAAAACATAGAGTAGTCAACCTACATATCATGGTACGCAATCTCAGCGTCACGAGATCTCGGTCTCAGCGAACTCTGCGAGAAACGAAACACGCGAGATTTGGCCTTCTCGGCGTGCCAGGCGGGGCGGGTCCAACAGAAACCGATGTGGATCTGGACTTCGGATCCCTTTAAATTAAAAACCCTGTGGCGCTAGATCCCAAACCCTTCGCCAGTTCGCCCCCAATCCCCGATTCCCCCCTTCCTCTCCGGCTCTCGCTAGGATCGCCGCCGGCCATTGTCGCCCTTGCGAAGGACGCCCGCCAACGATCTCGTCTTCGCCGTCTTAGCTGTCTTCGCCGTCAACCATCGTCAACGACCTCCGAGCTCGTCAACGGCGTCTTCGCCGAGGGCCTCGAGTTAGCCTCTCTCTCTCTCTCTCTCTCTCTCTCTCTCTCTCTCTCTCTTCTTCCCCCTCTCTCCTCTGCTCTCTCCCCGGCTCATTCTATCTCTCTCCCCCGTCCCTCCTTCCCTCTCTTCTCGTCTGAGTAGATGGACAGTGAGACAACGACTCTCTCTGGCTCTCTCATGCTCCCCACTCTCTGTATCTCTCTTCTCTCTCCCCCGCCCCATTCTATCTCTCTTCCCCATGGCTTCCTTGTTTGTCTCTATCTTAGAGACAGCCGATAGCCGACTCTCTCTTACTCTCTCTCTCTCTCTGTCTCTCCTACCCCCTCTCTATGTCTCTCAATCTCTCTCTCCCCCCAACCCCTCTCTCTGTACATCGTAGTTGAGGTTGGCAGAACAGTCAGAAAGAAAAATTTGTACAAGCTTGGAAGGCTTTGGACCAACCACATTAGCACGAATTACATGCTTTTTAACATTTGATCAATTGTTTCTGTTACTTTATAACCATTTTATCAACTTCTGTTTCAGGAGTTTGTTCATTCTCTGGTTCTGAAGTTATTATGGTGCTCAAGTTCTTTGTTTTAATGTCTATGATGTAAATAATCACCATTTTCACATCCATTTACATTCATTCTCAGCTTAGGGTCATAGGGCCATTTGCTTTTCAGACATTCTTGTTAGTTACAATCTCCGTGAAACAAAGATTGTTTGCTTTTTTTACTTTTTTTAAGCATGTCAGGCCTTCTCGATCTTGCCGTTGCTGCCCTCAAGGCGCTTAGTCGCGACCGCCCAGTCACGCGAGCAGCCTTCCTCGTGCGACGACGACGTGCGCAGCTTGATCGGCCAGTACGGCAACCTGACAATCTCAAGGGATGCATCTCAATGACTCCAGACACGCCTTGAGAGCACGACACCCAAGAGAAAATACAGAGGAGCAAAGGGTACTCAATTAGTAGGAATGTTGGCAAATTTCCCAACACTCACAGATGCCGATGCCAAGACCAGAAATTTACCAGCAACAACACGGCAACAGACGACATCAAGGCACAGGAAGCCAAGATGAAGTCACATCGAGGAGAAGCAAACCTCTCGACCAGCGAGAATCTTACGAAAGGATCCTCAGCTAGTGGGTAATCAACCCACATGCATCCGGTGCACACTCATACAATGCACACAGGCAACAGAAGATATCGTGGTACTCGCATCTCAGTACACACTCGGCGTCATTGCAATTCAAGAAAATTACAAATAACACGCCACGAGTACTGACCTAGCAAACAACCGATCACAAGAAGCCTAAGTGCAATAGAGATGAGCACCAGCTTCAACACAAAGCACAAGGAAAGATGTAAATCTCAGCTTACCTTTACGTCCTCAAACAATAAATGAGCCCTCACAACACATCGGCTGTTGGACACGGCACAACAAATACAGAATGCAACAGCTCTTAACACCATGATGGAGTCCAAAGCTAAGCAACCGTAAAACAAGGAGAAGATCAGGCACAGAATAAAGCTATCCACACTTAAGCAGACACAGGACAAAGGCATCACTAAGACAGCAATTCGAAGGCAAACCACGAAAAGACTTCACCAGACGGGATGAGAAACATCAAGCTCGACCAACAAAAGCTCACCAGGAAGGAAAAATCCTAGATTCACCCGAGCATCTTCTCGATCACGGAATCTAATCGAGCACATCAACAGAAGCAAGACACAACAGGAGCTGAGCAGACTTAAGCTGGGATGACCAAAACAATGTAAGAATGTGAATGGCCATCAAACCAATGCTAAAAGTCAACAGCAACCTAAAGAAGTTACAAAAAACCTTGAACAAAGTATCGCAGGTTCGAGCCTTTCGGCGAACACTGCCAAGTACAACATGATCGAGACAGACACCACGATGGAAACCAAGCGATAGAGAATCGCGAAACCTAATGCCAGCTGAAGACTGTACTAGACTTAAGGACTCTGGAGACTGTATATCTCAGATTCCCATGTACTTTACACAATAATGCTCTGATACCAGCTGTGACGACCCGGACCCCGGATACCAGATATACCCTATAGGACTATCGAATACACCAGATACCACTTGGAACCCACGAGGCCTCCCAAGAGCGGTACTGTTCCTGACCTCCGCTGCGATAAAATCCTTTCCACCCTTCAAACCACCTCTAAAAATTACAAAAAAATATTATGCATGTCCCTCACTTCCCCCTCTATCACCCATAAAATTACCAAGTCCCAGATCCATCGTTTGCCTCTCGGTCAAACCTTATTATCAGGAAGATCCTAACCTACCCAGTTTGTTCTGAGTCAGTGATTCCACCTGTTCTAAATTCAACCACGAAGAATCTAGAAATAGGAAAATTCCTATAACACTAGGTGTTCGTATATCTTCAAAAGAGCTTCGCAACGGCACCCATTTCACGTTGATCCGATATTAGGTCTGATCACAACATTTATTCTCACCAGGTCGCGCAGTTTTGAAACTGCAGAATAGGTTCGGGACAGCACTTAGCAGCGTCTCACAAATCAGGCCGCTTTGCCTTCCACAAGACGATCCAGTACGATTGCCTCACAGGGATCATTCCTCCTGGAGTTCTATTTGTAACTGGACCACTTCCAACCTAATTGGCCTCCCGACCAGAGCGTGATCCCCACGATTGTCAGCACGCGTCGTCCAATCAACACTGAGTAGCAACGTGTCGGTGCCGACGAAGCTGCCCAAAACGCTGCCCATCAACCCGAGCTCAATACTCTCGGGTCCCACGTGTAACCCTTTACCTCCCCGCGTTGAGTGGGCAGTAAAATTCGTTGTTGTACTTATTCATTATTTACTGTATCAGGAGTATGGGTCTTGGCTGGGATCGTCTTCCCCACGCCCAGAGTGTGGAGGTATCGCCTCTATCTCCCTCAGTATTTGCTTACTTCGTATGTGTTTATTTACCACTACTTGAGTGATAGAATATCTAGCCCAATCAAATTATATCACTGCTATGAGAAAGTGAGTGTGTAACCCGTCCCGTGACTCGATCCGAGCACGAGTGTGAGCTGAAGACCCTTGACTCACTGCCAGTTTCTCAACCATGCAGATCCGCACGTTTCTCTTGCTAGGTATGAGTAGCGAGCTTGTGTTGAGTTGGTCGCATCTTTATTGGTCGAGTCTTTAATTTGGTCACGTTGTCACCTAGAGTCACAAGTTCGCATCTAAATTGGTACCAAGTCGCATCCCGTCCCACATCATATTGGTATCAAAGCAAGGTTGAGTCTAGGGTAGTCACCAAAGCATGGTCTAAGTTTATCCAAGGTGTTGCACCTCAACCCTTTATCTGGTATATGAAAAGGCGTTACTAGAAAGATTGGTTAAGCCTAGTTAGAAGGTAGCCTCCTTGTGTGAGTTGGGTCTTCGGTCGTAGAATTTCTATTCTCAAATTTTCTTTGCAGATTTGAACAGAGTCCCCGTAGCTCGGCGGATGTCTACACCTTTCACAAAGATTCCTCCACCTTCTTATGTAGTCCATGACAGACTCACCGTCCTTTTGTTTGGCTGCTTGTAATTTGGCCTCGGTGACTTCCTCGTTGGCCATCATTGTATTTATTATTTGTTCTACCTTTGGCTTGTCCGGTTGTATACACGGCCTCATCAGCACCTTTGACGGAGATGCTTTAGTTGCCCCCTGATGTGCCCGGGGGATTGTATGTTTGAGTGGCTGAGAGAGGATGTCCCCTGTATCATCATGTACTATTCGGGACATGGCTGGCCGCACTGAAGCTTCAGGTGAGTTAGCACTACCTTGTGCTGCCTCATGTAGATGTCCTACCAGTTGCGGCATAGGCGGACTTAGATTCATTTCATTTAGTTGCCTTTGCAGCATTTCAATTTCATGTTGCTTCTGGTGTAGTAGTGCCATCACAGTGGGACCATGCCAGGAGGGGCAGAGGGTGCTATCTTTCACCTCCAATTTGATTGGGGTGAGTGGCATCCTGTCATTGTTGCTGGACACATCCAGTTTCTTTGAGGTGAACTCCCTAGGTTTTTTGCCTCCGAGCTGAGGAGGAACGTGATATTGTGTCCCCTTGTTGGCTGGCGGGTGTCTTGATATTCTCCCAGATCCGGTAACACGGTGGGAGGTAGAAGCTTTAGCCTGATTTGTTCCCTCTGGCACAAAGCAGATTTCTTCCTCTTCCTCATCAGTGGCTTAAGCCACACTGAACGATGCTGACAGCATGTTGCAGGAGAGAGCAACACATCTTATTTTAGCCTTTGTATTCTTCTTTTCCTTCTCCCATATGACTGGCATCTGCCCCCATAGTGGGTTGCTCAGTGCGTTGAACACCCTTGCCTTTTCTTTAGTTCCTTTTGTTAGCCGGTGGGACTTGTTGAGTCTTTGAGGGGCTTGCGGCACAGGCTGGCTCTTGAGCTGCTCATGCTCGTATAGCCTGTCTGTAACGATTTGTAGCCGTTCCGCGGCTGAGTTGATTTCTTCATGCACCCGTATCGGGGCTGGTTTCTTTGTGTCGTCCATTGGCCGTTTGATAGCCATAGGAGGGGCTATTTGATGCCAAGTAGGAACTATAGGGAGTGGAGCGGGCCGGGCCATGGATCCACTAATCTAGACTCTCAGAGTCAAAAGGGATGCTGGTTTTGTTCTTTTCTTTATCGACGATGCTTGCCAATTTCTTTATTTTTCTGATCTTCTTTGCTAACGCCTGGCCATTGACATGACCTCCACACTCACTTGAATGGGCTGCTTCGGCCACCTTCCAAGTTTCATCATCGTCTAGACATCTCATAAGCATTCCATTGAGAGCGCGCCTATATAATCCTCCTACAATGATAGTGTACTTCGAGGCAGCTCTTCTAATAGCCTTACATTGCTCAACACTTGTACCTTTTGAGAATGATCCATCTCTATAATACAGCTCAATTTCATGGTACCAGGGTAATTCTTCTTCTTCTAGGATCTCTTCCAACTCTGTCAAAGATACTTCCTTCAAATCCTTCTTCTCAGCCCTCACCTCTACAGTTTTCCTAAGGTTGTCATACCAAGGATCCTGAAGAGAGGGGGCGTCTAGCCTCTGGACGATGATGGTCTCAATACTCTGACTGAGAGGAAAAGATATAGAGGAAGCAAGTGATGCTAACATATCGGCAAGGATATTCTGAGATCGAGAAGTATGAATATAGATCAGCTTGTGAAATTACCTAGCCAAGAGGGTGACCAAATCTTGATATGGCTTGAGCTTCGGGTCACAAGTGCAGTAAGTGGATAGAACTTGCCATAGAACGAGCTGAGAGTCTGTCACAATGTTCAAGTAGTGCGCGCCTAGGAGATAGGCGTGCTTCAAACTAGCCAGGAGAGCTTCATACTCAGAGATGTTGTTGGTTGCAGGAAAGTAGAGCTAATAAGCAAAAGGAATCGTCACCCCTTTTGGAGTGAGGAGAACAGTATCTATCCCTTGCCATTGAGAATTGAGTGCACCATCGAAGTGCAGAGACCAAAAGGGATGGTGGGTAAGGATAGAAAGATGCTCATCCGGGAAATCATCCTGAATAGAATTCGTGCAGGGGATAGGAAGATGGGCTAGATGCTCAGCAATGGCATATCCTTTGATTACCTTCTGAACGATGAATGTGATATCAAACTGAGAGAGGAAGCTCTGCCAGTGAGCTAACCTACTAGAAAGGATAGGCTTTTGTAGAAGATAACGAATCGGGTCTATTCTAGAGATCAGCCTAACTAGGTGGGCTAGGAAGTAGTGCTTCAGCTTCTAAGCTACCCAGACTAAGGCGGCACAAGTCTTCTCCATGGCAATGTACTTGGCCTCTGCGGGGTTAAACAACTTGGAGACGTAATAACCTGCCTGCTCTTTGCCTTCGTCATCCACTTGTGCCAAAATCACCCCTAGGGAGTTCTCAATGATAGAAATGTATAGAATCAGGAGTTTCCTAAGGATAGGAGGTTGCAAAATTTGGAGGACTCCTGGGTTCTCTTCTTGTTCTTCCTGGTTCTTCACCACGACCTCACGAGGAAAGGACAACCTTGCTTCCATCTTTCAAAGGTATAGGATGGAGCTTCAATAGAACCTTTTTCCTCACTGTGAGACTTCCTGAGGTAAAGGGGAAGACAGTCTACTGCGTTGCCCTCACTCCGCCAGCATGAGGAAGAAGATTGCTTCCCCAGCCAGCTTCTACGATGCTCTTCCCTCTTCGCTCCGTGTTTGGCTCTATTTGAAGAACTAGAGCTCCTGCTCCTGATATATCCGTGGCTCGTAGCATCTCTTACTTTGTCCACTGTAAAAAGACCAAACCCAGAATGTCACATCCACATTATTTGATTAGCTCCATTTGCATAGTTGACTCTTCTCTATCGTGCCTCCTAGTTTGTGGGTAGGTAGGGGACCATGTCAGCAATGGTACCAGCCTTTCAGAGGATATCTCTACCAAACAAGGATCCTCTAACACGGTAAGCATCTTGACGGCTTTTTCCAAAACAAACGAATCCTCCAAGAAAAGTTCTAAATCTTGAAAAGTGAATTCTATCGATTTCAAATCCATTCTGGATGATCATGAATGTGTCGGCACTTTTAGACAAGGTGTCGGGACATTCCATTTCAATCTTTAGGAACCGTGGCTTCCACGCAGAGCAGGTCAACACTTTAATGGGCAAGTGTCGACATGTTCGTCATACTTGCGTGTGGAATGCGCCAATGTGCCAACACTTCATTGTAAGGTGTCGGGACATACGCGCCAGAAGGAAGTAAGGCTTGCTTCTTGGAACTGAGGTGTCGACACTTTTCAGCCAGGGTGTCGACACTTTGGTGAATCCAGAGCCCCGATAGAGATGGCTTCAAGTTGGATTTCTTCTTGGGGTGTCGACACATTGTTGGAGTGTCGACACTCTTTGAGTGTTTGTCCTGTGATTATTCAGTCTAGAAGTTAAGCCAAACTTGTTAGATATTTCTCAAAGATGTAATAATGATTTATGATTTGATATCATTAAAACTAGGGAACACAACATTACAGAATCTGAATCTATCTACACTCAGGATGAATTAGTTTAGAAAATCTAGAAATACGTATTGTTCTTAAACAACACAATCTTAAAATAAAATGGGCAGCTATGTCAAAATGTTAAATCAAAGAAGCTAAAGGTAGAGCAATGATTGAATGCACTAAGAAACTGGGTACTTCATCAATGAAATGGAGAAAAACTCATGTCATGAAGTGCTTCAAGTTATCTCTGTTCAGAAAAGCACTTATATGAAGCATAAGATCGTAAATAGAGTCGGGATTTTGTTAACATCAAAATCAACTGGAGAGACTCAACAATCTCCTCCTTTTTGGTGATGACAAAACTCCACTCAATAAGTACATCAACATGCCGTTGAGTCCAAATTAAACAACCACACAAACCATACATGTAGGAGACAATTTAGTTTCATCTCCATTTCACATCCATACATGTGTCCACAAGATAAGTCAAAATCTTGATCATTTTAAGCTCTCACCATGGTTCTTGTATGAGGCGAAGTTTACACTCATGCATAGTGAAGCGTTCCGGACAAATTTGATCTGTCCTTCTTCACAACACTATTTGATATACAGAACCAAGTCAGAAATATGGTAACAACTAAGACATGTGTAACCAAAACCATTGAAACTAGTATATAGAACACAAGACCGTCCATCCAAGTCACACCATTCAAACTAGTATAAGTATACCATTCTATTGGGTTCGTTGTGCTTCCTCTTGATTTTGTTGATAACAAAATATTGTGTGTGTGTGGGTGGAAGCAAATTGTGTATGCTTGCTTGAAGGTTTTGGCCTTACTCAATTGGTCTCAAAATTGAGTAAAGTTTTCAAAGAGGTTTCATAGCTTTTTAATATGAACAAGTTCATTGTGCAAGTCTTTTATGCTGAATTCAAATATCATCATTGAGATCATGGCTTTGGGTTGATTTAGTTCTAGCTTGAACTTCATGTAAAATTGTGTATGGAAGGATGTCCGATTGATGATGTCTTTTGAGCATGTAATGGTTTAATGCTCATTTGAATGCATGGATGATCATTTCATATGCGCTTGACTTAACTTCCATTTGGTTGATAATTACTCATAATCCATGATTTTGATATCCATGTAGATCTCATGTTCTACCTTGTTTTTACAGGAGAGAAATGGTTGAAAGACGCCTAAACATCACATGGATGGATGGTAATATCTTTCTAATTTTTAGTTGTGGTTGATTGAGCTTTAAAAGTGGTTTTATGCTCCTTGTTAACTGGTTTTCATGATCATACTTCATGCATTTTTCATTGGGAGGCGTATGAACTTAAAGCTCATTGATTTTCCCTTCATTTCTGCACTTAGCAGAGTTTGGTTGACCGAATTGGGGAGTTCGGTCGACCAATCTTCCCAGAACTAAAAATTTCACAGGTTTACAGAGTTCGATCGACCGACCCCCAATTCCAGTCGACTGATTCCGTCGGGCTGCAGATCGGGGTTCACAAAACTCATCTGAAATCTATCTAAACCCAATCCATTTGTGCTCCCCTTTTACCCCTTTGCCCCTAGGGTTATTATATATATACTAGAGGGATTTTACAAGGGTTTTGTGAGGGCTATATGGGTCTTTTGCACTGCTCTATATATATACTCATATGAACTCCGAATTTGAGAGAGGCATCTCCATGAGCTTACATTTTCTCATCTTGTAGGTCAAGAAAGAGGAGTAGAAGAGAAGGGGGAAAAGAAGAGAAGATATCCTCTACATCCAGGAGATTTTGAATATCTTGCATGAAGAGAAAGTGAAGCGAAATGATGAGAGGATCGTGTTGATGCTTGAATCATCATCATCCGACTTCCTCCCGACCGTTGCTTGATAGAACATCATCAACCGGGTTTTGAAAACCAAGGGGGATCTTTCCTACATCTTTTCTATGTTGTTCTTAATGTGTTTCATGATCTATGTTTAGGTTTGAGCATGTTTGAATATTTGTGTTAATTTTTCTGAACTAAAAATATTGTGTGTGTGTGTGTGTGACTGTCTGCGTACAGTCGTGTGTACGGTGTTGCGTCTGTTGCAGCATGTGTGTGTGTGTCTTGATTTGGGTGTTAGATCGTGTTGGAGACTTCATCTTCGTGTGTCCAGGCGTCGTCCTGCGTCTGTTGGAGCTTGCACCGTGTTGGGGATTTATCCCTTAGTGAAGCCTTATTGATTTTGTAAGGGGTGGACGTAGGGAGTCCGTCGTGGTCCCGAACCACCTTAAAAATCATTGTGTCCATGTGGTATGTGTATTTGTGGGTTTCCATGTTAACGTCATTTATCTCGATCGTGTGTGAACGAAAAGTTTGAGAGAACTTGGCCTACATTGCTTAGTTCATTTTCTTCAATATCGTTAAAGTTGTTAATTTCACTGCGTAAGTTTTAAAATTTGCCATATTGCGTGGGGGATAATTCAACCCCCCTTCTTGTCCGTTCACCTACCTGGGACCAACAACCCCCCCTCTTGGGTGTCATTGATCATCAGACTTCAATTGGTATCAGAGCTAAGGCTCTTTTTTTTACAGATCTATCGATCTAGATAGATCCAGATCAATGGCCAACAAGGGGATGATGCCTGAGGGTCACTCTATCCACCGTCCTCCATTCTTTCATGGCTCGAAATAATCATATTGGAAAAACATAATGCATGTTTTCCTCAGAGCCCAAGAGTATGAGATCTAGAGGGTTGTGGATAAGAGTCCATATGACCTTCCCCAGGATGAGGACAAGTGGACTCATGAGGATATTAAAAAATCAAAAGTAAATTTTAATGTGATGAATATTATGCAATGTGCTATTCACCCCTAACGAGTTCTCCTGTGTCTCTATGTACAGTTCCACAAAAGAAATGTGGGACAAACTCAGGCTCATCTATGAAGGAACCTCTGAGGTTAAAGAGACAAAGGCTAACTTGCTGGTCAGAGATTATGCGCTATTCAAGATGAAGCCTGAAGAAATAATCTCTGAAATGTTTACGAGATTGTCAGAGATCATCAATGGTCTCAAAGGTCTTGGAAGAGAATACACCAACTCTGATCTAGTGAGAAAGGTGTTAAGATCTCTTCCATCTACATGGCATACAAAGGCCACAGTTATAGAGGACTCCAAGAATCTGTCTGTACTTCC
The DNA here is from genome assembly GCA_024336825.1 of Amorphophallus titanum. Classification (NCBI taxonomy): domain Eukaryota; kingdom Viridiplantae; phylum Streptophyta; class Magnoliopsida; order Alismatales; family Araceae; genus Amorphophallus; species Amorphophallus titanum. The sequence goes on from JANBPO010006026.1 coordinate 286,218, forward strand.
TTTAGACGAGCTCATAGGTTCACTCATGACTAATGAGATAAACATCAAACGAAGTGCAGAGGAGGAGTCCAAGAAAAAGAAGTTTGTGGCTCTAAAAGCCAACCAACCTGATACTGACTCCCAAGAAGAGGAGTCCAACGATGGAAGTGATGAAGAAGAAGACTTGGCCATATTGACCCGCCAAGTGAAAAAATTCATGAGAAAGAAGAAAATTTTTCAAGAAAACTTCAGGAAAGGGCCAAGGAAAGTGGGTCAAACCAACAGGGAGCTGAGCAAGCCCAACAACATTATTTGCTATGAATGTAAAAAGTCTAGGCACATGAAGTGAGAGTGCCCAGAATTGAAAAAGAAATTCAAGAAGGAGAAGTTCCAGAGGCTGAAGGCTATGGTCGGCACATGGAGCGACGAGGAGGATGAATAGTCTGAAGAGGAGTTGGGGGAGCTCATGGAAAGTATGTGCCTCATGGCACATGAAGAAGAATCAAATGATGTACACTCTGACCCCGATTTTATTTCAAATGAATAATGGGAAACAGAGTATGAAAAACTATATGAAAAATACAGAAAAATCAGGTTAGAAAATAAAACCCTCAAGAAAAAGATCAAAAATTTCACACATGAGGTTTCTTCTGCTAAGTTTGGAAAGTTAGCCTAGGTTATTCAATTCCTAGGCAACCAAGTCCAATGATAGGTTTATACCTTTACCCGATGAGATTGGGTAGAGCCGTGGGTTAAGTGAACTTAGGAACTTAGACCTTTGGAGTAATTACATATTTATTCAGTTATTTAAATTCTTGTAGGATCATGGCCACCGAATGTGCCCAATGGCGTGACATGTAACGTACTGTTCAAGGTCTTACCCAGGCACTCCAACAAGTGGCGTAGGGAGGGGCCAACCGTGGAGTGGGAGATCTCCACCAGAGTTTTCGCAATATGAACCCACCCAAGTTCATTGGCTCAACCGACCCTGACGATGCCGAGCACTGGATCAAGGAGATCGAACGTATATTCTATGTCATGCAATGCACAGATGAAGAGAAAGTTTTATTAGCAACATTCCAACTATAGTGGGATGCTCATTTTTTGTGGGAGTCAGCAGAGGCTACCTTGCCTCAAGAACAAGTCACGTGGGGCGAGTTTGTTGACTATTTCTAATAAATACTTCACAGATCGTATCCAAGAGAAGAAGGCTGCGGAGTTCGCTGTAGTGAAGCAAATGACATTATCTGTGGCCAAGTATGATGCCCAAAATTTCCATCTGTCAAGATATGCACCACATCTAGTGGGAATCAAGAAAATGAAGGCGAGAAGATTTCTTAATGGGCTTAGACCCTAAAACATCACTAATTGGCACCGATGGACATTCAAGTCTACTCGGAGATGGTATGAAGAGCCCAGTTATTAGAAGATGCCACGGAACTGTCCGATCGGATATGTGGAAAAGATAAGAAGGAGCATGTTACCAGCTCCGGTACTTTTAAGCCAACCTTCAACAAGAAAAGGACTAGTAACGGAGGAGATTCCTCTCAAGAGAAGAACTTCAAGAAGAACATCAAGCCATTCTCCGTTACTGCACCTTCTAAGGAGCTGCATAAAAATTGTGACAAGGCCGGCCATAAGGCCGAGGAATGCTGGAGGAGACTAGGAGCTTGTCTCCGATGCGAGAGCCATTATCATCAGATTCCCGATTGCCCATTACTTAATGATCAAGCCAGAGATGAGAAGCATCCAGTGAAGAATGAAGCACGTCTCCAAGCTCTTCAAGAGGTAGAACAAGATGAAGGTGGACTGGTGGAAGGTACATTAAAGATTTGTTCCAAGTTTGCTCGCGTCTTGTTTGATACTGGCGCATTACATTCTTTTGTGTCCAAGAAGTTTGTTGATCCATTACCTATGGAACCTGAATGGATAGATTTAATTATTTCAACCCGACGTTTCGGCCGAAACGTATCGGTTTCGGCCGATACTGACATCCATGCAATGGAAACCCATCCATTCCTGGTGCTCTGTCCCCTACAAGAGAGAATACCGCTTGACGACCCTTCTCCTCTAAAAAACCCTGACTGATCTCCTCCCTCTCCTCGAGAGCAAGGCGTGGAAGTAGATCTTGTGCTATCCTCGGTTTGAAGTGGTCCTCCTTATAGAGTAACCTGGAGAAGTAGTATCTCGCCAGACCCTTGATCTGCTCATCTGAAGAAATAGAGAGCTCACCTACCTTAATACAAGTAATGGTGTTAACTCTTCTTCTCCCTGAAGCAATGCACTGGAAGTAGGTTGTGATCTTATTTCCCTCTTTAATCTATCTGTCTCTGGATCTCTGCTTCCAATAGATTTTCTCCCTCGAGAGGATCTCATCAAATTGACACTTCAAAGAGTCCCTGAGGCTCCTATCCTCTGTATCCAGAAGTCCTGTCTCCTCCAAACTATCTAGTCCCTCAATTTGCTGCAAAATTCTGTCCTTAGCTGTCCCTCACGGGAGGGTTTTGTCAGCCCCCCAGGTTTTAAGAACCTGAACAATGTCTCAACATCAATACCAAAGTAGCCATAGTTGATCCACCTTCAACCTGTGCGTGCCAAGCTCTTCTGACAGTGTCCATGAAGTCAGCCTCCCTTAACTAGAACGTCTCAAGTTTGAAAGTGAATCTCTTGTCATGTTGCCGACTAGTCTTCAAAAGGATGGGTGATGATTTGACACAACTCTAACCAACGGAAGTAGCTGCACATGAGGATAATGATCCTCCTAGTTAACTGACACCAAGAACCTATCCGACCTCGAGCAAGTGATATCTGCTCGCATGTTGGACCAAGTGAAGTGACCATGTGACATCTATGTCCACCAACGCTGCCTCGTCAATGAAAGCTGAGAAGACCTCCATGTCCCCTACATAACCACTCTCCCCCGACCTCTCCTAAGGCGCCACTATCGCATTAAAGTCTCCACCCACACACCAAGGCCTACCTGAGGATAGGTGAGGGTCAACCAACCCATCCCACAGGAGCCACTTCTCCCTACTCCGTGGACTGTACACACCTGTGAAGTCCCAAGAGAAGCCGTCCCTCAGATTAGTGAAGTGAAGAGAGATGACCCACTGTTGGACCCCAAAAAGTTATTACTAATTTCTGATATTTTCAGAAATTTTTCAGAAAGAAAGAAAGAAAAAAATGGGTTTTATCATGAATGGCTTTGAAACTATGAGCTCGTCGCTGTCATGAAAGACAAGGGTGAGCCTCATCTCATTGGCTTAGTAGGGGTCTCACGGAACCCTACCATAAAACAACGGCGGTAAACAACAGCGCTAGCAAGAACAACAACAATAGTAGCAAGAGTAGCAGTCGTAACACCAATAACAAAAATAACAGCGAAAAGAATAGTTGCAACATGAACAATAAACACGGTAGCCGATGGAACCATGGCTCTATAAGCAACTCCTAACGGCATGAAAAGCAAACCCAGATCTCTCAGTCGGGGGCCACCGAACTAACGAAAAACCTTGGCTATGCCACTAGGAAAAACACCATGACGCCTCTATCGTGGAGGCCCCTTCTCACAGACGAAAGCCAAGCCCAAGACCACGCGGTCCGGGGAACAGTCACGACCTCATAGTCGTGAACCCTACACTGACTATGGGTAAGACCTTGGTAACCCTACTGAAAAACCCAGGCCTCAGTGTTGGGAAAATGCTCTGAAGTCGCCTGAAGAACTACTAAGAAACTCATCTCTTGTGACAGGAGTACTACCCACCAGAAGTAAGGTTGGATGCGTCCACTGATGACTTAGTCTACTGCCCGGGTTTCTCCCTACTTGCCCCAGGTGTAAACTGAGACACTGTACAAGTAACCACTAAACAGGGACTAGCTGGGGTTGTACTCGTCAGCGTGGGTCCAATACCCCTAACCACGTGTGCACACACAGACTATGTGCTTTAAGTCAGATCCTCTAGCTAGTTTTCCCCCAACCCAGACTCAGGCTGCAAAGTCGAGGGGCCCTATGGTAACTAGTGTAAAAATCATCTCACCAGGTCAAGCTCTCCACCACTCCTAAGTGGGTCTGCACACGCGTACACACGAAAGCTATGACTAGTGGAAAAGGTCACTCGAGGTAAGACTCTCAGAAGAAATCACTACAGTACTGACAGGCTATGCACAATCCCGTCAAAAGTACCTTGGAACACGGGTGGCACGATGCCACCAGACTCTAGACAGTCCACTAGACCTACTAATCTAACGGTCCTCGAGTCAGGTGAACCAGATCAAGGCCGCCTTATAAAATGGCCCTATGCTGTCAATCTGCCCTACCCCTAGGGTCATAAGTTACAATTAAAATAATCCTTAATGTGGCTCATAACCATCGAGTTCATTCCCTTACCAAGGGAAACCAAGAAACCTCCAGCCCTAGGCTGGGTCACAGAACACTCGGTCATAGGCCATATGCATGGCCCACATGGAAACCACTTTCTGAAGAATCTAACGTCGTGCGGGGACAGCCCTCTGCACGCAAAGGTTTCACCACCTAGAGAGATAAAATGGAGAACAGAGGACTCATGCCTGAGGGGTATGCCGTGAATAGGCCATCGTTCTTTGACAGAACAAATTACTCTGACTGAAAAAATCGTATGCAAGTGTTTCTAAGAGCGCAGGATCCCATACCTCACCTACTCTCTTTTTTTTTTAATTTTTTACACTCTTTTCTCTTTTTTTTTCAAACTTTTAAACTTTGCCATTTTTTTCCCACTTTTCTCTCAGTCACTTGCGTGTGTCTCACGCGTCTGGGGCCAGATCAACAAAAGTGGGCCGGTTGCAGGTGGTCGGCCACGCGCGGATGAGGCGGGTCGAACGGGGGGGCTGGGGCTGGTAGCACGCTGGCGGGATCGCGGCAGGCAATGGCGCGTGCGTGCTGACAGGCGTGGCAGGGCACACAGGCAGGCGCGGGCTCGGCGAGGTGTTGCGGTGGGGGAGGCTATGCAGGCATCGCCGTGGCATTGAGCAGGGGAAAACGTAGGGGGAGCTAGGTCATGGGGGGAGAGAGAAAAAGAAAGAGAGAGAGAGGGTGAGAGATGGCAGGTGGGGCTACGTGCGAAGGTGGCGGAGGTTGGGGCGTGATAGTGGTGGGGGTGTGTGTAGGTGGGCCTGCGGATGGCGACGCAACAGGGGCCAGAGGGCTGCAGATGGCGCATGCAGTGGGCGCGGACACACAGGTCAGTGAGGCCGGGGGCACAGTCGCCGGTCGAGGCACAGGTGGCGGGTCCCCTGGTTACGGGCCTACTCGCGGGCATCGCGGTGGCTGGGCAGAGACCGCAGGGCAGAAGGTGAGGGGAGGCGGGCGCCGGAGGTGAAGGCGGCGGAGGTCTAGCTGGGGTGAGGTCTCGCAGACGAGATGGTGAGGGTGGCTGTCGTGGGCATTCGCTGCTAGGAGAGAGGAAGGAGAGTGGGGCGGAGAAGGACGGTGGGGGGTGGAGGAGGTTGTCGCGCCGGTGAGGAAGCTCCCATGGGCGGCTGGAGGTGGAGAGGGAGGCTTCGCGGTGACGGAGGTGTAGGATGGCAGCGGCCTTGGCCTGCTGCGGGCGTGGAGGATGGCGCCGGCGGACATGCTCACGACTGTGGCGAGGCGAGCTGTACGGCGGGAATGGCGTCTTCCACTTGGGGCTCGCTGGTGGTGGGTACAAGCGGTGTGGACATACAGGCGGGGCGCCGCGGGCGCACGTGCAGGTGGCAGGCGTCGCGGGAGACGGGGGCACTGGTGGTCGCGTGGTTAGGGCGCTCCCGCTAGGAGGGAGGGGGTCTTCACAGGGCCGTTTAGGCTCTCAGAAGGTGGAGTGTGCAGAAGGTCCATAAACGGTCCATTACAGACCGTTTTAAGGATTCCGTGGCCACTCGATAGACCACGTATGAGAAATCCCTGGTAACTCTGATCGGGACTCTCTTGGAGAGTCCCAACCCAAGGGTAGAGAGTCCTAAACCATGCCCAAGCCTATCCTAACCTGTTTTTAAGTTATCTTACCTCAATCCTGGTGAGATTAAGCCACAAATTGGGTTCTATAATTAGGAGGGCACTCTAATCTCATTCCTCTCACAACACTCCTCTTCTAGGCATTGAAAACCTTGCTACTCCCTTCCAAAACACCATGAAGGGGGCCCTTGAAGGAAGCTCTATGGATGGGGCTACTTATGATGGGCCAAGACCAGCTAGAAAGGAGTACGGTGTGCTACAATGGCTGACCACCATCCCAAGACACTTGAGCTCTAGCCCTTTGAGAGAGGTAAGCTAATGCAATTTTATTTCATTTCATTCAATTCTCTTCAAAAGCTTATATTCTTCCTCTCTTCTTCCCTCTTTTTTCCTTTTTCCACCCATCACCTCAGCTTCTCCCCAGCACTAGGCGCTATTCCACCTTGAAGTGGATGTCTCCCATGATCCGGGAACTCCCAATATCAGTGATATCCCTTCTTAGATCTTGGCACTTGCACCCCCTCCTAGTTCTGGCTAAGAACTATCCCAAACTTTCCTTAGATTGGCACAGTATCATAGCCCTAGTGGAGATATGGCATCGTCAAACCCATACATTCATCTCCCATCCTTCGAGGCCAGCATCCTTTTAGAGGAGGTAGAGACCTACCTGTCCCTTCCTAGATCCAAGGTGGGTGAGGAAGACTTGGTTTGCCATATCGTTGCCCTTGTAGACCCTGCCCTTATTCTAGGGGAGTTTATACCTAGCACCAAGGACATCCGCACCATAGTTGGCCCACACCACATCCATTTGTTACCCCTGAGCCAATGGGTTATAGCACATTACAAGAACAAGTGTGAGTGGGATGAAGCCATAGCTAAGGCCACTTCCCTTTGCCTGTGCGGGGCCATACTTTTCCCCTCTGCCGACCATGTCTTGGATATTCCCATTCTTAGCACCATCAGTGGACCGTGGTGGGGTCTCTCCATTTCCCAGGCCGTCCTTTCTTACCTATACGAGGGTCTTAGCTCAACTACCCTAGGGGGTCCACTCTTTGGCTCTATGATTCTCCTAGAGTGCTGGATGGGAGTTAGGCTAAAGTTCACACCTAGACGATCTCACAGTCAGGGGACCACTAGACTACAAACCATCCTAGTCACGCTACTAGAAAAATGACACGATGCCACTGGTGTGGAGGCCTGTCCTCACAGACGAGGGCCCACACCGAAACCACACGGTGCGAAACCACGATCACGACCTCGCTGTCGTGAGCACTGCGCCATCTAAGGGAGACCCTCGGTGACGCTCACCAGAAACCCTAGACCTCAGCTTTGGAAAAACACCCAAAACTACACGTGAAACCACGTTTCGCAGGCAAGAAACGAAACCTCGAGTCACGACAACTCACGTCACGTGACGAGAGTACCTTCCCACCAGAAGCAAGGTCGGATGCGTCCACTGACGTCTTTGACCGCACCTCAGGTGTCTCGCTACCACGCCCTAGGTGGAGACTGAGACACCGTACAGTAACCAGGAACACAGAACAATGACTAGCTGGGGTCGCGCTCGTCAGCACGTGTCCTCTGCCCCCAAGTACGCGTGCACACACAGACCAACTGCTCCAGGTCGGATCCTCTAGCTGGTTTCCCCCCAGCCGGACTCGGGCTGCTAAGGCAATGGGCCCTACGGTAACCAGCCTAAAAATCATCTTACTCGGGTAAGCCACTCCACCACTCCCGGGTGGGTCAGCACGCGCGTGCCGTAAGAAGGCTACGACTAGTGGGAGGTCACTAAACGTGGACACAGAAAACCACGCACGCATCCATCACGAGTAACGTGGAGTAACAGGTGGTACGACATTACCAGACTCTGGACAGTCCACTACACCTACTAAATACAACGGTCCTCGAGTCACACGACTCGGGTCAAGATCATCGCACATAACGGCACAGTGCCATCAATCCAACCTAATCCCTAGGTCTGAAACCACGATAACATGATTCCCAAGGTAGCTCACAAGTCGCCAGGTTAATCCCTCGTCCAAGGGACACACGGGAAACCTCCAGCCACAGACTGGTTAACTGGACTCACAGTCCAAGGCCATACACATAGCCCACTCGGAAACCACCTTCCGGAGAAACTCACGCTGTGTAGGAAAGACCCACCACACCTGCATCAACTCACGGACACTAATCAAGATAACTCGGTACTTTCAGACACCGCCAAACATGAACATAGGACCCACGGTGTCTGGGACGTTCACGAGGCCAAAGGTCAACCACTGGATTACAATCGGGTCGACCGGAGACTGACACAACGTAAAACAGACATGACCAGCACGAAAACCAAGCGGCGGTCCTCTCTGGGCCGTCACAGTGCCTAGCGGTCTCCTCCTATGTTTTGAGAAAAATTTCATGAACATAGTCATTTATGTATTAATCCCTCCATGACCATTGTCATTATGTTTTGGATGCATAAATAGTGTGGGATAGATGTGGCAAGACAGGGAACAGGTTAAAAGTTAGTTTCCCATCGATTTGAATCGATTGGGAGGGGACTCCATTGAGTTACCCACGCTTTTGACTCTCTAGGAGGCAAACGGTCCTTCCAGAGACCGCTTATGAAGCAGGGTATGGCAGTGGACCTTAACGGTCTATATGTAGACCATTTTTGTGTGTTTAGTAGTCCTTTAATAGACCGTTTATGGACCTTAGTGGCCCATAATACGACCGCGTAGACCCTTGACCTGGTAAGGTGGTGTGAGCCTCGCGGCATTATACTTGATCGTTTGTATCATGTAGCGGCCAATCGTATGACCATTTGTGACCCTTTAGTAGCCCAGATTACGACCGCATGAGCACTTTAACTCTATAAGTTAGTTCGAACCTAGCGGCCCTAATATGGACCGTTTATGGGCGTTTAGCGATCAATCGATCGACCGTTTGTGACTGTAGCAACCCTATAGTAGACCGTTTCTTGCCTGCAGAATTCAAATTTAATTCTGTTCATTTAATTGTGTGTTTAATGATGCTTGTTCGCCATGTTTAAATATTTTTACAAATTGTGGCACGTTTTTATATCCTAATAGAATTATTTTCTCTTTCCTTATGATGGAACCACTAGTCATAGCCCAACGACCTTTAGTGTCTGCCCACCTGGGAGAGGTGACGGGGTGGTCCCATTGTATGGTTTTTAAGCTGGTTTCTGTGGGCCCCCTTGCTTGGCAGTAGCGTCCTACTGGGGGGAAAACTAGCTAGAGGCCTGGCTTAAGGCATTGAGCCTGTGCGTGCACACATGGTCAGGGGCTTGGACTGACACTAAAGAGTGTGACCCTGACTAGTTCTTGACTTGGTTACAATTACGTGTCTCACTTGTTGCATTCTAGGCTAGTGGAGATACTTGAGACGTAGTGTAAGTCATCAGTGGACGCATCTAGTTTCTCTTTCTGGTGGTCCTTTCTCCCTCCTGTCACTTGGAGATGTTGAATTTTATTCTATTGGTAGATTTAGATTACGAATCTTGCGTTTAATTGTCGAATAATAAATGACATTTCTTTTAGCTGTCTTTAATTGTTCATATAATTACACAGCTTTAATTAATTGTTGTTTCTTATGCCATTGCATGCTAAATTACTTTTATATGTTAGTTGCGAGGTAGGGATCCACGTGAACCCTACTCACGAACCAATTGCCAATCATCAAAACCAATCAGCACAAAGTAGTGCACATACAGCTAATCAAACTAGAGGAGTCCCAACAGCTCATATTTTGAGTGACCATTTATTTATTTTCTGTTTGCATTTGCTTGCCTGCATGTTACGTTTTCCTCTACTTCTTTATTATTTGCCTTAGTTGATTAAAGACTTGGCCCCTTGACCCTCTGTGAATGTCAAAGAGGACATCCCCCTTGCTTATTGAGCAAGGAGTCAAGCCAGACAGATGAATTAATCTGTTTGTTTGAATATGAAAGATAGGAGCAGGAAACATGCAAACACACAAAGGACCATCAAAAGGAACAATTCAGGTAACATCAAAATCTCACATATTTATGCATAAATATCTGTGTACAAAGGCGAGGAGGTGGTATATAATGATCTCTCTAGCACTCACCACAACTCTCCTCTAGCCACTCAATACTCTTTGCCTCGCCCCTGTCCATGGGAGGAACCCGTGGGGGCCTCATCGAACCCTGAGAAGCTACTGACCTCCCAGCCTGAGCTCGCTCTGCTACCTCATTCCTCTGTTGGGTAGAGGAACCCACCATGTTGCTCGTACCTGAATAAGCATTGGGTCGCCCCTTGGCCCGTGCTCGCTCCTGGCCTCTCTGGCAGCACGCCTCTACTACTCTAGCTCGCTCCTCGGCTGTGCCAAGTCGGAGTCTCAACTCGGATAGCTCCTCTCGCTCTCTCCGCTGATCCTCCCTCTCTCTGGCCAGCTCTCTCCTCTCTACCTTGAGGATGATCCGCAGCTCTATCACGTCCCGGGGTAGTGCATCGGTCTCTCGACGCCTCCTCTCAGCCTCCTCCAACTCTGCAACCCGCTGGTTGTGGATCGCGAGCTCGGTGCCGGCTAGCGTAGCCTGGGTGAGAGCATCCTATAAATCTGTAGTCTACATTATCCAGCATGTCTTATGAGCATCATAGTATAAGATATATTAAAAGAAAGCATGCATGTTACTCACCTCTGTCTCTCGACGTCTCCCCTCCTCCTCTAATTCCGTAATCCGACGATCGTGGATCTCTAGCTCGGCCTTGGACCGAGCAGCCCTAGTGAGAGCATCCTACAGCTCTGCAACCTGCAATTTTCAACGCGGTATCAGCTTCATGTTCCAAATCCATCATTTAATAAGCTTAAACATCGTTTGAATACTTACCCGCTCAGCAAGATCACGCTCCGCCGCCTCAGCTCGCGCTACCACCCCTGCTAGTCACTCCTCCCAGGTGGTGATCTTGGCGGTTGGAATCTGGATATTGACAGTTACATATTGGAGGCCTGCTGGCCTATTGCTAGAACTAAATCTAGAGATTAGAAACTGGGTACTGGGGACAGGATCCTAAGAGCTAGATATTGGAAATTGGATACGAGAACTAGATGCTAGGACTCGGACATTTGAATAGGAGATGGGAGCTGGATGCTGGAAGTGGGGTACTGGAGCTGGGTATTGGAAACTGGGTACTAGAACTAGGTGGGATTAGATATCAAAAGTTGGATACTAGAAGCTGGATATTGGAGCTGGGTACTAGATGCCTACCTGAATGAGGCATGTTGACCTGATTGGTTGGAGACTGGAAGCTGGAGGGCAACTCATAGGGCGGTGTTGACCTGAAGTTCTGGAAACTGGAAGATGGGGGTCAACTCGCAAGAGTGCATTGGCCAATGTTACTGGAGGGTAAAGGTTGGAGGCTGCCCCTTAAGGGTGTGTCGGCCCGTGAGGGTGTATTGGCCTATATTGTTGGAGACTGGAAGTCAGAGACCAACCCGTGAGGGTGTATTGGCCTATATTGCTAGAGACTAGAAGCTGGAGGCTGACCCGTGAGGGTGTGCTGGCCTGTGCTGTTGGGGTGTGGAAGCTAGAGGCCGACCCAAGAGGGTGTGCTGACCTATATTGCTAGATACTGGAAGCTAGAGACTGACCCGTGAGGGTGTGTTGGCCTATGTAGTTAAGGCTACTGGGGTGATTCTGGAGTGTGTTGGCTGTATACCGAATGGTGGTGTACCAACTATTGACATGTTGTTAGCCGAAAATGTGATTCACATTCGCCTAGGAAATTGGAGCTGGGCTAGCCAGGTGGCCTCGGAAGGCATGGTGACCAGGAATTGTGACTAGAACAGGAACTGGCAATTAAAGTTGGGTCTGGGACTAGGACTGGTATTGGAACTGGAATTGCAACTGGAGTTGGGGACTGGAACTGGAGTTGGCCGACTAGCCTTCAAAGGCATTGTTGCCGGGATACTAGGACTGGTGCTGGAAGTGGAGCTGGAACTAGACTGGGCAGCTGGCCTTCAAAGGCGCTACAGCCAAGATACTAATACTAGAGCCGGGCCGGCCGAATGGCCCTAGGAGGCATCACAACTGAAAGCTAGGATTGGGGATTGGAGCTGGACAGCTGACCTGTGATGGGATTACAGTCGATATGCTGGAGCTGGGTACTGGTATTGGGTCTAGGTGATTGACCCTGGGTCTGGGTAACTGGTCCGCAGATGCACTGTAGTCGAACTACTGGACTGGCGACTGGTACTGGGTCCGAACGGCTGGCCTGGGGAGGCATCGTAGTTGCAGTGCTGGAGCTGGCAACCGGTACTAGAACTGAGCGGCTGGCCTGTGAAGGCGTTAAAGTCACTGTGCTGGAACTGGTAACTGGTACTGGAACTAAGCAGCTGGCCTGCGGAGGCGTTGTAGCCGCGGTGGTGGGACTGACAACTGGTACTGGAACCGAGCGGCTGGCTTGTGGAGGCGTTGTAGCCGCGATGCTGGGACTGAGAGTTGGTACTGGAACTGGCATGGCTGGCCTGTAAAGGTGTTGAAGCCACGGTGTTGAGACTGAGGGCTGGTACTAGGACTGGCGTGGCTGGCCTGTAAAGGCGTTGAAGCCACAATGTTGGGACTGGGATCTGGTACTGGGACTGGTCGATCCACACGACCTGACTGCGCAGGTCGATCCGCGTGCGAGGGTGCACGATGGTAGCGCATGATGCGATGGGCTGTTGGGAGTCTTGAGTTGAGCTCTGGCTTGCTGTAGAGTGGCTAGAGCATACGTGCCCACCAGGTGCTCGGGAAAATTCCCGACACACGCATGTGGGGCCGTATAAGGGTGCCGTGAGCTTCTGAAGCTTGTGGTCGTCCCAGATGGGTCTTCCTTTGACTTCAGAGGGTTGGAGGGAGGCGACCCAGGGGTAGACCTTGGCCTCGTTGATGGGTGCCACATGGTGTGGCTTGTAGTCAGGGCGCCCCCAGGTTGGCCCGGGTAGCTGTGTTGAACGCGGGTAAACCCACAAGCTGAGTGGTTGGGAGTGGGCCCGATCGATTATTGATGTCGCCACGGGTCATGGCTAGCTGGATAGAACCCTCGGTTGGGCCCGGTGACCGGTGCAGTGCCCTGTGCTCGGGGGCGATCCTCGGTTGTTATGCGGTGCTGCCTGGCCTGGTGACTCATCTCGATTCCCAATGCCGACTTGACTAGTAGAGCACCTTTGGCGTTGTGCCATTGTGCTCTATTTAGGGAGTGTTTCCCTATGCTTAATTCTCAATTTATTTAGAGAAAATAAGCGGATGCCAACAAACCTCTTTTGTTTTCTTTTACTTACCCGTGTATTTTCGGCACCCACGTGTACCCCTCCATTCGACACCCACGTGTGCCACTCCTTATTACGCCCGTGCGTGCTACATTTGTGCTCTCAACAGCACCTTTGCAATTTTAATTTCCTCCCTCGTGCACCACGTGCACTCCCCTATAGTCCCTCGTGATTCACTTAGAGGTTTACGTGTTGCGGAAAAGGAGATCTGGCCCTAAGCAGTTCACCATTTCAGTTGATTGCCATATCAGGGTGTGTTTAAGTTGTGAAAATCCTGTCTTGCTCTTCCCTCCGTCATTTCTAAAAAAGTGGGCTTCAGCTTGAGAACGTATCTGGAGCCCCAGGCACGTACTCAGTATCATCGCTCTTAGCAACTGTCAGTCTTTGTGTAGACACATCTTGACAAGTGGGCACGTTCTTTCAAAGGCATCTCCCATTGAAAATAATAATAATAATAAATTAATCCTATTCTATCCTGCACAATTTTTGTTCTTCTTTATCTTGTGAAAATTATTTAATTTTATTCTGTCCTGCATAATTCCTGTTCTATTTGTATTTCACATATCTCTGTTATATAGTATTGCATTACATGCATCTTCCCCCCTTTCTTTTCACTTCACTAAGGATTACCCACTCTCGGTGAAGGAAGGACTCTCTGTTCAGGAATTCCTCTCGACAGACTAGAATCTCCTCCACTGGGACCTCTATAAGTCACCGACAGTGAAGGATTCCCTCTTCGTTCACTGGGCAGGTTGTACCATTGAAGTTCTCCGAAGTTAGTCGACCCATTCGTGGTGAAACGAGTGACCTTAGTTGACACGACGGTGGCCGAAATTCTAACTAGGGTCCTACCTTTTGTGTATACTTCTAATTTGTGAAAAAAAAGAAAACAAAAAGAAAACAAAACAAAACAAAAAAGGGGACATAAAGCATCCACTCGTTTGTTAATCTCTGTTATTCGTTTGATAGTGTATGTTATTATGTTTCGGTAAGGTATTAAAGATGGCCGAGTACAGTTACGACGATTTTGAGGCCAAGACTTTTGACTATGAGCTCTAGATGTATGGCCAGGGCCATGATGCATATGGAGAGTATAACCCGGACCAGGGCCACCAAGGTGAGCCACACGTCCATGCTGTGGATGACAGTCCATCCAATCAGCCCTCTCATGCGGTGCAGACCACAGTCGGGGACGCATGCCCTTCCCAGGACATCTCTTCCATGCTAGGGGTCCCCCCCCCCCCCCCCCCCCCCCCCCCCCCCCCCCCCCCCCCCCCCCCCCCCTGGCGATCACCCTTCGAGCATGATCACCCCGCATCCGACTGAGTGCTCACCTTCGAGCATGCTAGCGCCACCTCCGAGCATGTAGGGGATGCTTGCCTCTACCTCCAAGAGAGTGCTCACCTCCGAGTAGGCTCGCCCCACCTCCGAGCATATGGGGGTGCTCGTACTCACCCCTGCCTCTGAGTAAGGCCATCCTCCAAGTGGGCCAACCTTTCTATTTTCCTCACCCCCCATGTGAGCTTTTAAGGAAGCTTGACTTCCTCCCGTTCGTGCACATGAAGCTCCCTCACGCGGCCAACACCAAGCTACCAGGGTCATCCTTCACGGCATGCCACCCCATTCGAACACGACAGAAGTCTACTCCTTGCGTCCTTCCCGTCCGGCTTCGCTACGTGCCCACCCGTAAGCAAGCCACAGCGGGAACGACAACAACACCTACAGTGGCAAATAAAGAAAAAGGAGCACAGAAGTTCGATGTCCAAAGGAGGGACTCTCGCATCCCTATAAAAGAGGCCCTCGCGGCAAAGGAAATCCCCCCACTCTCTCCTTTGACCTACTCTACTCCTTCGGCTGGTTCTCTAGTTTAGGAGTTCTATCGAAGCTATTGCTTTGCTTCCTCATCGAGGATTCTTCCCAGGTTCCTACCGCAGAGAAGAGAAAGAGAGTGAGAGTGCACCCCGTGTGAGCTCAGAATGAGAAAAGTGTT
The DNA here is from genome assembly GCA_024336825.1 of Amorphophallus titanum. Taxonomy (NCBI): domain Eukaryota; kingdom Viridiplantae; phylum Streptophyta; class Magnoliopsida; order Alismatales; family Araceae; genus Amorphophallus; species Amorphophallus titanum. The sequence goes on from JANBPO010006026.1 coordinate 301,445, forward strand.
GGGGAGTGAGAGAGAGGGAGGGAGGATCCATTCAAGAGTGGGTTCATGTCTTCCTCTTCATCGCCCGATGAGGCTATCTCTGATGTACTACTTTACGGTTGAAGGAATGAAGCTACTGGACGTTGATCCAAATTTCTTTTGATGCATATGTATATACATATCTCTGCATTGCATTTCTTCTTCTTTCTTCCTCTTTGTTCTTCAAGTAGGTAGAATGAACCCTTTTTTTTAGTAAGCCACCCATGCGGCGATATAGCTTTTACCACAGTGGCCACTGGCCCGGAGCTCACTCCGATAGATGAATGTGGCCCCAGGTTGCCAATCATCGAAAGCCCAATGTACATCTTCTTTGCTTCACCATGAACGTGATTTTCTTCTCAAAATCTCACCTTGGGACTTGACCGATTCTATGGTCATGGTGCCAATGAGGTGAGAGACATGGGATTTAGCCCTGTGATCAACATTCTATAATTTTCTACTGCTACAGATTTCTTCTCTTTTCTTTTTGGGAAGAAGCACATATGCGTGTGCATTGCCAAAGCTTTTCATGTTAGAACATCTCAATTTCAATACATACAAATAAATAGTGTTTGGTCATCATCAAAACCCATCTTAGGTAAACATTTACTCAAGGAGGGGGTTCAACATGCATCGATGCACAGACAAATTGCATCAACTTGTCTTACTGACGTGAAGAAAGGGATGCAGCAAGAGTGTACTAAAGCATCGACCTGTATATCACACAAGTAGATCTTATTCAGTCAGAAAGACTCTTTCTGCATTGATGCACATACCTAGTGCATTGACCTGTTAATGCACAAGCTCGCACTTCATGTACTACAACATTGACGTGCCACTTAGGTGTGTTGACCGATCCTGGTGAGTTACAATGAAATGCTTAATGCATCGACGCAAGGCATTACTACATCGACCTGACTTACAAGCATATGCTCAAGATGCATCAATCTTATAGTGCAATCACTGGCTCATTATTTACTAACAGCATCGACCTATCAATAGTATGCATCAACTTGATGATACAACTGCTAGCATATATTTTATCGCGACATCGGCTTGTACAAAGTGCATTGACCTTTTAGACCAGAATGCATGAATATGCATCGACCTGATGTTCTATGCTATGGGAGATGCATCGACCTTTTGACTCAAGGAAAGACTCACATCAGCATAGTGTTGCCAGTATCAAACAATTCGTCACAGTTTTGTCAGCATCAAAACTAGAGGGAGCGCAACATTCTTTCCATTTTTGATGATGGCAACACAACTACACTTTAATAACAATATTGATAATACTGTGAGACAAAATATATAGAGGACATAGACAAATGCAACATGAGATAGATTTGGAATCTAGTTCATAGCACACTCTCCCCTATATCCCATCTCTCCCCCCATACAGGTTAGACGCAGAAGACAGACCACTTTCTCTCCCCCTTTGCCATCAGCAAAAATTAGAGCACAAGAATGAAGATGCTCACAATCTGATTCAACCTTCATTAAGAGAGGCGCTATTTACCTGTTCCTGTTTTACGTGTTTTCCAGTAACCTATTAATCACTAGGTGATGTGGGTTATATACCGTCGGCACTATATTCCATTCCGTGAGTATAGTCCCATGCTTTCTTGGAGTTTTTATCGATTATGCACTCAACTCTCCGTGACTTATGAGCCCTCCATTGGACATTCCGTTCCTTTGGACTGACGAGTTTATCATAGGGACCTCCGTTAGTCTCCGCACGCCTTGGATTCCCACAAGGCAAGCCGAGCAGGTTGTACCACTAAAACCCCTGAGTCCCCGCTACATTGGCCCTTTTCTTATTGTCGAGCGTGTTGGGGAAGTTGCCTATCGGTTGCAGTTACCTCCAGAGCTGTCTGCTGTGCATGATGTGTTCCATGTGTCGATGCTTCGGAAGTATATGCCAGATGATTCTCATGTTCTAGAAGAAGCCGTCTTGCCTGAGGTGACCCCAGATCTGTCCCTTCCGAAGTACCCTATCTGCATTGAGGATCGGCAAGAGCAGCGCCTGCGGAACAAGGTTATCCCTCTGGTGAAGGTGGTCTGGTAGCGTCATTCTGGCGGTGAGGCATCTTGGGAGCGCGGGGATGAGATGCGACAACTGTATCCCTATCTGTTTGCGTGAGTCTTTCTCCCATCCCTGTGCCTTCGTTCTTAAATTTCGGGGACGAAATTTATTTAAGGGGGGAGGGCTGTAATGACCCGAATTCTTCCGGATCCTTGCGTTCGGGTCTTGGATCTATTTTCTCGGAGCGTCTGGCTCTATTATGTCTAGAATTACGTTTCGGACATCTTTTGTGTTCGGATCGACGCAATTCGGGGTCATTTCGGGGGCCCGGAGGCGTTCCGCGGCTTTTCCCACGTGATTTTTTGATTTCTGACTCGGTTTCCGGCGAATCCTTCGGCACGCCGTTGCGAGCGAATGTGGTCGCTCACCCGGGCGTGAGTGGTACCGTTGCGACCGATGCATTCCAAGGATCGCGAAAATGTGTTTTTTTATTTTTTGATATTTTTTTTTGTGAATTTTTGGATTTTCTATAAATAAACGATTTTTATTTTCATTTCTCATTTTCCTTCCTCTCTCTCCCGTGCGTTCCTCTCCCTCTCTCTCGCCCATTCGACGCGGTGGAGGCTTCGTACCGACTGCAGACGGCGGCGGGGCGATGGCGCGACGACGTGGGTGACGGCGAGGCGATCGTGCGGACGTGCAGCGAGCATGGGAAGCGTGGGGAGGCGAAATCATCGGTGGCGTTCTTCACGGGATCGAGCTCGGATCGGCGTCTCGTCGTGAACCGGAGATAGGGTGACGATCCCTAGCTCATTGTCGTTCCATTCCCGTGATTTTTAGGCCGAGGCAAGGTCGAGTGGGGTCTATTTTGTGCCAGGAAGGGTGAGCATGCCACGGGGAGCGTTCGCCCGATCTACCGATTTAAGCCGCAAAATCGCGTTTTGGGGGTGTAGAATCATGCTAGGGGACTTGGGGGTTCGATTTTCATCGTTTTCCCTTTCCGTGGGGCTCTTTTGGGGCCGGGATGGGCGACCTCGGTGGAGTTAAATCTAATAAACTTAATAAACCTAATAAACTCAAACAAAGAAACCAACAAAAAGATTTCTTCACTTTGTCTTAGACATTCTGTCTGAGCAAGATTTGTTGATCCTGACATCTCCATGGGTCAACGTCCATATTCTGTCATGGCTTAGACTTCACGTCTTCGCCATGCCGGTCGACTTTGACATGACATCAAGTTGACACCCTCATCTACACATTCTACCCATGTTTCAGGCCTTCCGTCTGAGTAAGGTTTGTTGACTCTGACATTTCGTTAGGTTGACACCAATATTTAGCCCTGGGTCTGGGCCTCTCATTCGTGTACCATCTGATTTACCCTCACCCTAAACCTTCTATCAGGGTAGGGCCCGTTGACTTTGACAGGACGTTGAGTCGACATCTATCTTATATTCTCCCCTTGGCTTAAGCCTCACGCCTCTGCCGAGTTCGTTGGTTCCGATAGGATGTCGGGTCAACACTCATCCTATATCCTATCCCTAGCTTAGGCCTCACGTCTCTGCCAAGTTCGTTGACTCTGAAAGGACGTCGAGTCAGTGCCTACCTTATATTCTACCCTTGGCTTAGGCCTCACGTCTCTGCCAAGTTCGTTGGCTTCGACAGGACGTTGAGTCAACGCTCATACTATATTCTGCCCTTGGCTTAGGCCTCACGCTTTTGCCAGTTTCGTTGGCTCTGACATGATGTTGGGTCAGCATCTATATCCCATATTTCTCCCTTGGCTTAGGGTCTCGCACCTTTGCCAAATTGGTTGACTTTGACAACTTTGTCAAGTCAACAGTCATATTCTGCCCTGGCCCAGACCCTTTGTCTCTTCCAGGTTGGTCATTTTCGACATGGCGACAAGACGATAATAATGTTTTATTTTTGCCCTTGTTCTGGACATACCATCTAAGCAAGGTTTGTTGACTCCGACATACCGCTGAGTCGACATCAATATTTCATCTTTGATACGGGCCTTCCGTCCAGTCGATGAATAAAAAGATCCTTCTACCTCCGGCTCAGACTTTTTGTCCGACCAGTCAATAAAGAGACCCATCTACCTTTGGCTCGGACATTTTGTCTAGTCAGTCAACAAAAAAAACCCTCCACCTTTGACTCGGACCTTCCGTCTGGATAAATGATGAAACCCACCCAGGATAGACCTTATGCCTATTCTGACGAGACCCGCATATTTCTTTATGTCCCACTGACTATGAAACCCCCCCGTTGACCGACCGGCGCATCGCCCGATCAATGATGAAACCCGTTCGGGATGGACCTTGCGTCCTTGCTCTTCCCTTTCCCCTGTTACATTTCTCTCTCCCTCTCTCTTACTCTCTCGCTCTCTGGTTCTCTGGTGGCTACCGAAGGGGAGAGTCCCATCTTCTTCTTCTCTTCTCTATGGTGTGCGTGGTGGTCTCTCTTGGCATCTTCCTTCTCTCTTCTGTTCTCTCTTTTCTAAATAAATGCCTCTCCTCTTTCTTGCCTGATCGTCTGTCTCCTTTTGTGTTCGTCGAAGAAGACGCTTTTTGTACTCCCAGCGGCGGGGATCCTTCGGACTTGACCGACGGGGGTAAGAGCGTGGGGCATTAATGAAGATTTGACTTGGGCATCCTTCGTGGTAGGGGGGTAGCCAGCGTGCCATCTCCTCCATTCGACACCTCAGCGTGGCCATTGCACGCTAAAAATCTATAGGAGGTGGGCGTAAGATCTCCCTTGCCGGACACGTCGTTGGTGAAAGCCAGAGCGCGCCGTGGAAGGCTTGCACGGGTGTACCACCGAAGAACCTAAAGAGGGCGTGCCACTGAATGGGCATGAGGGCGTGCCGCTGAAGGCCTTACAGGGCGTACCACTGAAGGCTTTGCTGGGCGTATCGTCAAAGGCTTCGCTGGGCGTGCCGCTGAAGATTTCATATGGGCATGCCATTGAGGCCTTGGCGAGGGTGCCGTGGAAGTGGATTTGTGCTCATTTTGAGCCCGATTGGCGATCCACTTAGTTCTCTTTGGGGCCCATGAGTTGTGACCCCCCCAGGGGTTGGTTCCTCTTTGTTGCCGTGACTCTAGGAGTGGCTTCACGACAGTGTACTATTCATTCGGAGGGTCCAGACGAGACGTGTTCTCTGCAGTCTCTTCTGTTGAAGTTGTCTATTGACGCTTTATTGTTCGGGAGTCACGGACATGCAATTTTACACGTCCATAACCACCCAGCATTAGGGGCTGGGCGATGCACAATGTTGACCTAGGCCGGTGCCGGCAGTTGCTGTTGTTGTTGAGGAGCGGGCAGATGTTCTGGCATGGTATTCTGATGAATCCCGAGGTCTCGTTGTTGCCACTGTTGAGGTTGCTGAAGTTGCTGGAATTGCTGCTGAGGTGCCGCCTGCTGTGGCCTTGCTTGTATTCATCTCTCCTTGATATCTTCAATCAATTTATGCATTTGGGCCCAATCATTCCTCTGGCCCTCATACAAATCATGCACAAGATCCCTAAACTGGTAGCATCTCTCTATCGTGTGCCCGGATTGCCGATGGTATATGCAATACCTTGACTGATCGACTATCTAATTGCAATTCTTCTCTCTCCTCTCACTCGTGCTCTCACTCTCTCTCTCCCGTTCTCTCACGTTCTCTCACCTTCTCACCTCTGACTGTAGACGAAGGGGTTCGTGGGTGAGCTGATGACGCCGGGAAGCTGCTGAGACGCGTGATGGAGCGAGGATCAGATCAGTTTTGGCGCGATCCCGAACGATAGATTCAAAGCCAACGATTGAGATTGCGTTGTGGTTTTCGGAGCGGTTGAGTCACCTCGGCACTCGATTTCTTCAGTGGAGATAGGGAGATGGATCGCCACTTCCTCCTGCACGTTTTCCATGCTTTTGTGCGTGGTTTGGTGCTCGAACGGGCTAGATCGGGCCAATTTAGGTAAAATCATTGTTTTGGGGGTTTATAGGGTTCACCGAAAAACGGTGACGATTTGTAGAATAATTACTATCAAAATGATAGTCGGGATGTTAGGATTCCGTACTCGCCAGTTTCGTGTCGATCGGTCGTCACTCGGGGCCCGTAGGAGTCTGGGAACCTCGGTGACTCGTTTTGGGTCGATTCGCCAGAATCGCCTCGATCTTGCGATTTAATGTATGCATGTGGACTTTTTAGCTTCCAGAAGTTGTTTTTCGTTATGTGGCTTTGTTTTCCCTGCGCTTCGGCGTGAATGGGGCGTGGAACAGGCCGATTCAGCTTTTCCACTGTTTTGTTCGTCAGACTGATGTGGCGATCGTACCAGAGACCGTCACATGCTCTGACGGTCCTTCGATAGACCATCACAAGCCTTTGAGCATGTTGGCCAGTTGTGGCTGTGGAAGTGTGATGGTCCAGTATTGGAGCATCACAGTCCTCTGATGCCCCCGTGTTGGTGCATCACAGCCCTCTCGTTCTCGATGTCCGTGTATGTCGGTTCACTCTGACGGCCTTGCCTTAGACCGCTAGAGTGCTGTAGCGCGGCTTCCATAGGCCGTCACAGCATTTGACCAGGGTTTGACTTGTTAAGTCAGTTGGCTTTAACGGTCCTTCCCCTGTTCATCAGAGTCATGCAACGCACCTCTCTTAGGCCGTTACAGTGTCGTTCATTTTAAGTTACTGTAGGACGGTGTCTGTGACGGCTCATTCTGCGACCGTCACATCCGTGTGGCGCGCCTTTATTAGACCGCCACAGTCCTGTCTCCTCTAGAGTGTAACGGCCCATCCTTAGTGATGGGGACATCCACGACCACTCTACATTTTTGCGAGGGTCCCATTGCTCGACAGCTATGCTTCATCTTGTTCGCCACTTTATTTTGAGTCATATGATGTATTTTTACCCACGCTATGGGGGGGGGGATTGACTAATGGAACCTTGGACCTAGACCCACAAGTAATGCAACAGACCGATGACCTCACTCGAGTGGATTCACCTGCTAAGTGCACACTAGTACCCATAGGCAACTCGGCGATGGTGGTGTGGGTCTGAGATGGGACCTCGCTATTTCAGGGATTGGCAAGCTTGAGGTTGAACCCCAAAGGGACCTGGGATGCCCAATCTCGGGGGGCGGCCAGCACGCCGAAGGCGTGGGATGTAATGTCTCTCTCACAACTCACCTGCGGTAGTCACTCATATGATGGCAATTTGAGACCGAGCACTCACTCACCGATCGATGGGCATTTAGAGACAATAATATTCAAGCAAAGGAATTGAAACCAGTAGAGGATAAGGCCTGAATCTCACTTGATCGACGTGAAGATGTCGATCCCGGCCGGAGGTGATGGCGAGCGGGGAGGAGTGGGTATTCACCCGCACGCCGCGCTGATGCAGCTTCGGATGGTGACTTGCTAGTATAATCACTACACCCTCGCAGAGGGGTTGGACTAGGGGTGGGGGAGAATTATATTACATGCAAACACTACCTATCGTAGGGAGGGGCTTTAAGCCGGCCAAGCGTGGTGGGGGAGATTAACTAAAGCCGATTCATCGAACCGTGCCAGTTCTGTCCGCTATGGTTCAGCAGGACAGGAGGTCGATGTCAACACTGCCACGCACTCCCCCGACTACTGGTGATGGTGGGACTGATGCCAAAACTTCTTGGGTTGGCCCAGGAATGTGCCCAGAAATTTAGAGCTCGTTCCACGAGGCGGGATCGGGACCAGGGCCGATCGGATCTAGTTCTGACTGTCCCAGAACCACTGTTGCGGGAAGAACTGGACGTCACGAGCACTCTCGGGGTCCGATGAGGGCAGGACCAGAGCTGTTGCATTTGTGGATGAGCCTTCTTAGATTAGAGACTAATGAGGTCACTAGAGGAGGCGGGAGCAGGGTGCGAGAATCAGAAGAGTGAAAGGGAGTCAGATCTGACTCAGGTGTAACTGACCTACGCACTCTGGGGAGAAAAATTGAAACTCTATGCTCCGTGATCCAAATGGTGCCCTTCTTCTTGGAGCTGGCATGGAACTTGGAGGAGAAGATCTCTACCAAACTCTGCTCCAAGAATCACCAGGGACTCTAAGTGGGAGCTCCTGCACTTGGGCTCTGGTTTGCAACCAGAGACTGGGTCCACAGTACTCAGAACCACAGGGGTCTGAGAAAACTACTGCCACGAACTATCCCGTACCGGTAATATAGATCTTGGCTGGGATCGTCTTCCCCATGTCCAAAGCGTGGAGCTAACGTTTCTAACTCTCTTGGCATTTGCTTATCACGTATGTGTTTATTTGCCGCTACTTGAGTGATAGGATATCTAGCCCGATCAACTAATATCACCATTGCGAGAGTGAAAGCGTGACCCATCCCGTGACCCGATTCGGGCACGAAGGAGTGTTGACCACCTTGACTCATTGCCGATTTCTCAACCGTGCAGATCCGTACGCTTCTCTTACTAGGGACGAGTCGCGAGCTTGCCTAGAGTCTCAGTTTCACATTCAAATTGGCATCAAGTCACATCCCATCCCGCATCACTCTCCGATGGTGTCGCTCACAAAGGTTGGTGTAGGCTCGAGATGATGCGGGATGCTATGCAAGCTAAGACTCTATGCGATGTCAGGACTAAATGACAACTATGATCAGCAATGACAATAGATTGAATGGCATCGACTCGACACCTATGATTACCAAGAGGGAACTATGCCAAAGAAACAAGCAACCATAAGCTCAGAAGCGACCCAAAGAGGGAAGTGTGTCAATCATCACGGTTGAGAAACTGATAGGGTCTAGGGTAGTCAACTCCACACTCGTGACTTCGACGAGTCACGAGATGGTCATCCTCTCTCATCGTAACAGTGACGTAAAAAAAATATGTGAGCTAAGAACCTATGAACTCACAAGCAATGACATCTAGAGACTATACAAAGTGAGCAAGCTAACTGAGATGGTAGTGGACGCGTACCACCACGCTCGGGGTGTGGGGAAGAATCCCGGCCAAGTCACATGATCATCTGGTACATGAACTAAAGGAATACAACCAAAACATAGCGCATTCCTTGCATGGAGGTAAAAGGCACACATCTAATCCGGGCATGTGTGACGTGGGTTGACGGGCCATGGGTCGGTGAAGCTCGTCGCCCATGAGGTGCTGTGAGCCGAAGTGGTCCAAACCACGCTCGCGGGTCGATCTGGGTCGAGCAGCGGGGACGACGTGTTGCTGAGGCTAGTACCGGGATGACGAATGGCTAACCAAGAGGGCTGGCGACTGCTCCAGGCAAGGATGGCATCCTGGGAAGCCGGCTTGGGTCCTCGTAGCCTCCGCGAACTGGTGGTCTGAAATCTGGTCGGCCTGCACGGGTTCAGGCAACTAGCACGAAGATGGCCTCAGACGGCGGGTCTTTGGGCATCCTCTGATCACAAAAATTGACATTGACATAGAGAGGGATGTCCCTACAATGCTCGAGGAAGGAAGGCCGCAACGGAGCACTGAGGGAGCCGGGACGACGCCGAAAGTGGATCCATGTATGGTCTACCCGATCTGTTAGTAGCATGGGAGAAGCAAGGAAAAGGACCCGTGACGCGGCCTTCTGGTCATCCGTTGTTCATGAAACTTGGTGTGGACACTGGTGGGGACGTCCCAGGGATGCCCACGGAAGATGGGCTACAATCGAGCACTGTGAAAGCCGGGGCGAATTTAGGAACCGACCGCTGCACGTTTTGGTCTATCTGTAGGTAGCGGAACAGAACATGGAAGATGGGGGCGATACTAGGGCTTCCGGGTGATTTTGGGGCATGGTTTTCTCTAGGGGTTAGGGGAGGGTCATGGGAGAATGGATATGGGGTGGCGGGGTGGTGTGTAATGGGCACTTTGGTCATGGGAGACAGTAGCAAGCGTGCTCTGTTCTGCATATTTGCGCAGACAGAACTAGAAGCAGAGATGGTGGGCGGTGGTACGCGGGGCAAACATGCTCAAAAAATTATAACAAAATTATGGGGATGGGTTAGGACCTGTGGAAGATGTGCTCCGAGTTTTAGAGTGATTGGATTTGGTTTGGGGGGTGAGATGGGATCTGTGGCTTGCCTCTGTCCCTGCAGGTCTGTAAAGATGTAGTTTGTGTAGGGAAATGGGCTGTGAAGGGAAGTCCGGCCACAGAACGAATTTGGGCATGAACTTTTATAGAGGAGTGGGGGACATGTGTAGGAGGAAATGATCAGAAGAGGTGGGTGCGATCATAGGATTGGAAAAAGGCAGACCAACCCGTTCTTTGCAGCTCTGTCCAGCAAACAGTCACCCAAGGGTGCACCAAAGAGAGGGGGTTTCACAGGCCTCCACGCTACAGTACAACCACGAGCGAGCTTCTCTGGGCTTGCGGGGATGTCAGGGAAGATTCCTCGATGTCAGGGTAGCAGGAGAAAATCAGAGGGAATGGTCTTGGGTGTCGCACCTAAGAAGAGGAAGATGGGGAGGGGAGGTGGGAGTCGCACCCACCATGGGAGAACAAGAGGGAGCGCGGCCTTCTCCAAGAGTTTCTCCAAATTTTTCTATCCATTAATTTCCAAAAAGAATACATGATGTTTATATATGGGGAGTGGAAAGAAAATCCTAATTTCTATGAAGGAATTCCTAAAAAAAGCATTTATTTGAATTTCCCTACATAATAGGAAAGGGTGGGGGAGAGAATCTCTCTCTTTCCTTAAGAGTAGGAGAGGGGGGGTGGCTGCCATCTCCAAGGAGGAGAGGAGAGGGTGGTGTAGATGCCTAGTTTTGGACATCCCACACACCATGTCTAGCCACCATAAAAGTGAATCTTTTCCTTGGTTGATTGAGTGTGTGGGGCCTTATCCTTGTTTGAGTAGCCTCCACCCTGTCCCTTCGTGGATCCAACTTTGTGGTAAATTGTCAGGGGGTTGCAGGGGAGCAGTGCCCCCTTGCCCGTAAGGTTGGGGGTTCGGGGACGTGACCCCTGAAGAAAATTTTATAACTCTGTTTATCCCCTACATTCTTTTTCCTTTTAAGGACTCAAAATCTGAGAGAAACTCTGAGGGATATAACTCTGTTAATAGCTTGTAGCCATTTTTTGAAAACACTTTATGTTTTTCTACCCCGAAAGAACAAAATCCATTGTTGTAAGAAATCTCTATGTTTCTGGTATGTCAATATCCTTATCCACCTTAGTGCTTTCTTTCATCAACCTCGAGCTTAGGTCAATGTATGTGCGTCACCTGCGGTGTGACGGCATCTGATTCCGGGTCAGCGTCGCGCGGTTGGCCATCAGGGTTTCAAGGTGTTCCATCATATATCGTCTATGGTTGTGAGGAAATAGACCTGGGTCGGGTAAATCATTTACCTCAAACACTTTTTGAGTGTATCTCCGCAGTCAGAAGTAACTGGGAGCCTAAGCTTGGCATGACGGCATTGTCATCAGGATAAGTCTTAACTGGTGAGACCAACATTCGAGGAGTCTAGAGGCCCAAATCAACCTAGATGTACGCTCAAGATACCTGGGAGGTTGTAAAAAGAGCCTATCCTTCCATTATTATTGTGATGTCTCATGGGCAGTTGCCAGATGTTGGTCAAAAAAATCAAAATATGTCAAAAATCTCTATAAAAATTAAAATATGTGAAAATCCCAAAAAATCTAAATATTAAGGAACAAAATCCAAAAAAATGGAGGGGCATCTCCTCGATTCCTGCAGCCCACACCACACCATCTCATTTCCTTCATCACTCCCCCACAACTACGAACCCCAAATCATTCTGGTCAAGGGCCCCGTTAAAGGCGCCCACGGCATAACTCAACTCGCCTTTTAGAAGGTCACCATGAAGCTCCGCTCCCAGATCCCGGATCGGCACCAGATCGGTAGCCAAACCGCGTTCTGCAAAGGTCAGATTCGTCGCTGACTGGAGCTGCTCGATGCCCAGCGGCGTATGAAAGGCACCAAAACGCAAGCGCAGCGAATCGTCGCTGATGAGGCGAAAATCCCCGTAGGCGTCGATGATTCGCACTTTGTTCGTCCCGTTGGACCATGCCAATTCCGGTTGCAGGAAGTAATCCAGGTTCTTGGCCAGCGTCCCGGAAACCGTGGGGCGCAATCTTCTGATGTTGAATCCATCATTGACCTTGTTGTCGTCAATGAAACTGCGGTACTGGGTTTGTATAAAACCACTCAATCGGATTTTATAAGCCTTGTCCGCCGATTCCGCCGTCAGGCCTTGATTGTCCACGGTGATCGTGGGCAGATTCTTGAGCTTAACCGCCGCCTCATCCTGAGTTTCCTTATCGTTTTGCTGAAGGACGAGAATTTGCCGTTTCAAATCGTTGATCTGATCTTGAACTGACTCGCCATTTGGCGAAGTACCGTCCGTATCCGCTCGAAGCGGAAGGAGTGCTGTTAGTGTTATGCTCACCAGTGCCGCGACTGGGAGCCATTGTAGGGGCTTCATGTACTTTCCTCTTTGGATTCATGAACGCCTCCGGTGGTCCGGTCGGGTTTTCTGTGTTTATTGGTGTTTTTGGCTTTTGTGTCTCCGGTTGGTCCGGTCGAATGGTCAGCCGTTTTGGCGATCGGCAGGTTTACCGCCTGGTTCCAGGCGCTGCTTCTCCTTGCGCGTCACTTCGACAATGCGGGCGTCATGCACGGTTATTTCTACCGAGCCGTAACGCAAGCCGCGCAGTGCGTTAAGCACAACCTGCTCTGCTTCGGCATTGGGTTGAATGGGCACATATCTCGACATTGTCGATGGATTTACTTGGATTTATCCCTCTTTACAACTTCTTTTTTAGAAAATTTGGATATCCCGCTACCTGCGCCTCAAAAAAATGATGAGCGGATTGAATGCAACAAGCTTTCGATTAGGTGGTTACAGCATGAGCGTTAAAATAGTGCCACGATGCGACCCTAAAACTCCGAGCCAAGCTTGAGCCGCTTCGGGTGTGCCCCATTCGCTCGCCATAGGGATCGCAGCGCTGGCACCACCTTCGGGGTGCATTCACGTTTTGGGGTGATACCGGTGGTGTCGCTCGCAGACTCGCTATAGTGTCCCAAAATATCTAATTTTACATCTTTTAATGGGCCTCACAGGTACCAAGAAAAATCTTTTAAAAAGGAGTTCAGTCCTAAGTTGTTGGTATAAGTGTGTCGACACACCCACAGAAGTGTGTCGACCTGTCAGTGCAAAGCCAAGGGCCATTCATGCTGAAACCTCCTTGGACAACTAAGTGTGTCGACACAAGTATGCTAGTGCATCGACACACCCTAAAAATCAAGTACATGTTATATAGGCAACTTTCTTTAGGTTGCGTCGACATCATCTTCTCAGTGTGTCGACACAAGACTGATTCCAGTGAGCAGCTTCCGAAGTATATTACAAGAGTGTGTCAACACACACATCTGGGTGTGTCGACACATACAGGTCTTGGCTCACAGTCCAGCACGCAACAACCTATGCAGGCTATGAAGTGCATTGACACACCCCACTAGGTGAGTCGACACACATGAAGATCTCGAGCTCAAGCTACGAAGGGAAGCTTTAGAGTCAAGTTCTAAAGACACATCATTCAATGAGGTCGAGGTCGACACATGAACACTCATAGACCATTGCTTCAAGAGTCTCAGCAAAGACAAGCATCAAGTTGACAGATATTGTTGAAGATAGGTAGAGTGAGTCGACTCAGTTTGCTCAGCTTGATTGAACTGAAGCTCATATGCTCATACATTAAGTCGACCTAGCAAGCCTTAAGTTGACTCATATCACCTGAAGTTCACTACATTAAGTCGAATTAATAAAAGTAAGTCGATAGAGGTTGCTCAGCCAAACAAAACTAATGCTCATTATTGACACCCGTTTTCAGCCTATAAGTTGAGTTATATCTCTTATTCACCTCCGTAATGCCCTAAATTAACCATTGTTTTGAGTATTCTTTGAGACTATTTCGAGCCCATTTCTTGACCATTTTTCAAGCCCACTGAGTTCTGAAGGCCTTTATCATTCATTCCCCAGCCTTCGGGCCCATTTTGGGTCGATTCGGAGCTCAAATGGGAGTCCGGAGCATCACACGTGTTGGAACCCTAATTTTGATAATGACAATCTATGAATCATGTTGAGATTGAAATGATTGTTGGGTATCCTCTGTGCTTACCCAGCAGTGTGTACTGCTGTTTGTGCTGAATGTGAGTTGATTGATTGGCAACAGTATTGGAAACAGTAGAGTTGACTTTGTTGGCTGTATCTTGACCTGATGATGATGTGTATTTTGATGCATTTTATATGTCAGATAATCACATAAATAATGTTTGCACCACATAAATAATGTTTGGACTTTTTCACTACATGGAATACAATGAGAATAATGTCCTGACTCAGTAAAATAAAAGGAGAAAAAAACAAATATCTAAAACTATACTCTAAGATTTTAGCATCACTCCTCAATAGAGCAGTGCTACCTTTCGGGGCATCTAGGTCGACAGGGCGAGGCGAGCAGTGAGGTTGAAAGTTATGGCGAGCCGGGAGCGTGCGAAGAGCCGGTGAGGGATGAGGAGTTGGCAGTGGAGTGGAACCTCGAAAGGGCTCCGCTTTATGGTTTGTGAATGTGTGGTATGCTTGGTGCTGGTGTTCACAACGTAGATGAGATGGAATGGGCGAGCGTATCAGAAGAACTGGAGGAGGATGTGGAGGTGCTTGATGATATGTGCATGAGGAGTATCCTTGCTGCTGGTCTTCACGGCGTAGATGGATTGGAAGGGGCGGAGGTAGAAGTAGAACAGGAGGAGGAGGAGGAAGAGGAGGAAGCTGTCAACATAGACCACTATGAGACAATGGTGAAATGGAAGAAGCAGCAGCAGAAGAGGAAGCAAAAGAAGGGTTCTTTCCCCACGTTTGTGTCTCTGTGTGATAAGAAACAAGAAGAAGAAGAGGAGATGGAACGAGAAGAGCACCGGATGAAGAAGATGAAGTAGGAGAAGATCCCGCTCAATGGCAACGTGAGAGAATAAGTAAGAAAAGATCACATGGAGCCAGGAGATGTGGTTTAGGAACATGTTGTGGAAGAAGAGAGGGTGACAAATGGGATGGACCTCGAAGAGGAGGAGGTTGCAGGTGGAGAGGTGGTGACAGGGGACATAGAGCAGGAAGAGGTGGAAGGAGATGAGGTTGAACAGGAAGTGCCAGGTGAGGATATTGGTTTCTGCATGGTGGGGATTTGTGGGGGACTGTGTGGATGCGGAGAATTGATGTGTTACAGATTAGTGGAGATCTGGAGATGTGAGTAATTGGGTGCTGCTCAAGATTTAAAAGAATCTGATCTTGAAATAGAATACACTATTTTGTGACAAGAGATTGTTGCATGACTCCTCCCTCCATCCCCCCAAGGGCTCCAACCCAACATATGTACATATTTTAGCAACTATCAAATTCCTTCAAAGAAAAATGTGGCATCTCTGTGTATTGCTGCATATTTCCTTCCTCCATGCCACCAACATACGTACATGTTTGTTGCACCCGTAATTGGTTACACCAAAAAGTTCCGGGATGCTACTGCCGCATGTGACAAAATTTCGGTACGGTGTATCACCACCCGATGAGGTATTCCAACAACGGGCTCAAAAAAATCTTGAAAGGTCCAAAAAAATCTAAAAAAATCCAAAAAAATAGGAGAATATAAGGAAAATGGGAAGAAAGTAAAAATCTACGAAAAATAGAAAAAACTACTCAAATAAGCTAATTTGAGGGTCAAATTGGGACATTATAAAGTAATATGAGATGTACTCAAAATGATGTCAATTTTGGCGTGTCTACAAGAGGATTTTTCGGTAAGCCTGAGTCTAGTGCTGTCATGGATCGAGGATTTTGGGATCCTGTCATTTGGTTTTGCCGTCCTCCCCTGAGAGGGTAGAGTTAGCGTGAGGATCGGATCGGATGCATCGTCCGAGTTAGGATCGACTCGAGATGCGGTGCTGATCAGTGTAAGAGTCAACGGATGGCCCGTCAAGATTCAAAATGTGCTTATTGGGTCTGGTGAAGGAGTAGGAAAGATGAAGTTGAGCAAGTGAGGGTTTCCCGTTGACGTGTAGTTGGCGATCGGTGAATGCTCTTTTCACAGATAGAAGATGCTGGTGGTAGTGAATCAAGAATGATGAAAGTCATGTGCAAGTGAGGCCTTAGGTGGCCGATTATAGGATATGCCTTTCCTTGGATTCGATCTGGGATTTGTTGAAGGCTTGTGCTCAGATCGGAGCTAGTTCGGTGCTATTATTGGTGTTCAACTTGCCAGGTGTGAGATGGTTCATGGCGTCGAGCCGACGGATTTATGGTAGTCAGTTGAGATGACTGTGTGAGTTGGTTGAGGCTCAGTGATGGTTGTCCCTTTTGCTGGGTGTGAGATTAGTCAGCAGATTGTGAAGCTAATGTTTGATTGGTTCACCTAGCTTGGGATTTTATCGGTGGTAAGTTTCTCGTGATGAGGATTGTGTCTCCTCGATGAGCGAGATGGTGGCAGTGATGCCATGATTGGAATTTTACTGTGGCTGAGGTCGGGCCAGACTTGTGCTTTGTATGCTATGCTTGCTCTGAGATTCGGTGTGTATTGGGTTAGGGAGCGAGATGTTTCTATCAGTGGTAATAGTCCGGTTGTGTCCCTTAGGAGTGGTGGTTTCACGAGAATCGAGATTTTTGGCTGGAGCTCTGGGAGCATTGCCAGCTGGGTAAGTCATTCTTCCCCTTGGCCGGGTGGTTGCCTCAAATTTTGAGGATGAAATTTATATAAGGAGGGGAGGACTGTAACACCCTAGATTCTTTAGATCAGAATCAGTGGATTTCAGAGCGCTTTTGTGGGTCCCAGAGTGAGTTTTGTGATTTAATCAGGTTTTTGACTATCGAGCCTTTAGTAGCCGAGTCGTTGCTGGTCGAGTCGGGTCCATTTCATGTAGAGTCGGTTTCCTCGTGTCCGTCCCGCATCACCAATCCTGACTGTCCTAGAGAGGACCTTCCCTCCTGCAGTGGGAGCCTTCACCGTCCGGGCCTCCCTATATCATAGATGCCATTCTGCGACGTCGGAGGCGATTCGAGGAGACCTCAGACATAGCTCCCCTTCCATGGTTCTCAAATGAGTTATGGTGGGTGGTTTGATCGTGGCCTAGCTGCGGGCTGAGATGGCCGATTTCTAGGCTCGGTTCGAGTCAGAGAGGGAATCTCTAGCCTAGGCTAGCGGCGTGCCCAATCGAAAGATCAAACGGTTGACTGTCAACCTTAAGGACCTCCGACGGGAGGCGGCTTCGCTCAAGGTGCAAGTAGAGTTCAGCCGGAAAGAGGCTCGGGAGGTGACCGAGCAGCTGATTCACGCCTGCTATATGGTGGGGTTGAAAAATAGGCTTCTAGACGTAAAGCGCAAAGTTCAGGCCGAGCGTGATGAGCAGTGGAAGGTCGAGCGTAAAGAGCTCGAGGGCCGGGTCTGAGAGGCTGAGGCCGAAGTTGGGTGAGCCGAAGCCGAGCGGAGGCAGTCCGAGGCAGAACGGACGGTGGTCGAGCTCGACGCCAAGGCAGAGCTGGCCGGGTCGGAAGCGCTCGAGCAATACAATTGCTCATAGAGTTACCAGGCGGTGCTCTAGTCTGCTACCTTTGCTTACTATGAGCCGGGTTATCGTCGGGGCCTACGGAATGGTTTTTCACAAGGCTATGTTGGGACTCCTCTGGTCTGACAAGCAGTAGCCTTGTGCTAATTGGTTTTGATGATTGGCAGCAATTGATTTGATGATAGGCAACAACATGTATTTTGATGCATTAGAACTTGTCAGATAATCATTCAAGGGTTGATTGCATACTTTTACTTAGTTTTGCATGTTTTTACTTAGTTGTTGCAGATCATTGAGTCGGTGCATTACTTAGTCCAGTTTGCATTGAGTCAGTCTATCCATAGGTGTTGTAAGTAACTTAGTCCTTGTAGAATTCATGCATGCATAACACTACCTCGGTGCAACAGTTGTCTAGTCTGCATTGCGTCGGTGCATACCTTAGTTGCAGCACACAACTAAGTCTGAGCAGAGTCTGTGCATTGGTTGCATCCCATGTGTGTAAGTTCCTGCATATACACTGAGTCGGTGCAACCTTAGTCGTTGCAATAACCGTAGTTGCATCTCATAAGATTGAGTCGGTGCAATGAGTCTAGCGGAAAGTTTTAACCTTTCTCTAGGTTTTCTCTAGTTGTTTACCTATGACATCGTGGGAGTATCAGTACTCCTTAAGTTCCGGTTATCAAGTCGGACCTAAATGGAGCAGAATAAGAATCATAGTCTAGCCAAGTCTGTTAGAAGAAGAAGACCTCATCTAGTCAGACCAAATTACTGGATCCTTTTTCCACGTTCGATGCTGACATCGACGAATTGTGTTTCCATTGCCAAGTTACATTGTCAACCGCAAATCGGCCGGGCATGAGAAGAATACGAGCTCGAGGGATCCCAACACAGAGGCATGTTGTGCTTGGAAGCGTGCAGGAAAAGCAGAGGACTTGTTGCCCAGCCGGCTTGGAATATATACTGGACTTGAGATCAAATTTGTGAAGTAGTGGAGTTGTCCATGTCCTCTGATAAAAAGTAGCTTTGAAATAGAAGGTCGATTCGAGTTCTCCGCCGTGGGTCTCTGATAGGCTGGACTTCAAAGGAGCGAAGGAGAGGAGGATTTGGAATTTGGTGTCTAGTTAAGTTGCAAATAGTTGGTTTGTCAAATGTATCAAAACCTGAAAAGGGCATGCGGATGTGTACATCGCACCGATTCAGGTCACATGACCCACATCTCGTCAAACTCGATTGAGACTCCTGCATAGTTTCCAGAATTCAAAAGTGACGTCATGACTAGATCGATTCCCTGTGCGATACGAAAATCCATCATTCCTATTACTCGATAATTGTGCCATTTCGCGTAGTCCTTTTAGGTCCACATGTCATATCTCCGCTGGCACGCGTCATCATCTATTAAAGGGAGCCTTCGTGACCCACTACAGGTACGAGAACTCACGGAGAAAAAAGAAAAACTATCCCAACAATGGCCAGTTTTCTTGGGTCGAGACTAAATCATACAATTCTGGAACCAAGTTAGTGACATCTTCCAGATCCACTGCCCTAGGTCGCATGATAGGACGAGGGTAAATGTTTATGGACTTGGAATGTTGAAGTACCTCATCATGAATTTTCTTGGACCGTCTTTCTAATGTTTGTCCAGTCGGAATAGGGATGGCCTGTGGGGCTTCGTCCTCGGAGCTTGAGGAAGGCGGATAGATGACATATGAGGACACAGCAGCTTGTCTCCTTGGACACGTTGGCAGGGTCTTGCACCGGGGAGCCATCCGAAAAACCTGGACACAAGCCGCGGGAACGTCATCTGTCTCTCCTTGATAGTAGGTGAGCAGCCGACCTTGAAGGAGAGCTTCCCTCCACCAGTCAGGGTTCCTTGGCACAAGTTTGAATGGTCTTGGTGTAAGCCCACCTTGGACCTTAGACCAACCTACATGGGCCCTAGAAGATAGGTGGGCCAATAGGAGAGAGGGTGGGGGTCCCGCTGGACTTACTTGGCCTTTTTATAACGAAATCCACTAATTCCTAATGAGTAACTCATTGGCTTATAATGCCTTATAATTGTAAAATCCAATTGACTCAAGGATATAAATGTAAACTAAAAAAATGTTAGATGTCTGGTGTTGATTCCTATCAATTCTCCTTGGGTGGGAGAAACTCGACCCCGTCAAGTAAGGGGTGCAGCTACTCATGTGTCACTCCTGTGGATTTGTATCTCTACTTGGGTGATCCACATGTCATCGGATGTGGGCCGTACTCTCCACCGTACCAGGTAGCGCGTGTACGCTCCACTCCTAGAAAACATCACCTGCTCATCCTGTATATGTTCTATATGCTCACACTGCTGTGGGAATGTGGCTAGTGGTGGACACTCATGGTTGGGGTCACTCTTAAAGGGGAGGAGACGACTGGAAGACTCATTGGGAGTCACCACTAGGTCCCTGTAGGTGACTAGATCCGAGACATTGAAAGGTAGACCTGATCCCATATTCATCATGTAAGTCTACAATGTATGCATGAGATCCAAGTTGTCTCAGACTCGAAAGGGACTGGCACAGGGAGCTTGCATTAGACCGACTCGACTCGACGTAGGCAGACTCCTAACAGACTGTACGAAAGAAAGACTCACACATGACCCTAGGCAAACCTAGAGACTCATAGTAATACTATGATTGACAAAGAAGAGACAAACACAAGGGATGCACTAAGAGACAAACACAAGGGACGCACTAAGGAAGACTTGGTAAGG
This sequence comes from Amorphophallus titanum, assembly GCA_024336825.1. Taxonomy (NCBI): domain Eukaryota; kingdom Viridiplantae; phylum Streptophyta; class Magnoliopsida; order Alismatales; family Araceae; genus Amorphophallus; species Amorphophallus titanum. Next base: position 321,786 of record JANBPO010006026.1, read on the forward strand.
CTGATGGATACCTTCTAGAAACACTAGGTGTAAAGATAAGCTGACCCACAATTTGATGTCGTGTGTCTCAACCCTTGTCAACTATCTCCAGTTTGAGAAAACTCATCCCCGGGTACGAAAGTGTAAGAGGAATAGGAGGCAGGTGACGGGAAGGGAATCCAGACGTTTGGTGTGGAACATGGAAAATGAGAAGTCCGGATATTGCCTCTTGAACGCATGGCAGAAATCAGACCACACTGCGTCAACATAGGGCGTCGGCAGTGGTATAATAGTCACTAATGGCTGTGCCACTATAGGAGAGATGAGCAAAAGAGGGACGGCTGACTGCTGCTCGGGAGTTGTTGGATCCCCTAGTTGATTTTGGTTGTTGTGTTTTAATGATGATAAATCTTGTGTGTATGTGTCTTTTATATATCGAAGGTGAGGAGGGAACTTAAAGAGCCGTCCCACACCGATGGGATCGACAGCAGAAAGAAAGAAGGTAGGGGAGGTGGAGAGGAAGCTTGAAGAGTTGCCCCCCAAGGCGACAAGATGGAAGGCAGAAAGGGGAGGGGAGGAGGAGAGGCAAGAATGGAACAAGGGCACAGTGACATGCCCTCATCTGGCCACTTCTACCTTCCTCCCAAGGTGGTGTCGGTGGTCCAAAAGAAGGTAGAGGACATGCCACCACACGTCGAGCACTCTTTCGAACTGCTCACCGATCGTCGAACAATCTTTCAAACTGAAGTAGTGAAAATCTCCCCCCTACCATCGTCTACATATTCATCCTCTGAAACACCTTCCATGCTCCACCAAGACTAACAGCACAACACTTCATGGAGTGGAGAAACTGTAGGGATGGCCTTAAGCAATGAAAAGAGGAGGAAACATCCTTCGTGGCCTTTTATAGGCCGATGGGGAGCTGTTACCTTAAATGTCGTTCCCCTCGAAGAAGGGCAAAAGGCAGACACCCTTTCCCCAAGGCAGTTACCTCATTTTCTACCAACACCCACTCAATGGAAACACGCGAAGTGGCAAGTCACTTAAAGCGTGGGAAGATGGACAGGCGCCAGCGCCACGCCACTTGCCTGACCAATCGACGCGCAAGATATCCACAGAGAAAATCACCGCCTTTCCAACAACTACAAGTACAATAGTCAAATTGTGCCAAAGGTAGTAAGGAACAGTCAATTCAGCATTTACTACTACCGCCATCACATATGCAAGAAAAAGCTTTTACATGGCCACATTAAAGAAAGGAAAGAACAAAGGAAAAAACCTACATCAGGCCTCGGGCCAATCACGAAGCTCGGAAGATGAAGGATCCTCAGCAGCGAGTTACTTGCCCCCTGCACCCTCAGTGACTGTTGGCCCAGACACTGACCCCACCTGAGTGGGAACTATCTCGATCGCGTGCCCTCCCGACACTACCGGTGTTGGCGATCACTCAGACAAAATGGAGGCACCCCGACTTCCACCTTCACTCGATGACAGGAAGGAAGAATCTGTAGCATCCTCATCTGAGTCATAGCACTGCCCGAAAGAAAATTCAAGCTCTTTATGTGCCTGCTCGTAGGACAGAGAGGTCGCTCGGCAGTAGCCCTGAGAGAACCCCTTCCGCAGCCCCCGACGGTAGCCAGGCTCGTAGTAGGCAAAGGCAGCCTTCTGGAGAGCCGCCTGATAACCCTCCTGTTGCATCCCTATGGTTTTGATGATGTCGAGCCTCCGCTTGAATGACCACGCACGTAACCAACTAAGTTACAAATGTGTTTGAATTATATTATTCTATAACATATATATATAGTATAATTTTTTTTATCTCGATACGTAATGGTACTAACCCGTCCCGTCCCATCCCAAGTCGTGATCGGGACGGCAAACCCTGATTTATAGCACGTTTCGAATCAAGATCTCACGTTTGAACGTGAGATCTCTCAACCAACCGACCTACAAAATGAATTCGATATAAAAAGATTAAAATAATATAGATAGCATCCTAGTTGCATCCTACAGATCAGTCGTCTCGGTCTGTGAGTGGGACGGGACGGGCAGTTCATCCCATCCCATCTCGATTTGTCAAACGTTGACGTCAATTGTGTCTCTCTTTTTGAATTAATATTTTGTTGAAAATGTAAATCAGACATAACTAAAGTTTAAAATGCAAAGTTTGGGAAGGATATACAGTAAAATATGAAAATATTTTAAGAGTGGATATATAATTATGTAATGTTCATGCCAGCTATAAGGAGATTAAACGACTATACCTTTAATCTTGATTATATGATCCAGTGGTTTGGGACCGAGAGAGGATATTGGGACGAGAACATAGGAATCTAGGTTTAAAATTGACGGTCCATAATTTTTCATATATTAGGGGTGTGTGATTCTACTAACTAACAGTGTGACATCAGTGAATAACTCAAAGGTGAGTGATCGTGCTTTGCACAATGAGAAATAGAACACATGACCTCTCCATTGTGAGAGAAGGTGTTTCAAAATGACTATAAAATAATCTTTTTGCACTCCTAACTTACACAAGATATAGCAAATGATAGGAGAGGTGTGAATGCTAAAATATAATTTATTACAGAATATGGAGATACGTAGTCAATTAGACACCGGCTTATTAACAGTAAAAATAAACATTATACAATGTTTATAATAAATTATGAGAGTACATATGATGCGGGACGAACCACGGACACCTAGGACTCTAGCAAGCTCGTGACTCGTCCCTTAGCGAGGAAAGCGCTCGGACTTACACGGTTGAGAAACCGGCAGTGAGTCGGGTAGTCTAGATCACTCTTGTGCCCGGATGGGGTCACGGGACGGTCACTCTCTCTCTCGCAGCAGCGATGATATCTCAATATTTAACGAGCTACGATCCTAGCATGATATCTAGCAGCGGCATAAACAAGTATATATGACGAGGATCGTCAAAGCATGGACAACTATTAACGTGATTATATTTAGTATGTATGTGTGTAAAATACATGTATTTGGCCTTAACGCATTTATTACCTCCTTCCATTAACACCATAAATATATAAAATCCTAGCCTAAGAATACAATCGATATATATATACATTAAATGGGACTTACGGACAAATGCTTATACAATGCCCAACAAGCAAACTCTAACCCAATTAGCCACCCACGTAACCCCTATATATATGTATATGTTTATATCTAAACCAAATAACCCATTCACCCTACAGGAATCTAAACCCACGTGAGCTTCCCCACAGAGGCAACCCTAATGCATGATCGGTCGAAGCATGCAAGGGTGAAGGTTAGGGTTTTTGGCATGAATTATAGCAGGTGGCTGTGTTTTTCGCAAAGTGGAGAAAGTGACGACTGAAATAGAATGGAAATCAATGAAATGGAGTAATGCTTGGTAATGGCATTAGAACCTTGCCAACGTTAAGCTTAGAACCCTCCAGAATGTTTCATCTCTATAAAAACACCTTGCCTGTCGAACCCCCATTTCCTTCCTTCTCCATCGTGCTGTGGCGATCTTCTTCCTGCCGCATTACTGCTGCTATCATGTGCTTACGTCCTCTTCTTCCTGCGCATCTTCCTCCTACCGTGGCTGAACGTGGGAGGGAGACACTTCTTCCTTTTCTTCTTCCTGTTGATGATCAACGGCCTCATCTTCTTCCTATCTACTTCCTCCTACGTCTTGCTGGCGACGTGAAGGGAGTGCCCTCCTCTTCTTCTTCCTGCTACGTCCAACCAACAAGGCACAAGACCATCTCCTTCCTTCCTCTCCATCCCCTATTCCTACGCAAGGAAATAGAGTACTGTAGCAGCATCCGGTTCTTCACCTGTCATCATCCAGATCACACTAAAAGGTAGGTTTTCTCTACTCCTTTGACCCAATGAGATTAAAAATAATTTAAAATGTGTTAAAGCATGCATTGTTATCATGTCTTAACATCCTGTAATCATCATTCACAGTTCTTGTTTTAAAGTGATCCGCATCCACACATGTGGCCGCTATTTGAATCAGCGCCGAACCGCACAGACGTTGTTTATTTTGAATATTACATGCTATTTCCTGAATTACGTATTTCTAAGAATCACCCTTTTAGAAGGACGCCCATTCTATTAAGCGCCTGTGAAACAGGACGCTAATACCTACCTTTACGTGAATGGTTTACAGAAATAATAGATGTTTAATAAATGTGCATAAAATAGAAATAGCACCTGATCCATTAGCCGCTTATTGTTGTATGCGCCTGAGAAATAGGACGCTAAAAATCTTGGAATATATGAATGTTACCGTAGAAAGTTAAAAGAATCTAAAATCCAGATTGTGTCACCCTTCTCTATTGTAAGATAATTTTTACCATTAGAGAGAAGAACTATTACTCGTTCATCTGACACAGTTGCTGCAACCTCCTTACCCTTTCCGTTGTCTTCAGCCTTTCTCTTTTGAATTTTCTCTTCTTTTAACTTTCTACGGTCGATCTTCTTGTGGCCAGGAATACCACAATGATAACATTTACCAATGATTCTGGATCTGAACTTTGATCTTGATTTTGTTTTTCCATGGACTTTGTCTTTGTACCTTGTTTAACCACGTTCCTCTGTTGCCAAGATCTGTGAAGTTAAGGCACCTCACGATGACTTTCTTCTTGTCTCCTCATTTAGGAGACTACCGGTCACGTGCTTTAGAGTTAGCACGCCATCTGGAGCAGAATTACTTAGAGATACTACAAGGGTCTCCCAACTGTCAGGCAAGCAACCGAGTAGCAATAGAGCTTGCAACTCATCTTCAAGCACCATCTTCATTGCACGCAATTGGTTTACAATACTCTGCACTTCATTTAAGTGTTCAGCAACTGAACTCCCCTCTTTTAGCTTAAGGTTGACCAATTGTTGGATTAAGAATGCTTTGTTGCCTGTAGTTTTTCTCTCATAGAGATCATGTAACTTCTGCCACAAAGATTTTACAGTTGTCTCGCCCAACACATGGTGGAATACACTATCATCCAACCACTATCGAATGATGCCAATTGCTTTCCGATCTAGGAGCTTCCATGCGGCTTCTAATATTTCTTCTGGCTTGTGCTATACACTCTCGATGGGTGTATAGAGATCCTTGCAGTAAAGGATGTCCTCCATTATGGCCTTCCATATCACCCAATTGCTACCATTGAGTGATATCATCTTGCCAACAGTTGCATCCATCTCGTCTCACGCAATCAAAAATGTGATGACCGGGCTCTAATACCACAGTGTTGGAAAAATTGACCTTTTCTCGTCCGCGTGAATGACTGAGGATGAACTTGGCAACCACACAAGCATAAAATATAGGAGTGCAAGAATAAAATATGATAGAGACTTCTTATAGGATTTATGTAAAAACCTATAATTGGGAAAAATAATGGAACAAATCCAATCCACTATAATAAAATAAAATAATATATCAATTTACTCTCAGACTACAAAATTGAGAATTACAACCTCCACACAAGTATGGAGACCACACACCTGAGACCCCAATGACAGACTTTGGGGTTGATACCCGAGATGAAAATCTCTAAGAAAGAGATGCCCAAATAAAAAAAATGGACCACCCACGTGTGAACAAACAACGGAGTTTAACAATTGGAACAACGATAATAAAAATGCTATAACCATGGATACCTTGGGACCCTCGCTTCCCTGGACTGTGTGTGAAGAGAAAAGCAACAATGCCCCATGGCATCCGACGTGGACCTCGGGAGCCCCGATATGGCCATGGTCCGAAACCATCTCGGGCCATAGTTCGTTAACTCGACCTGCCTCTACCGGGATCCAATCCTGCCTCCACATTAAACTTGCCGCGTACGCGACAGACATTTGCACGATTTTATCACCGTCCTTTTCGCTACAAATGCGGACTTCATTCCGAACAAGAAATGGTCCGCAAGTTACTAACATATATGTCTCTATGAACATTTACGCCCCAATGTGGGGTTTATTTAAATGCAATCTGAGATTTCATTCTCTCATTTCACTGATATGAATTCTAGGCCATAGTGCCCCTTTTCCTGGCAACCAATCAAGGATTTTTCCCTCTCCGAGGGGATGTAATTAACATCGTAACCTTTATGGTACGACGAGTTCTCAGTCCCAACACGATGTACACAATCGTCTGACTAGTCAGATCGAGCACACCATAGGCTTCCTCGAAGCCTAAATAAATCATCACCTAGGTGATTGGCACGCCCTCGCATAAATAAACTGAATAAATGAATGAACAAACGAATAAACAAAATAAGCATCCCAAAAGTGCATCCATAACCATCGGCAAGATCAATCAGTATCCTGTTAACCTAGACCTTTTGTCCTCGTTAATGAATAAACCCATCTTTGCTTTGGCATTTAGCTAATGTCGATGAACAAACTAGCATTGACCCTTGTCACCATCGACAAGATCGGCCAGTATCCTATTAACCCGGACCTTTCATCCTCGTTAATGAATAAACCCATCTTTGCTTCAGCATTTAGCCAATGCCGATGAATGAACCAGCACTGACCCTTGTCACCATCAGCAAGATTAGTTAGCATCCTATTAACTCAGACCTTTCATCATTGTTAATGAATAAACTCATCTTTACTTCGGCATTTAGCCAATGCCGATGAATAAACCAGCACTGTCCCTCGTCACCATCGACAAGATCGGTCAGTATCCCATTAACCCAGACCTTTTGTCCTCATTAATGAATAAATGCATCTTTGCTTCGGCATTTAGCCAATGCCGATGAACAAACCAGCATTGACCCTTGTCACCATCAGCAAGATCGATCAGTATCCCGTTAACCCGGACCTTTCGTCCTCGTTATTGAATAAACCCACATGTGCCGAGACTGTGCCGAAATACCTGACTTTTCTTTGATTCACCTCTCGGCATGGCCGATCGTAGAAATCTTCTACCCGGGGGCTCCCTTAATGGGTAGCGGGCTGCCGAGTGATTTCTTGTCCTGGCCGGGCAAAGTATGGGTTTATTCGGTCTTCCCGCCTTTGACTCACACGTAGGCGCGAGTGCCGCGGGTGTCGTGAGATCCTCGTCGCCATTTTTTGACATCCACAAATGCCCCCCACTCGTGGGTGGCGCAAGCGAGGGAGGAGCGCGCGGGGCCCGCGAGTGTAGAGTTCTTTGAAGAGCTATCTACTTTTTTTTTTTTCGGGCTTGCAAGATGCTGGTCTGGTGCTAATTCACGGGAGAGCGCTCACTCCTTTAGCGAAGGGATGAGTGAACCGCTCCACCGCGTGTGCACGTGGACCAAGAGTCCTTCATTCATCGACTCAAAAGGAGGGTCTGAGCCGGAGCCAATGAGGTTTCTTACTTGTTCATCAATTCGGATGGGGGGTCTGAGCTAAAGCGAGGGAGTTCTTCTGTTCATCGACCTGGACGGAAAGTCTGAGTCGGAGCAAGGGAGTTCTTTTGTTCGTCGACTTGGACGAAAGGTCCGAGCCGAAGCAAGGGAGGTTTCTCTTGTTCATCGACCTGGACGGAGGGTCCGAGCCAAATCAAAGGAGCTCTTTTTTGTTCATCGACCTGGATGGAAGGTCCGAGCTGAAGCAAGGGAGTTTTTTTGTTCATCAACTTGGACAGAAGGTTTGAGCCGAAGCAAATGAGCTTTTTGTTCATCGACTTGGATGGAAGGTTCGAGCCGAAGCAAAGGAGCTCTTTTTGTTCGTCGACTTGGACGGAAGGTCCGAGTTGAAGCAAAGGAGTTTTTGTTCATCGACTTGGACGAAAGGTCTGAGCCGAAGCAAAGGAGTTCTTTTGTTCATCGACTTGGACGGAAGGTCCGAGCCGAAGCAAAGGAGGTTTCTTTTATTCATCGACTTGGACGAAAAGTCCAGGCCGAAGTAAAGGAGTTCTTTTGTTCGTCGACTTGGACGGAAGGTCTGAGCCGAAGTAAAGGAATTCTTTTTGTTCATCGACTTGGACGGAAGGTCTGAGCCAAAGCAAAGGAGGTTTCTTTTGTTCATCGACTTAGACGGAAGGTCCAAGCCGAAGGCTAATTCATCGTTGGGAATGGAGATTGCGATATTGGGGGGTCATCCGAACAATAAATTTGTCATAGCTTGACATACATATGCTCCGGTTTTCCCGTGACGATTACGGTCTCGATCTGACTCGACCGATCCTGAAAATGATATGTGTATTAAATTTTTTCAGATATGATACAACACACCCAAGTCAACCCGAGTCGAAGATATTTTAACCAAGATTTATTGACTCGCCGAGTCGTACCGGATCGAGATCCTCTTGATCTGGTACGATATTGACGAGTCACATCTGACTCGGCCCGACTCATCCCTCTCTCTCTCTCTCTTTCTCTCTCTCCCCCCCCCTCTCTCTCTCTCTCATTATGACTCGATCCGACTGAGCGATCCTGGAGATGATGTGCAACATATTGAATTTTTTCAGATACGTTACGGCACGCCCGAATCGACCCGAGTCGACAAACTATGATTTTAACGTGACTAGAAACTTGCTTGAGAAGGGTGCGACAATTAGAGTGTTTATAATCGGGGGCGCCATTGCGACAAACGTATGGTGAACATTTTTCAACCATCTCGCCAATTGAATTTTAAAGAATGTGTAAGTTAAATGTAAATTTAACATCGGTGTGTGCTTGTGGTTCAAATGGCCACCCCCTCGGGCAGCTTCATGCCCACCATTTCCATCTGCTACGAGCTTCCAGTTAACACATGGAGCCATCACTTTGATGCCGGTTAGAAAAGAGAGGTAAAAAAAAAAAAGGGGCCAGCCCATGTGAATGGATACGAGCTTGCAGAGAAGCTTCGGACTGCGAGGATGACTTCCCGTATTATTTGGTTTAGTCTGATCGTGGACGGTTTGGACCACTCTTGTGAGCGTTGTACAGAGGTAACAGAGAGCGCGAGCCGTGTTTCCTTCTCCCGTAACATCGCCAATACAGAAGCAACACAAGTAGCACCACACCCACGGGAATCGCCCATCTGTTTGTGCAGGAGGAAAACCGAAGACGAGTTAGGAATTGTCCCCGTTCAATGCTGGGGTGTTAGCATTATTATGTATTATGTGTCGCTATGATCATGTGGAAACAGGAATTTACATACGACAATTGAGAAGAGCCCACCATGGTTAGCTAAGATTTACCATTGGTGAAGTGAAAACGTTAGCACAGGTTCAGACCTTTCCGGTCTCAAAAGAACATGCTCAGGATGCCTTTTGAGGAGATGGTGCAGCACAAATTTGCATGCTCCCTGTATGCTCTCCTCAATTAGCTATAAGTAATTCGAGAAGGGCATGGCATATTATCTATAAGGCTCTCTTTGATTGGAGAATAAATTAGGGAGGCTTTCGCCCCTATACCCAAGTCAGACGAACGATTTGCACGTCAGTATCGCTGCGGGCCTCCACTCAACCTTCCCGACCGGCCGCGACCCTCCCGTCCCCGCTTCCCCCTCGTCTTCCTCTGCGGTTGCAACGCCGCCTCACCGGCACCCCCGCCCTACACTGCCAGCAGCAGCGGCTGCACCGCCACCCTCCACCATCAGCAGGCCGGCCACCTTTGGCCCGCCGCTTGAGGAGCTGTCGGCCGCCTAACACCCGGTTCTCAGCACCCGGCAACCCTCCTTCCTCAGTTGCGAGCACCACCTCAGCCCGCTCACCAAATGTTTGACAAGTACCCTCTCTGAACAAAACGTGTCAAGTTTGGCTCAAACCCACCCTTTAGCAGCTCAATCGGGCATCAGTCAACTAATCCCGGCTGTCCCGCATTACATTTCTTAAGACTTTTATGCACTTCTACATTCCCACCCTCAACCTCGTATATTTTACACTTCCCCACACCCAATCTCATTTTCAAGCGGACCATAGTGGTGGACAAAGATGAACATGATGATGAAGAGAAGGCAGCACCAAGAGCAACAAGTGCACCCAAGGCACATCTGAAGTACCTTGCCCGCGGAGATGTTGGTGAGGTCAGTCTCTCTCTCTCCCTCTCCCTATCCCTCTCCCTCTCCCTCTCCCTCTCTCTCTCTCTCTCTCTCTCTCTCTCTCTCTCTCTCTTTTTCATTTTTGTTTTGGGGGATGAGGGGGTGGGGGTGGTGTTGGTTCAGGACCAAGACCAGAGAATCTGAGGGGATCAGTCCAGTCTGGGTGTCCCTACCCAAATCAACCAGTATTAAGATACAGGGGATTGGATTGGATTGCACAAAATCTGAATCAGCTGACCCTGATCAATCTCATCCAATCCTTAAATCCTTGCCAGCAAACACCTCCCTGCCAATCAGGATTTGAATTCCAGGTTATGTAAAGGTATTTCTCTATTCACCACCCTCCAATGACTCTAGTCGTTTCACTAAGAAGTGTTCCTTGCCTTTGATTCAGTGCACCACCATAAAAGCTTGCCATATTGCTTTTACCTCAAAGATGTCTGGAGAACATGGAATATCCACAACATCATAAACCTTTACAGCCCCTTCAGATGATTTTTTCTGTACACTACCCTTTTGGATTTCAACAGTTCCGTAAATGGCATCCCTTTCATTGTGTTGGAAGCATCATTTTTGTCCTTGCCTTCACGACAGTTCATCCATGACCCAGCCCTTTAAATACAATTTACCTAGTTGCATTCCCGCAATCACTTTCCCACTGTCCAGTCTGCAGACACATTGACACATTGGATAATTACTTAGAGATATGAAATATGATACTCATCAGGCACCCATATCTGTTTAAATCTGATTGGCTTAGGGGCCAATCCCCCCCTTCATTTGGACTCGAAGCAGTCCATCTTGCTTTGGGCTAGTGCCTGGAAAGAGTTGTGCACCGGCACCGAATCACCCTATCAGGTGTGATCTTGGCCAGCCAATCATCTAGAAAGACATGGACACCTCCAATGAGTATGGATTTTCCCAAAGTAGAGAGCCGACTCTGCAGTGTGCTAGTGTTCTTCTTTGCCGCCCTCCTGGAAGCCGATGTGAACCTCCTCTTGCTTGAGGCGGGGTGGTGAGCATGGTGGACATAGCAAGCCACCGCTTTAGTCTTATTTGGTGTCGCCATTGCAGTGGTGACGGTCTTCATCTCCTGGATGTTTAGGAGGTCCATGAAGGCCTCCCCCAAAAAGTTAGGGAAGTCGACCATGAGAGAGAAATTGCCAAACTGGATCGGTACAGAAAGATAGTCATGTTCAGCATGGCTGGCAACCACGAGCGGTCCGAATGTGACGGCCATCGCGATCGTTGGAATTCAACCTACAATTTTAAATTGAAGGAGGTCAAAATTTTAGGAGACTACGAGGTCTTGAATCCTGGCGAAGAGATGAAAGGTGATCCAGTCCCACCAGGCATGCCAAACTTGTGGACACACTTTTCGATAGCTCATCTTTTTGTATCATTTATATCGTTCACCTTTTATATCGGATTATTAAGTGCGTGGGCGTGCCAGTCATATAGTGATAGTTCGTTTGAGCTCCGAGACTGGAGTGGTCCGGAGCCAGTGGCGCGTGTTGTCTAACTAATCAGATGAAAGTGGGTATCGGGTCGGGACTAAGACCCGCCATGCCATAAAGGTAATGTTGTTAATTACATCCCCTCGAAGATGAGAAAATCTTTGATTAATCGCCAAGATAAGGGCCATCATGGCCTAAAAACTAGTTTTCATGAAATGAGTAGAAGTTGGGTTCAAGAATCATTAAAATCCCCTATATTATGGTGCACAAGGTGTATTTAAAATCATGTCAGCCATACATTGACCATTTCATATTTGGACCGGTGTCTGGGTTGAAAGCATTATAAATATCTAAATGACATCGGGGCAGATGTATGCTGAGATACGACAAGTTTAATATTAGAAACGGAGAAGTTCGGTTACATCCTGGGCAAAACGATTTTAAAATCAGTGGGCTATTCGCCCGGGTCAAGGTCGTGCCATGGCCAGATTGGGGTGAATCCCCGAGGCCCATGCATGACTTGTAAAGATGGTTCCCTCTCACACCTTACGCACCACCCCTCTCTTCCCCTTTGTTCTCTCGACGTGTGGCTCCACCTGCCGCGGGTGGCTTGGAGGAGGAGACTCCGGCGAGCTCGGGGCAACGATGGTGTGTTCGTGAAGCCGTGAAGGCGGGATCGTGTGGTGGGTGGCATTTCTCTGATTGGGGAGGCAGTTTTAATGTGAGGAATGGCGTTCTTTCACGATTCCAAGTAGGGGGATGGATTCTACTTCACTTTTTCATGCTTTTTAATGGTTTACGTTCATTATATGCATGCTAGAATGGCTAGTTTGATCAAAAGCATGCATGTGGGTTGTATTTCTTTTAAACCCTTATGAATTGATCCCCATGAGCATTGTTCTTTATTTTTGGGGGGCTTAAACCATGTAATAATGTTGTATGACAGGTTAAAACCGGTATATTTCATGTAATCCTTTCCTTTTGAACGAGTTGGGAGGGGTTTCAAATGAATACACCATTTTTCGCACCGTTCGGAATAGTAGCGGTCACCACCGGACCACTAATATGGTTTAGCGGCCTCCACTGGTCTGCTACAGTGGTTTGGCGGCCTTCAGGGAGACCGCCTTTTCTAAGCTGAGGCAATGGACTGGTAGCAGTCATGCGAATGACCACTACTATCCTTTAGCAGCCCAATGAGGATCGCTAATGCCCTTTGGCGGCCCAATGAAGACTACTACCATCCTCCAGCCGATTTTTCAGCTGTGTTTGTTTGGCAGTGTGTTTGGGGTCATACCCTTAGTATCTTTACATGCTATAAAGATTTGAAATGTATATTTATGTCCCATTTTGAGTCATCTTCTCTTTCCTATGTGACTGACCCACTAGTCGTAGTCCGACGACCCTTGGAGTCGGCCCATCGAGGAGAGGTGGCGGGGCAGTCCCAATGTACGATTTGTCGGCTAGTTTCCGTGGGCCCCCTTGCTTTGCAGTAGCGTCCGACTATAGGGGAAAATTAGCTAGGGGACTGGTTCAAGGCATTGAGCTTGTATATGCACACGTGGTCAGGGGCGTGGACTTGCACTGATGAACATGACCCTGACTAGTCCTTATCTTTGGTTATAGTTACGGTGTCTCAGTTATCGTGTTCGAGGTGAGTGGGAGACACCCGAGACGTGGTATAAGTCATCAGTGGACGCGTCTGGTCTTACATCTAGTGGTTTCTTTTCTCTTGTCACTTGGTCTATAGAAATTTGACTTTAAATGGTGAATGAAAGATTCTCATGTTTAATTATGCGTTTTAATTAGCATGTGTCACTTGCTATTTTCGTTCTCATTGTCATTCACACATCCCACCCACGTTTTGGTGCCCCCTAGGGGTTTAAAAACCTCCAGGTGAATCCCCATCCATGTTGTTTAGTTTCAATTTAGTCATTTTTAGCATTTACTACACTTTGGAGGTCTAATTTGGGTTTCTTCTTGCTATTTACATGTCATTTTACAGGTCAGCAGTCATCCAACGCGAGGCCCATTCTTTCTGGCCGGCCGGAAAGGGTGGAGGAGGAAGTTCCCACGACTTGAAGGTGGGTGGAGTAGTGCGGTTGATCATCGGCCGCACATCTTCATCCTGTGGCTGGGCGTGAGTCGCATAAACTGAGGCGGTTCGTCATTGGCCGTATAACCTCCCAGAGCTGAGTCCAGGTGAGTGCTTTCTTCTTTCTCAAGACACGGCATGTTCATCACGTTTGGGGTTTTGAGTGGCGATCACAGGTTCCATTTTCTACCTTTACTCTCCTGATTCCCTAGTTTCGTTTCATATTCTCCAAGTTGTGAACAAGGAGGCGGATTGTTTTAATTACCGGTACGATCGAGCAAAGGAGAGGAAAAGGTCATTCTTTTCCGATCAACAGCCCCCTTTTTTTGGCGATCATAGTGGGATGACTAGTGCCTATCGTGTTGGTGTTTTGCTGACCCCCCCTCTCCGTTTTGTTGTGTTTGGTTAGTCTTTGCTCTTGTTTAGCTATCACAGGTCACTGGTTGGAAGCTCTATTCTCGGGTTGTTGTGTGGTTCACAGAGGGCCGCCTTACACAATATACGGATCTTCATCGATCATCCTTCATCGTCCCTGGCCGGACTTTCTGCGCCACCTTGCTGTCTTCTGCAGATAGTAAACGATCGCACTAATATTCTGCGGCCAGAGGTCGACCGCACTTCTTCCTGGCACAGGTTTGCACCCCGTTTGCATAATTCTATTTATTATTGTGTCAGATTTGTTTCAGGACCTGGCCTGCTGGTGACAGGTCACCCACTCAGGTACGTCCACCAGTAGTTCTGTCGTTCATTTAGCATTGCCTTCTTGTTTCATTTTATTCCTATTTGATTGTCACCCTGTGCCTTTGGACGGCTCACCACGAGCTGCCTGTCCCTCCTGTGTGGTCTCCACGAGATCGCACATCTGTGCCACAGTGCACCCGAGCCTCTATATACATTGCCATATTACGTGCTAGTGGGTGTTGATCTCTCCTGTTTGACTATTTGATAAGTGTCTATTTTCTATGATAATTCATTGCATACACATTATTTTAGGTGCATACCAAGGGAATGCTAGTACCGTCCAAGGAATAGATAGTGTGTATACAAGAATGCGCAGTCCACAAAGCTTGAGTGTGCAATGGAGATGAACAAGATTACATGCAATGAAGCAAGCACACCAACCTGTGAATGGGGATAGAAGATATGGAGCAAACTCACAAGATGTTCAACCCACAACACAGGGATTTTTAAGGTGGTTCGGTTACAAACCCCCAACCTACGTCTGCCCCTCATCAAGCCTGATGAGACTTTCCTGCTGACACACAGCTTATCTGGGGACACGCCCCAAACCACAGAACGAAGAGCCCTCCGTCTGTCTTCCTACACTCAAAATCGATAGGGACAGTTCTCCACAGACCGGAGCACACCTCCGTCTGTCTTCCTACACACCAACTGGTAGGGACGGTTCTCCACAGACTGGAGAACACCTCTGTCTGTCTTCCTACACGCAAACCGATAGGGATAGTTCAAGAAGTAGCGAAAAACATAAAAGGAAAATACTGCAAGGGCAGTGGGAAAAACCACAAGAACAACATAATGTAAATAAACACCAACTAAGTCTATAGATCAATATTTGGAAGCTGGTGACTACAACTACAAGCTTTAGATCTGAAGATCTGTTTCTTCAAGCTCAGGTAGACTATAGGTCTACTCTTTCTCTCTCTCTCTCAAGGCTTCTCTATTCTTCTTATTTTATAGCACTGGACTGAGTCGAACTAGTGCTGGGCTGCTCTCATGCGGTTCTCAAGGATGTTCTCTGTAGATGCTCAAGGGCATGGGTCTCTCTAGGTAGCAGCAGCTTCTTCTCATGTAGAAGCTTGATATTTATAGCCGAGTCACAAGCAAATGTGGTGAAGAGCTTTCCCTCCAAAAATCTTTTCTTGTCTTGATGAAGATACTCTGCCAGAAGTATGACTTGAGCTGATTGGCTTCAAGTCCAAGGATAGGACAGTGGCGGCAGAGGAGAAACTCCTTTCTTCATCCACTTTTCAACCATCCATAATAAATGGCCATATTGACATCATACTCCTTATTGGATGAAGTCTGCTACAGTCCTGTGTACTCTTGTCTAGACAAGAGGCTTCATTGCGTGGCAGCAAAGGTGGCAGACTATGAGAAGTAACCATTCCTAGCTGTAGTTTCTGACATAGTGTGGACGCACTTCTTATCTTCCATTCGTTCGTTTTGAGTGTGTTTTTTGTGTTATGTCGGGAATGGAGTTTTCCCGGGTTTATTAAGTGCGTGGGCGTGCCAGTCACCGAGGTGACGATTTATTCGGGCTCTACGAGCAGAGATCGTGCGAGACAAGTGCAAGGTTTAGTAGATGACTGATCAGTGGGGGGGTCTGCCTGGTTGAGGGGCCATCAGCTAAGGAATTCTACCCTCCGGATCTTCCATCCACTGGGCCAAAGGTGACTGCTATTGGCGAGAGGACTGATGCCGAGCCTGACATGCTGTAGGCAGAGCCGATTGGTCCCGAAGTCCCACCGAGGTTGAGGGGGCACGGGGCGAGGCAATGACCCAGCCTGAGCTGAGCGTTGTCATCCCAAGAATGGGGATCCTCGGGGGGGATCCCCCAGTCTCAGCTCTCCTGGAAAGAACTCTTCCCCCTTTGGCTGGTGCCTCCGTCGTTTGAGCCTCTCTCTACCAAAGGTGCCGATCCTTGGCGCCTTCATTGGTTCGGGAGGAGTTCAGACATAGCCCCCCTTCCCTACTCTTCGAGAAGGTGATCGAGGGTGGCTTGATCATGGCTCAGCTGGGGGCCGAGATAGTCGATCTCTTTGTACGGCTGGAGAGTGAGGAGGGGTCCCTCTCTCGGGTTCATGCCGAGTCCAATCGGAGGATCGGGCAACTGACTTTCGAGCTCGAAGTCTCTCGGTAGGAGGTGGCCTCACTTCGGGCGTAGACTCAGTCGAGCCAGGAGGAGGCTCAGACATTGGCTAAGTAGCTGACCCAAGCTCGCTACATGGCCGACCTAAAGAGCAAGCTCTTGGAAGAGGATCGCCAAGCTTGGGTCGAGCGTTACGAGCAGTGGAAGGCCGAGTGGGAGGAGCTCAACATCTAGGACCGAGGAGCCGAGCAAGCACGGGGGGAAGCCGAGGTGGCGCGGATTGAGGTCGAGGTGAAGCTATCTGAGGCCGAGGTGAAGTCACTCGAGGCCGAGCAGAGGGTGGCCGAGCTTGAGAAGAAAATGGAGCAAGCTGGGGTGGAGGTGATCAACCGATATAGAAGCTCGGAGGTCTATCGCGCAGCTCTCCAGAAACCCACCTTCTCATACTATGAGCTAGGCTATCGTTGGGGGTTGCGAAAGGGATTCGCCCAAGGCTTCCGTCGAGTAGTCACCGAGGCCCAATAGCAGGTGCTCGACGAGCTCATTTTTGCTTCCGAGTAGCACTACGACTCGGATGAAGATACCACAGATTCTCCCTCCTCGATGTCGAGTGAAGGGGAAGCAAGGATGCCTCCACCTCAGCAGGGGGATCGCCAACTCCGATTACCTCAGGGGGGCACATGATCGAGGTAGTTCCCACACTAGTGGGGTCAGTGCTTGGATTGGCCGCCACCTCAAGACGCACAAGAAACGCCGAGAGTCACGTGCCACGTGACTAGAGTGCCTCACCACCAGAAGAACAGCCAGCTGCATCCACTGACGTCTTATGCAGTGTCTACTAGCATCTTGTCCATGTACCCTACCGCAAGGACTAGGTCGAGACGAAGACACTGCCAGAACCAGAACAGTACCATAATGCGAGTGACTAGTCAGGGTCACGTCTAACGACGCAAGTCTAAATTCCCTGACCACGTGTGCACACACTAGTCCACTACCTAAGCCAGGTCTCTAGCTAGTATTCCCCCTCCGAAGGGTGCTACGGTTGGACCGGGGGCCCACGGAACTAGCTTAAGAATCGTAAAAAAGGAAAGTGCCCCGCTACAAGAGTCATCACGTCGAAGCGTGCCGTAAGGCTACGACTAGTGGAGGCTCACAAGACACGAAGACTCAAAACACATGTGCGGAAGTACAGACAGGCAAGAGAGCACTGTCGCACATACTTCGAAGCACCAATGGTAGCACAGCCACTGCCGACAATTCAAGACAAGGCAACTAGACCTACTAACGATCCTTGAGTCAGACGACTCAAAAGCAAGATCATCACTAGCAGTTGAACAAGCCGCTAAACGGTCTATTCTTAAGCCAGAAGAAACAACGCTGTCGGAGGAAATGACACGTGAAGACCTGAGGGGACACTGAGAACCCTCAACACATCTGGATACACAAATCGAGGTAGAACGATACATCGAGGCATCCATAAACACGATCTCAAATTGGATAAAGTCGCTGAGACACACACAAGGTCACATGTCAACCCCTGGTCTCACCGGGTTGACCGAAACCCGACACGACATATACACACAGACACCCACAAATGCACATACGACATGCACAAACACTCATGGCCATCCCATCATGGTCACTGCCCTCATAGGATGTCAATAAACACCCACGGGTCATGGGCAAACCACGAGATCAAGCCAAGACAAGCAGAAATCGGAGCAGTGGACAATGACTACACTCTGGGCAGAGTGAACTATCATTCAACCACTAGGCGAACCCGGCAGTCAAGGAAAGCCGCTACAAGACCAGAGGCAAAGACACTGGCAGTTCTAGATCAAGTCGTTAGGGAACTGTCGCAGTCAAGGAAAAGACCACACCCAGCCACCTGAACCAACTGATCCAGAAACCACCAACGCACAGACACCACCCTAAAGTACAAACCTAAGATAGATAGACACATAGAATAGACATTGAATCAAACAATGGCCATCACGGCCACAACAGGACTGTAACAAAAAAATAGTGTGTGTTGCATGTGCAATACCCTGAGGTGTAATTAGCCAGGATGTTGCACTAAATATTACTCTCTCAAATTTTAAGTCGCATAATGGAGAAGTAGCAAACCCCGAGGCATTGACATCAACTGATCATGAATGCACTATATATGAGGGGAATCCTCCTCTAATCACACATTCTCAAGCAAATCGTGCGCGCGTTACCAAAATAGATAATCCACGATTTATGCACGTAATGCAGGTCACACTTTCCTATTGTCACTCCGAATGAATCTCTGAGTGATGTATCCCCTTTCTCTTCTCTTTAAAATGCCATATTCTTCTCATTTTGAATGAAGGAAGAATAGAAGAAAATTTTTTTTGTCATGTGAATTGAGAGAGCTCTTTTTTCTGTCATGGAGGTGGGGTGAGAGACCCCAAGATTGCATCGTCTCCGAGAGGGAGATGGGGTGAGAGGCCCCCAACCAAACCCCAGTAGTTTGTCCATATATCCCTTTCTGTTCCTATTCCTCTATCACCATCCTCGCCTGTGGCTCACAGACACTCCATCCCTTTCGGCCATCTTCTTCCTCCAGCTGCCTCCCTACTATCCACTCCCACTTTTTCCCTTGTCCTACTAGACATCTTTTTCCTCTCCTCTTCCCCTTCACACCTACCCCACCACTAAACGTCGTCTGCAACCACCTACAAGAGCCTGCATGGTTGGCTGTGCACTCCACCTTTGCCAACACAAAACCTTCCGCCATCATCCCACCTAGTGGCAGTCACCTTCGTCAGCCTGAACGGATGCTCCCTCCCTCTCTTCTCTCCTCCGCAGACCTCCAACCCTCTGCAGCAATAGAGGAAGCTCGCCGCCCCTTCGTTCTTCTTCCTCCACTCTGTCACGCCCCCAGTAAACCCAACCTCGCGGGTGGCCCCTTGTGTTCACCTTCCACCATCGCCGCAGCTGCCCATCACCACCAATGGTGGCAGCCATCAACCCCCTTCCTATCGTAGTGGAGTAGCAGTAGCAGTCGCCCTCACAAACCTTTGCAAGTCTAGCCACCTCCACCACCACCGCAATCATGCTTGTCGACCACCACTACTGGCACGCTTGGCACCCAGCCCACCAATTGCGCAATCTGGAATCACCGCCAGAGCATCACACCAGCGCCTCCCCTCTCCCGTCTCTCTTTCTTTGCGATTCTCTGTCGAAGCTTTTCTTCCTCTCTTTAGTTCTCTCTCTACCTGTCCCCCTCTCTCTCATTCTTCTTATCTCTAGTTCTACTATTCTGACATAAGAACTTGCAGTAAATTATCTTCCTTCTTGGATGCTGGAAGATTTCCCATCGCAGACACCATCTTTGGCGCCTTGTCAAACACCCCCGCCGTGGACGGT
Organism: Amorphophallus titanum; assembly: GCA_024336825.1. Classification (NCBI taxonomy): domain Eukaryota; kingdom Viridiplantae; phylum Streptophyta; class Magnoliopsida; order Alismatales; family Araceae; genus Amorphophallus; species Amorphophallus titanum. The sequence goes on from JANBPO010006026.1 coordinate 341,530, forward strand.
GGCAGGTTGACCTCCCCCAACAATAGACCCCCAAGACCTAAGACAGAAGGCTCAACACCAAGGCCTTCAATACCCTTCACGTGAACATTCTCATGCACAACAGTGCACTCAGCATTATTAGTGGGAACTTGCAACTCCGTCGCAGAGCTAGTGTAACTTCTGTCAGCCATGTCGTGGACAACCGAGGGCTCATAGCTTCCAGGAGACCGCGGCAGTAAAGCCAAGTCAGATTCCTCTACAATTCTGGGACCTTTATGCATGGCAGCATCAGTGGATCCCCTCACCCCCTCACCAGCCCCGATGGAGAGTTCAGTACGAAGACATTCAAAACTATTCTGAACAGGAATGACAAATGACCTTAAGGAAATAGAAGAGGTAGTCTTTATACCAGTATCAACGACCTGCCATTCCTTATCACAGTGAGCTTTTTAGTTCAGTCCATTTGCTCATTTGCACTTTTTTGTTCAGACCACTGGTCATTGTTGTTTGTTTGTTTTTGTTTGTTTCTTTCTCCTTCGAATTCAATCTGTACGCCCTTCGAATTGCCTGGCAAAAATCTGACAATATCTCTCCTTTAACCTGAAGGCATGGGGGATTTAAGCAGATACACATCCACGGAGAGAACTTCGAGATGGCTCCAAAATAATAAAGTATGCACAGAAGCGGCAACACCCGTAGAATTACCCTCACGAGTCCCCGAGGAAGCGAATGGGTGCACACGGAAGTGGCAACACCTGTAGCATCACCCCCGTGAGACTTCGAGAGGATGAATGGGTAGAGACAAACATACAAGATTCGAGAATCCCGGAAGGAATGAATGGGGAGACTAGACGAATCTGCCAGAGGGGCAGAATTAGCTGAAGTAGAGGGCATATACCTATGCCACACTCATAAATGCCCATATTAGAGGAACATGCAGGTTTGAGGGGAGCGTAGAAGGTGTATGAACATCATGTATGGACACATGTATTTCTATTGTATAAGCAGACACCAAGTTCACGAAAGAACCTAAGAACAAGGAAGACAAGGTGGGGAGATGTAAGAAGCATAGCAGGTGTATATGTATATACATCATACTTATATGCACGCACAGTAGAGAAATTGGGCATTATACCCATGCAAAGAAATCGAAGGCCAAGACCCCATGTTTTATTCTTCCTCAAACATGAGAAAAGGTTACATTCTTGCACACTGCACTGGGGTGTGCGGCCAGGGTCTGGCCGCATAACCCTTCGTGCAGCCATGGGCTGGGCACACGTCACCTGGCGCCATTGGCTCGACGCGCAGTGGGGCATGTGCGGCCTGTCCTGTGACCGCGCATCCCGTGCGTGGCCCAAGACCAACCGCGCATCCCGTGAGTTTTCGACTATTATTTTTTACCATTACGTAGTGTTTGGGGCGAGCGGCTAGGGTCTAGCCGCATGTCCCCATGAGCGGCCATGGGCTAGCTGTTCATCTTCTGGTACCGTTGGTGGATGAGCGACCCAGGTGGGACCGCCCATGCCTTGGAACGGCGGGATCCTTGCCGCCCTTCTCCTGAGCGGCTAGTGTCCGACCATTCATGTTTCTTACCGTTGGGATTGATGGACGGGTAGGTTGGACCATCTTTCTCCCACGCGCGACTGAGACTTAGCCGTGCATCCTTGAGCGGCCAATGATGGACCGTTCATCGTCTAAGACCTGGCCGGTGGTTTCTTCTGTGCCGATTCGAGTCCTGGGTGAGTAGACCTTGATCCACGTGTTGACCCATGGTCTGACTGATGCCAGGCATCATGTGGGGACCAGGTGTGGGGCGCCGTGGGGGTCCCGGGATGTGACGTCTTCGACTTACGTCACCATGAGTCAGTGCTGTACGAGGAGCGATCCTTGTACTCGTCTAGCTCTAGAGTCGTGTTCCGTGACTTGAGAATCTGTACTTTCAGTGACCCATCCACTAGTCGTAGCTTCCACGACACGCGTGTGTCGACCCACTGGGAGCACTGGTGTGGCACACCCGAGAGAGACGGTGAGTAGGCTGGTTACCGTAGGGCCCCCGCGTGCCGCCGAGTCTTGACTGGTGGGGGAATTATCAGGTAGAGGACAGACCTAGGGCATATGGTCTGAGTGTGCACATGAGGCTGAGGGTTCGGACCCGCACTGACGAGCGCGACCTCAGCTAGTCCTTATTCGTGGTACTTTGGTTACTGTGCGTGTCTGAGTCGCGCGCCCGCGATGTTGTAGCTAGACACTTGTGACGCGGAGTAAGATGTCAGGGGACGTATCCGGTCATTCTTCTAGTGGGAGGTGCTCTTGTCTACCGGCGAGTGTGGACTCGAGTTTTGGCGGATTGAGGTTCAGTAGTACGGTACTGTTACTATAGATGATTTTTCCGTTTATTTATTCCCGCTTGTTGGTTCTACCGTACTCCCATTAGGTAGGGTACTTTTTCACTTTCTTACTTCCTGCCTTATTTTTCGTGCGAGGTAGCAAGATAGGAGCACAAAAGAGAAAGGTCATATTCATTGAGCAAAATTATTTGAGTAGGGGACCTTTACATAATTTTTTCATCTCCCTTCAACTTTGTGAATAGTAGTTTCCCCTCTCATGGCTGGATCGTAACAAGAGCAAGGTATGCATGGCTACTCTCATCTAGGTGGCAGGCACTCATAGGCAGCGTGTGCAGACTACAGTAGACATAGGGAGTAGGCGAGATCTATGCACATGCAAGCAGCATATCAACAGACATAAGGAGTTTGCAAGATCGCCTGGGGAGCCTACATGATCGACTAGGGAGCCAATGAGCAGTAGCAGTGTCTGAGCATTGTATGGAGAATTGACCATGCGGTAGTAGGTGGCAGTAGTAGACGGGCGAGCATGCAGACGAGCATACGATGCAGGCACCCCGATAAGAACTGACAGCCTCTCCTCCTTCGCGGACTCCCCCCCTCACGCCCCTCTTCACCTCTTCCTCTTCTCCTTCCACTTCTTTCCTGCCCCTCTTCTCCCCTTCTCATTCTCCTTTCTCCTCCTTCCCCTCCGAGCTTCTTTTTCTCCCTCTCCTTCACCTTCTCGTCCATCCCTTTCCCCCTTGCCCAGCTAGGCGGCGCCCCTATTCAGAACAAGGGCACCACCAGACTTCTCCGTTCTAACCTCCCTGTCTCTCCCTCTCTCTAGTTTCTCTCTCACTCACCCACACACTCCTCCTCCTGCAGACCACTCTCTCCCCTATGCTCATCTCCCTCCTCTCCTTCCTAACCTCCAGTGGCACTCCATATTACCTCTTCACCTTCCTCTTCTTTCGCCTTCCTGCACCGTAGCTCACTTTGCACTGCTATACACTTGCGGACGCATCGGTGGCCCTCTCTCTGTCGCCTGTATCTATCTCTCTCTCACTCACACCGAGCTATTCCCCCCTCTCTTTCTAACTTAGCGTAGCCTCTTACCTCTGCACCCTCCCCCCTCGTCTTCCATTTCTCTCCCCCTCTCTTCTACAAGGCCTGCAACACACACTTACACCGTCGCCTTCTATCTCGGGGTAGCACTCTACTCTCCCGTCTGAAGCCACACCTCCGCAGCCTCTCACACTCTCCCTTCCCACCTGACACGCCTACGCACACACTCATCTTCACTCTGTGGCATCCACCATGTCACGCCCTGAGTGCGGAAGGAACCCAGTATGCGTGATGAGTTTATATCAATCATGTCAATCAGTGCATAAGTGTATTCTACACAAAGACAGAGTGCGTACAAGTAGAGATAACCAAATCCTCGCGCTACCTGTGTATAGCGCGTCAATATCCAGAACCCTGTCTGTCCACTCCAGGCAGTAGTTGAGACCCTGTTGATTCGAAGCAAGGAGAGAATCGGTGGGGAACATGGTGGTTACCCACCTACGAAAACACGGGAGAACCTTTCTTCTCCAGTGCTGGAGAACTGGCACGCAGCAGAGGGAGACGGCGACAGTGAAGATGCTCTCGGGGAAAGAACTTGCTCAGGAAGAAACCCTCAGACTCTCTTCTAATTGGCCCCTCAGTTCTATTCTCTGTCTCCTAACTCCCTCTCTGGGTTCTCTCTAATTTTCTAATTCTGTGCGCCCTAATTCTCCTTCTCTCTTTTCTCTTGAACGAACAAAGTCTTTTATAAGCCCAAGCTTCCCGGCGCCATGGAGGGGCGCACTGGGAAGGGTGGCACCAGGGAACGACCTTTGGCCTAGGCCTTTTGCGCGCCGGTGAAGACGATGCCATTTTAAGGGGCGCGCCAGTGAACGGGGCGTCGTATTAGCTCTGTTTGCTTGCCAAGGGCTAGCCGATGAGTCCGGGGATGATTCTAGAGGTCACCGTTGATGATTCTTTTTACCACGGTTCTTGAAAAACCTTGACGGGGCATTAACGTAACTCTCGACATGACGCACGGCCTTAGACAAAACTCCGTGTGTATTTGGCTCGAGAATACAGGTTTTTCGCTGGCACGGCCTTCAGCCTTATGATTTGTGCTTCCAGCTTGGCCCGACTCATGCTCGAGGAGGGATGGCATGACATCCAAAATAATTCTGCCCTACCTGGACGATCATTCGGCCACTAACGGACCCACTATGGCAAGAAGCCAAACCCGTACCGGGTGATTGGGGCCTTCTGCTGACAGAGCCTTCGGTTCCTTATTATGAAGAACCGATGGAGTTCTTCCTCCTCAGGAGAGTCTTCATTCAGGTGGCGAGCCACCAGGTAGACCGTCGTCCTTGGTCGGGCGACGGGTGTGGGGTAGCGGCATGATGGAGTCGATGCCAGATCATTAGGCAGGCTTGGTCGCACTATTGATTAGTTATGGATTCATCTCGATTCTCCTGAGGTGAAGTCTCTGGTGTTCATTCCAGGTGACTTGAGGCTCTAGCAGCTTGAGAAGTCTTCAGTAGGTTGATCTTCATCGGCTTCTGTGCTTTAGTGGGCCGTGTCATTCGTCTTTGCGGCTTGATTGCCATCCATCATATTTTGAGTGCCAACAAATGCCCCCCAGCCGTGGGGGTTGCAAGCGAGGCACGAGTGTAGCAGGACCGAAAATTGTAGATCGTCAGATACGAGATAGAGCGGCTCCCAAATCAATAATTCAGAGTCACCTCAAGAAAGATTATTGCTGTAAAAGACAAGATAAGCGATTAGGAGGCCTGAGATTGTGATCCCAAGAGAAACTCTCTAATGTTTAAATCAGTGTGGGCAAGAGCAAGGTGTAAAGGGAGGCAAAGGAGTTGTGGAGTACGAGACTATTCTTCACCAGTTGAGAGGGTTAGGATTAGAGCTTACCTTTCCAAAGAGGATCCCTAGGATTAAATAGTTATAGATTCTCTCTCTGGAGTGATGGGAATCTTGAGCGACCGTTGGGTGGGGGAGTTACATCTATAGTGTGAACTCTTATCATTTTAGGACTCTTGTTCTCTTTTTATCCCCCCATGGGCTTTATACTCTCGGACGGTAGCGTGGAATTCACTTTCAATTATAAGGGATAAATGCCCAGTCGCAGGGGATCCACTCTTGACCATAAGAAAGGCAAGGGGTCCTGGTGATGGACTAACCCATCTACGGATAAGGGATATTCCCCTCCTTAGTCTGAGCTTATAACATACTATTTCGGTCCTAGGCATCTCTGAGGGAGTGACTTAGTGGCCTTCTACTGGCTCGGTCAATAGTGCGTCAGAGTTCCTCCTGAGCATAAGGGAGTCCTTAGCATGGGTGACGTGCCAAGGCTAGATAGCTCTCTTTTGGGCATTTGACCTTTGTCCTATAGTAAATAGGCATTTGATGTGAAGCTGGGCTGTCACTTACTAGGTCGTACATGTCTTTATGGGCCTTTGGGTCATTTAGATAATGGGCCGCGAATTCCCCCCACTCCACTTGCCCCCCTCACTTTTGAGTCGAGATTTGGCTCCGTGAGTAGAGTACATGCCGGGTTTTTTTGGCAAGGGTGGGAATTGGCTAATGCGAGCTATCCTTGGTGACGTTGTAGGGTCCATAAATGTGGTTGCCCTAACGTGCAGGGACTTGAGTGTAATTTTGATATTCTTTGCACTGATTTGAAGAGCTAATACGGGGCATTCAACCTTTCGAGGCGCCTCGAGATAATGCGACCTCTCTTCCTCTGTCGCCTAGGGGTTACAAATACTGCCCCCCTCCCCTAAGACACATGGGCCCCTTCTCTAACTTCATCGATGGGCTTCCTCCTCCCATGAATTTGAACTCTAGTGCCTGTCATCTGGTTGATCATCCCATGTCCCAGGAGGAACACTGAAAGGAGCAAGAGATTGCTACGGCCTTTGGAGATGTAACGTCGTAAATTTTTGGATCGATAAAAGAAAAATACATCATACTAAGAAGAAATGAATATCTGAACCATTGCTGAATCCGTCTCGAGGGGCCGACATTGAAGTCGGGGCATGGAGGGTCGTGGATGTCCCCATCAACAAGGTTGCAAGCCTTAGCAGGGTTCACCCTTCTGGGCCTCCATTGAGCCTTCACCTTTGGGGGGAGAAGGGAGAAAATGGGAGACAAACCTCCTGAGAAGACTGGCAAAATTGATGACCCGGCGAGCTAGCAAGGGCCCTACCTAACTTTCCCCCTTAGGGAGACTTCGGACCAAGCCTCGAGCCTTAGTGTTTTGTTGCCCCTTTTGCTTGATTTGATTTTTACTTTGTAGGGGTTTTGTTTATTGGAATCTGGCATGGTCACGACTAGGCTTTTAACTTCATTCATTTTTCATTCATCATTTTTTTCTCTTTTTTTTAGAGGGAGATAGTCATTTGACATTTTTAGCATCCCATTGATATGCCACGGGGACGCTGCCCTTTTCTCGTGCTCTGACCCAGGCTTAAGGGGATGGATCCTACTCTCGTCTTGGGGGGATTATACTTTGGTTTCTTATGCTCGGTGTTCTAAGGGCGCTTGCTATCTCATTTGGTCGAAAAGGAGGAGAACAAAGATCATGGCTTTCCTGGAGGCCTTCAGGGTGAGGCCTCGTCGTAGGCGATGTAACCCTCTTCTGATAAAACACGTGTGTGGGTGCATGTTGCTTTCCTTTTAATCAGTAGAGGTTAGCGCGGATGGATAGGGATCTCCGTAGTTCTGGTAGACCAAGATCTGACACCAACCAGACCTCAACGAGCCCTACCCTATCATGAATGATGGATGCAATGACTTGATCTCATGGTGATCACCAGGCCTCGACTTTTGGGATTTTCTCTTTTTTTTAACTTAACTATGTGCAAGGTCTCACGAATAGAATTTCTTTAAATGTACTCCATTCCATGGGTACGTGAGTTCCACCCCATCGGCGTCCACTAACCTATATGCATTGCCTGAGTAGACCTCTTTGATGACATAGGGGCCTTCCCAATTTTCTTGCAGTTTGGCTTTCAGATTGGTGGCTTTAGTGAGTTTCTTCTTCAGGACCAGTTCACCTACCTCAAATTTTCTCTCAAGAACTTTCTTTGTGTAATAACGTACAATTCTCTGATGATAAACTTGTGCATGATCAGCCGCGATCATCCGCTTCTCATCCAATAGTTCCAGCTAGGCCAGTAAGTTTTCTCAACGCTGCTCGGGATCGAGCTCAAAATCCAGCTGCACTCTTACATTCATTTATCTCATCCACTAAAACAATCATGATAAAAATGCTGAACAACATTAATCAAGTGCACTGCCTCATGAAAAATTCATTCACAGTCGGCCTAAAACCCCGCAGATAGTCCACATAATGATTTAACTCATCTTTGTCCTCTTCCACATCAATTCGAGCCTTCACGATGATGGCATGACGTCTCCACGTCTTCCCGACCCTCTGAAGTCATCGTCTATCCGCATTGGATCCCATAAGGTGCTTTGTGATCAATGCCCCCTTTGAAGCAGCCCATGGACCCATCTGGGTAGTCCCACCTGGCGATGGTACTGGTGTGCCTGGTATAGCGCCAAGTCCTCGGCCCCCACAAGCCACAACTCCTGCTCTGGCGATCCTCACACCCTGAATTTTTCGCGTCGATACATCATCAGGACGAACACAAACTCATCCTCAGGTAGGAACTTCAAATGGTCACGCCAATCATCTCTGGTCTTCAGCAGCGCTGTCTTGCACACCGCCTGATCCTCAGGACCAAAGAGAGCCCTCACTAGGTAGATTGCGCTCTTCTCGAAGATCCGAGAAGTAGTAGTCACCTCGTCATCAAAGTCGAAGCTCAAGCAGATCTCCATCCACATCTGTAGAAGGTAGAGACTCCCATGGCTCTGTCGCCCAGGCTCATCTGAGTGAGCCCACAATACATGTGAGCTAGCACCGCCTGAGAGAGAGAATGCCTCGTCCATAGGAGAGTAAGTGGTCCTACATACTCTCACCTCAACACGTCGCCTGATGTAGGGAAGAGCAACGTCCCACCCAAGCACAACATCATGCCACGCATTAGCCGATCTGCCTCCATTGCTTTATCTTTCACATGGCCCAGGAGCCAACCTGCTAGGCGGTCGACTAAGATCCCACGCTGGTCTGTCATCCGGCAAACTTCACGCTTATCTCTCACAATCTCTGCTAAGATCTCATCCCAGGGAGGGAGGTCGATCAGCTTGCCCACCACCAAATCACCCCACTGGAAGATGAAATCAAGCTCTTCTACCAGCACTGAGGCCTCGAACTTAGGGAAAACAAAAGTGTGGGTATCTGGATACCACAGCTCGATCAAAGCCCCTAAGGATTCCCAGTTCCACCTTATGCCACTGAAGCGCTTCGCCATGATGACCAGACAGATCAGATGCCACTGGTGCATGAATACCCTCATGGTGGGCATGATCGTCGCCATTAAGTCATGAAGCCAGCCGTAGCGGCGGGCATGTCTTGCCCCAGGAAAAGCAGGTAGAAGAAAACAAAAAGGGTTTGCACAAGCAATACCATGCTGGAGGATGGGATGGAATTAAGGGATGGATTGAAGGATAAAAATGATCATATTGATATCATCACCCTATTTTATGAATGTTTTGAGATTGAGAATATCAATGTGAAGATTAGTGGTCCAAACAACTCATTTGAGGATATACATGCCGAGGAGGATTATTCTGTGATTAAGAATCTTGTTGATTTAATGGAAACAAATTCTAAATATCCTCCTACCGTGGAAGAACATGATGATGGGGCCTTGTTGGAAAAATTCACATTTTATCTACCCACCCTAGTCTTGGAAATTTTGATGGATAATCCTCAGTTGAGTGATGAATGTGATGATGGAGTTTTGTTAGAGAATTTCACATTAAATCTAACCCTTGAGCCCTATCCCATATTGGATGAGTTAGATATAGGGCTCGTGCTTCCTTCTCCTTTGATTCCCTTGCCAGTTGAGCCTCTTCAATATGACATTCTAGGACCTGAGGGGGATGGACCAATAATATTCACCTTTGATTTGACTTCTCCTCAGGCAGATCAATTGCTTAATGCCCTTAATGCTCATGAGGCTGTTACTACGGGGAATGTGGCTAATAATGACAATCTTATTCATAAGCCACCAGTGCCTGACCAAGTTACCGTGGAGAAAGTTGTCACTAAAGGGTTAGTTAGGAGGGACGATACAAGACAAGGGGACCAATGGGTTGATGTTGTGCAAAGGTTCCACCTCAATCTTGAAAGATTATTGGCCATTGATCCTTTCATGATTCTCAAAGATGAAAACTGGCTCACAAAATTAAAATCAATAATGTGCGAGTCCTGCATATTTCTAGCCCCAGTACGTACATGCTTACTCTTGTCTTCCAATGGCATAAGGGCTGGAATTTGAAGGAGGACAAGATCACTTGGTGGCTCATTCTGAATGCCACCCGTTGGTTAGTGAGCTATATTGCGTCTGACTGAAGACGTAAAACTTAGCGCTTCTTGGGAGGCAACCCAAAGTTTTAGTAATTTGCGTGTGATAATAAACGACTTCTTGGGAGGTAACCCAAGTTTTTATTGTGGTTTTATTTTTCTTTTACAGGTGTGAATAAAGGATAAGTTGGGGGGAGAAAGGAGATTGCTTACATCTCTGCCAAGTCATCCAAAGCCAAACCCGTCAAAGTTTACATACATCAGGTTGTCCCGTTCTTTCCCAAAACTATCATGTTTACATTGTTCATTATTCTATACTATTCATGTCATTGAGGACAATGCCATTTAAATTGGGGGGACTCACCAAGTTGTGTGAGGGGTGGACATAGGTCTCTAGGCAGAGACCGAACCACCTTAAAATCTTGTCTCTCTGTGGTTTGTGTTTCTCCCTTACTTTGGCGCTAGATGCTTGTGTAGGATCATTCTTAATCATCGTTTGCACATCTAGCTCACCATCTTGCGACTGTTTGTGCGTTACAGTTCCTTAATTTTTATGTTATTGTTCTTTCCGCATAGAAGGGGCTGATCTATTCACCTCTCCCCTCTAGATCTGCCTATCACTACGCATCAAATGAAGTATTGAAAGAAAGGCTGGTTGCCTGTGAAAAGGAAAGAGTTAATTCTGAAACTCTCATAGCCTCCTTGGAGTATGAATGAAAGGATTGGATCAGCCTTCATCCAAACCTATGAAAGATAAAAGTAAAATGAAAGTTTTCATAGAAGATGAGGATGCTGATCAAAGAGAGGGGATTGATGAGAATGGCAAGGCAGATCTAGAGGGGGCGGTGAATAGATCATCCCTCTTTAAAAATGACTAGCTAAGAAAAATCTCGCCAGGCTCGGTTTCGATAGCGACCAACTGGGAAATAATATAGAAAGCCTAGTTCGTGCTAACAATCAGACACACACACGAACACCTAAGGCACACCCACAGCTAATCGATATGCTAGAACTGGTACGAGGGGGAGGACCATCCCAAGGACTTCCTCACGCAAGGGGAAGCAATCTAGATAGGCTTGACCTATCGTTCTAACAATGCCTTTTAATATACCAAGTCCAGGTTGAAAATGAGATAGAGGAAATGAAAATCAAACACGGTGCACGATGATTTTTTAGGTGGTTCGATTATTTTCAGCAATCTACGTCCACCCCTCACCAATTTAGATAAGGCTTCCTTGCACTAGCAAGCACGGACCAAGTCCGCTATACCAGCTGATACACAGCTTGACATTGGAGGAACAACCTCTGCCCCTCCTCTGACAGTCTAGAGGGAAAGACCATGCTCAACACCCCATTGAACACACCCCTAACTCTACCCAGTAGAGCTAGAAACACTGCACTACGGCAGCACACAAGGAACACCCTCGCACCCTGGTAAACCAACCAGAACGTGATCACCCAAATCTGATCACACCTCTGATCAGTGCGGCATTACACTGTCAGAGAATAGCATAATGAATAGAATCAAAAATAAAAGAGAAAATACAACGAACGAAAGGCAAAATACAGCAATAGTGAAAACTGAATGTAGCTCTGAACTTGGTTCAAGAGCTTTTTATGGAAATCCTTCTCGAGCTGCTTCGACGAAAGTACTCCGCCCGGCAGTACCGTTGGGCATGACGCGATTTCTGATCCACTGGCCGCAGCCCACCGATGTCGACGCAGTCGAGAAGCACTACACCCAGGTGCATGTTCCGCTCTCGAAGTCGATGCCGCACCTGCGCAGCTACAGGATCACGCGCATTCCGCGTCCGATCCGCGGCGACGAGCAGCCGTACATCATCGCCGAGCTCGAGTGGGACAGCATGGACGACCTGCGCGCCGACATGGGTTCACCAACAGGCGCCGAACTGACCAGGGATGTCGACGACCTGTCGAAGCTCGCGCCGGGCGTTCGCAGCTGGGTCTACGACCTCGAGGAGCTTTAGCCCTTAGACGTCAGCGGCCCGCCGTCGAGCGGCTGCAGGTAGCGCACGATCACGAGCTTCGCCTCGGCGGTGAGGCGCTTGCGCTCGCTGCCCTTCGCGCTGGCGATCGCAGGCACGAGCGCGGTGAAGAGGATGTCGCACATCTCGGCGACGTTGCGTGCCTCGGTGTCAGTCAACTGCGGGGCTCGGACGTGGATCAGCTCGAGGGTGCGGTCGACGAGGGTGTCGTGCACGGGCTGGATGATCCGCTGCAGCTCTGCGCCCTCGCCCTGGAAGAGTGCGCGGCATCCCGGGTTCTTACGAAAGAACGACAGGATCGGGTCGACCACCGCCGAGACCAGGTCGGGCAGTGCGCCATCACGAACGATGTGCTCAACCGGCGACGGCGGCAGCGCCTTGCCCAGGTGGGTGGCATACCGCTCGGCGAGCGTGGCGAGCAGTTGCTGGCGGTCAGAGAAGAACTGGTAGAGCGACCCGGGCGAGATGCCGGCACGGCGGGCGACCTCGTTCATTGTCAGGTGGTCCGAACCCTCGTTCGCGAGGATGTTCGCCGCCGCGTCGAGGATGCGCCCAATCCGAAGCATGCCGCGGGCCTGGCGGCGCGGTGCGACTTCGATGCTCATGCCAACAGTTTACTTGCGAATACGAGCGATCACTCGTAAAGTTGCAAAACACGAGCGAGCGCTCGCAAAACTTCGGAGTGACATGACTGCCTTCCCCGATTCACACCCCCGACAGCACCGCCGCCCGCTTGCCGCGATCGGTCGGGCATCCGCGCGGCATCCGTTCGTCGTCGTGCTTCTCTGGGCGATAGCGCTGCTCGCGGCGGGCGCCTTTGCCCTCGGAGGCATCGGCGGGCAGACCCTGTTCGATCGGCTCGGCGGCAGCGTGCCGAAGATCAACGGCGAGGCGCAGCGCGGCCAGGACATGTTGACGTATGACAGGCTCAGCAAGTTCCTTACCGAGAAGAAGTTCACAAGAGGTGAGGTTGACCAAACGTTGTTCACCAAGGTAAGTCATCCAGACATTCTCATTGTTCAGATTTATGTGGATGACATTGTGTTTGGGTCAACTAACCCCAAATTGTGTAAGAAATTTTCTGAATTAATGACACATGAGTTTGAAATGAGCTCAATGGGTGAGCTGAAATTGTTTCTTGGACTACAGGTGACACAAACCAAGGAAGGAACTTTTATCACCCAGTCCAAATACATAAGGGATCTGTTGAAAAAGTATAAATTTGATAACCTCAAGGACATTACAGCACCAATGGATACTTCAACAAGTCTTGATGAAGACCCCAAAGGTAAAACAGTGGATCAAAAGCTGGGGACACCGGGCCGGGGGGTGGAGGTCAGCGCGGTGGAGGCCGGCGACGCCACAGGGGTGGTGGTGGACGACCCGGGCAGCCCGCTGGCCAACGCCGAGGGCGAGGTCCGGCTGCCCGACGTGACACTCTCCACCCAGCTCACCGGGCTGGTCCAGGCCGACGAGGGCTACCAGGCCGACGTGGCCGTCCTCCAGCGGGCGCAGGCCGCCTACACGGCCGGGCTCACCATCGGGGGCTGACGGTGATCGCCCCGATCGGCCCCATCTCCCCGCTGCCGTCCCTCGGCACACCGGGCGGGGTGGCCGGTGTCCCCGGCCTGGGCGGTGCCGGCGCCCCGTCCGGGGCCACAGCCGTCGGGGCCACAGCCGTCGGCGGTGTGACAGGTGCCACCGGGGCCACAGCCATCGGTGGCGTCACAGCCGCCGCCGGCGCCACAGGCCCCTCGGGCGCCGGCTTCGCCACACTGCTGGGCAACGCCATCGACCAGGTGCAGCAGTCCCAGAACACCGCCTCGATCGACGAGGCGCAGGCGGCAGCCGGCCAGGGGAGCCTGACCGACACCATGATCGCCGCCTCCCAGGCGTCGCTCGAGACCCAGGTGGCCACCTCCCTGCTCGACCAGGGCCTCGCCGCCTACACGGCGATCGCCTCCATGACCCCCTGACGTCCGATGGCCCTGGTCCCCGCCGACGAGCTCAACCGGGTGAAGGAAGGCGTACGCCGATTCTCCTCGGGGTTCACCCCCGGCCAGAAGGCCGTCACCATCGCCGCCGTGCTGGGGGCGGTCGCGGTGGGGGTGCTGTTCATGCTCCTGTCGGGCAAGCCCACCTACTCGCCCCTCTACACCAACCTGTCGGCCCAGGACGCCGGGTCCATCACCCAGATGCTGCGTCCTTCTTTTGCTCAGTCACATATCGGGATAAGTGCCCCTGACGGACGAGATGCTCGATCTCATCCTGGAGCTGGTGACAATCACCGGTATGATGCCCATGGTCGCTGTGGAACATACAATGCTTGCTGCGATTGTGGTGCTTCGCCTTCATAGGCTCGGGTTGGCGGAGTAGGCCCGAGCCCTTAATATCTTCATAAATCTCGTAGACGGGGGCGGTCAGGGGAGTGTACAGCTCGTATCTCCGAGAGGGCTCCTTGTGGTCTCCGTCCTGGTTCCTCCTTTTACCCTGGCCAGAGCCAGAGCCTTGCTCGGACGATATCTTCTTGTCCCCCTCCCGTCCCGTCGTGCTGCGACAAGCGTTGAGGACTTCCTCCCACTCTGCGTGACGCAGGGCCAGGGTTACTAACTCAGTAAGGGAGGTAGGGGGATGAAGCACCAGATCACACCGGAGGTTCTCGTCGCGGGTGCCTCCGGTCAGCGTGGTGATGGCTGAGGCCACATCCAGGCGGGGGATACATAGGGCCTCCGATTTGAATTGGTTGATGTAGGCTCGGAGCTTCTCCCCCTGTTCCTGTTTGAGGGCCAATAGTTTTGCTACCGACTGAGGAGGACCGCTGCTGATGAAGCTTTCTTTGAATACTCGCCCGAACTGCCGGAAGTCGCGGATACTGCCGGGGGCGAGGGCTCGGAACCAAGCATGAGCGCCCTGAACCAGGGTGGCTACGAACGCTCGGCATTTGATGGTGTCGGACGTCCCATGCAGGGTCATTAGGGCGTCAAAGCTGTCGTAGTGGTCGGTCGGGTCTCCCTGGCCGTCGTATGTCTTGAAGGTTGGAAGCGAGATCCTGGGGAGATCTCAGCCTTCAAGACATGATCGGAGAACAGAGATTGCTCCTCGTCCTCCATAGTAGAGGTTTTCTGTAGAGCGCGGAGGGCGTGCTCTTGCTTTACGAAACGCCTCTCGAAGTCTCACAGTCAGAGGGACAGCTCCGGTTGTCGTTGGGTCGAGGGGCTGCGGGGGCATTCCTGTAGACTACCCCGGCGCCCCTCGGGGGCATCGATCTCTAGGAATGACCGACGCGCTCTGGACTTCTCCCTCCTCGGGGTGGAGGAGGCTTCCTACTCTGGGGGAGGGGCGTGCGATGGTCCTCCTGACCGGTTGCGGATGAGCCGCCGCCCTTGGAGGGTGAAACGTCCCCTGGCGGTTGCAGGGAGGCATCTCCGCGCGGGGGGGAGGGGGGGGGCACTTTCCAGTGGGAGTTGCAACTGCTCTTCCCTCTAACAATTATACTAGAGTCCAGTCCAAAGGAAAGATGAGCAGTGCAGTCCAAGTACAGTCGACAGAAAAAAAAAGACATACACTGAGCTCGGGGGAAGCCCGACACAGGTGCAGCTGGCAGCTACGGACACGTCACACCAGGAACTGCCGAAGCAGAATGACACCACCCACCAGAAAAGTAGGGGTGAGCCTCGTGTCACTGGCTCAATTGGGGTCAGGTGGATCCCCACCGAAAAACACTCAATAACACTGAAACATAAAATAGCAGGTGTAGCAAAGCAAGAAAACTACACTAGAAATCTGTAAAGAAGAGGAAGTAAGAGTAGGGAACAACCAAGGAAGAGGGAAGCTAAAAGAAAAGGTAAAAGCCGTACCGAACGAGCGTGACTATCGAACTAACCTTGGCTCCCAAGCTACTCCTAACAGCAATAGAAGGGCGAACTCTGACCTGGCAAAGTCAGAAGTTGTCGATCCATTGACGAGACACCAAGCAAGCGAAGGCCTGGAAGGAAAAAGGGAAAAGACAAAAGCCTAGAAGAGATCTAGACAGACCTAACACGACTAAAATGTCTTGCACCTAATATAACACTGACCTCGGGCAAAGCCACAAGTAGGCTAATCCAGAAAGGTCACGACGCTTGAGAAACACGAGAGTCATGTAGAAGTCACGTGTCACATGTCTGAAGTACTCCCCTGACTAGAAGAACAGCCAGCTACGTCCAATGACGTCTTATGCTACGCCTACAAGTGGCTCGTCTGCCTGTCGTCCAAAAGCACAACTGAGACCAAGACACTGTCAGAACCAGAATAGAACTATAGTTGTGAGTGACTAGTCAAGGTCACGCCTGTCAGCGCAAGTCCAAAGTCCCTGACCACATGTGCATACATTAGCTCTCGCCTAAGCCAGGCCTCTAGCTAGTATTCTCCCCCCGTAGGACGCTACGGTCAAGGACACTAGTGTCGAGCATGGGAGCCCACAGAACTAGCTTAAAAATTATAAATCGAGAAATGCCCCGTCGTAAAGGCTAACACATCGAAACGTGCCGTAAGGCTGCGACTAGTGGAGGATCACGAGACACAGACTCTAAAATGTGAGGGCTAGAGTACAGAAAGGTAAAGAAACACTATCACACGTACTATGAAGCACTAATGGCAGTACAAGAAACTACTGATAGACTCAGGACAAGGCAACTAGACCTGAAACTACAATGATCCTTGAGTCTCTCGACTCAAAGTCAAGATCATCGTACAAAGTAGAAAAAGTCGCCAATCGATCTAATCGTCCCCGTGAGCTTGGGATTCTCACTAGGACGTCAGGCAGATTGTACCATTAAAGCCTATACCTATCGACTCATGATTTCATACTGGGCAGACCAAGTTCGCATGGCCTATTCATTTGGGCCTGTATGCGATTGTGCCTTGGGCCGCGAACCAACCCTTACAGTCGTCACCGTGACCATTTTTATTTTGTCTTTTGGACTTTTTAGCAGATTCAACCTAATAAGGTTTTAGGTCGATTTATTCTGATTGTAAGTTGACTAGGACCTCTCACTTGACCCTGGAATCGAGGACCATACTCTGATTTGGTCTAGACATGCCTCTGGTCGAGTTAGGACCTAGCTCAAGTCGGCTTTTAATCTCTTGTGGTCTGGCTTCTTAGCGGTCTCCCTCGGATTGTTTTCATCCTACATGTAGTCCAACGATAGACCGTTAGGCATTTCTGGCTTGACCCATTGGGACAAGCGTGGGCCTGATATAAGCGGCCCTATATTCGACTGTTTATTATTCCCTTGTGGTTCCTATTTGATCGTAAGCAATCCCTGACCAAGTTTTCTTCGAGATTTTTTGTGCTAAAGCTAATTCATTGTGGTAGTCCTCCAGGACTACATTCTTGTCCTATCATCAATTTATTGGGCTATTGAGCCTGTTCAATCTCTTTCTACCAAATTTATTTGGGAGATTCGTGATCTTAGGAATTAGGTTACATGAGCTTGACCTTGGGATTCTTGGCCATTAAAGATTGTGGATGTTTAGATTTCGTGGGATCATGGATCCAAGCAAATCAATGCCAAGGTAATCATTTTAAAGGGGCCCAGTCTGGTCCTAAGAGGAGCACTTAAAGAGTACTTGTACCTCGGGGAGGTGTAATGACTAGGTGTGGCATTGCACCGAGTACTATCTAGCGTGTGAGTCTACAACATTCTACATTCTCGTGAAACTTGCTATGCATGCTTGAATGCCCATAGTACTTGCTTGCGTGACTTGACTTGACTAGACTCGACCTGATAGTGACCATCCACGTAAAGTTATGGATACTTGCTCTAGCTATCTTGACTTTTAATGTCTCAAATCCTATATCATGCCAGTTATCTTGTGATCATGCATATTTATATTTTTCAGCTTCATCCATGCATATTCATGAATTGGTTAATTACTTAAATTCTGCCTAGTGATAGAGTGTAATTTCTACTGAGCTCCTCGCTCACTCTCCCCCCTACTTTGACATTTTTTAGGTGATGCGGTAGATGGAATGCTTGGAACTGGGATCAAGTTAGCGTGATCGAGGGAAGAGAAGAGATGAACTAGAGACTAAACGGGTGGAAGATGCCGGTTCTACCCGCTCTCTAGAACAAGGGATAGACGGCTAATGTTGTCACTACTGCGGCCACTCCCGAGCTCCTTTATCGATGAAACTAGTGAAAAAACCTCCTGGGTTGGCCCAGGAGGACGTCTGAATTTTGGTAGGAGTTCTAGTGGCCGGCGTTGGTTGGGGCGGGGCTGTGAACAAGGACTCTGTTCTCTGGATCTGACTGTCTCAGCACCATCACAGCTAGAAGATGGGGTCACCACAGGCACTCCTGAGTTCCGATTCTAGCGTGGATGTTGTTTATGGATTCGTTGTCAAGTCCTCTTCGAATGGAGACCCACGGCATTATCGGAGGAGGTCAGAGTCGCTGGCGAGGTCCCAAACAGTGAACGGGGGTCTTCTCAGACCTAGAGGGGACAGGATGGCTCACCTGGGGTAGAAAATTGAGAACTCAATGGTCCGGATGCCGAATGGGGTACCACTTCTTGGCACTGGAAGAAGACTTGTCGTAGAAACTCTCAGCCAAGTCTCGTCTCCAGAAATTCAAAGGGTTGGTCGTGGGAGCCTCTACAAGTAGCTTCAGGTTGACTGTCAGGAAGAAGAAGCGCAGTTTGGGGAGATTGGCTCCTTCAGGTAGCCACGAACTCAGACTGGGATGAGACCACCGCCGTTACGAAGAGGACATGGAGACGCTTTTGACGGTACCACTTGGGCTTCCATGGATGCCGGGATGAGGTCATGGCTGAATCTTCAAGATGCTAGTACTCTGCTGCCTGCGAACTGGGAAGTACAGGTTGGAGATAGGAGGTGGGAGATGAGGTAAATGGGAGGGGAAAGGGGGTGGATGGGTGTGGAGGCAACCCTTGTCTGTTCGAGTGTCTGGGAGGGGGCATACCAAGGTGAAGGAGGGGGAGAATGGGGGTAGGAAGGTGGTCTAGTAGGTGGTGAGAGAGTGAACTGTGAATTTGGGACTAGGTAGGAGAGGGAGAGGGATGGTGATTTCCCTATTTGGGTGGTCCAAGGTTTGGGGAAGGGAGGAGTGGAGGGAAAATAATTCAAATCTTCCCTTGGGGGCTGGGGGATTGTGTGGGGAAGAGAGAAAATTGTGTTGGGGAGAGGGAGACTGTAACGCTCGTGTTTCAGTGGATCCTTAGAGGTCCGGGTCTAGAATTTTTCCTGTGATTTTAGACGATTTTTTTACAGATTTTTAAGGTATTTTTGGGTATTTAAATGAATTAGTTAAAGTATTAATGTAATTAAAATAAGAGTCAGACCAATTTTTTTTTAAAAGAACATCTCGCGGGCCGCTACCGCTCTCCTCCCCTCGCCACTACCGCTCCCCTCTCCCTCCTCGTCTTCCCCCCTCCCACCTTCACGTCCCGCTGGCTGTCCTGGCTCCCTACAGTCGGTTGAAAACGGTGGCTAGAGGCGGCGGTGACCCTGGGCACAAGACCGGCGATGGGCGCAGAGTGGCTGACATCTTCAGAAACCACCAGCTGCCGCTGGCGCGCATCAAGAAGATCACGAAGGTGGACGACATGTAGTTGATGTCGAACCCCCTCCATCGCCACCCGGTGCACGACCCGTGAATCTCCGCCAGCCGCAGTTGCCCCACACCGATCTCCACCACAGGAGCGGCAACGTTGCTACCGTCCTCGGACACAACCCTAAGCCTAGGGCAGAGCCCGCCCCTCTGCCGAGGACGGGTTGAGAGGGGAGTAGGGGAGGACGAGAACACGACAGGGAGCAGCAACATCCATGGGAGGCGGCAGAGCGACGGAGGCGATGGAGAGGAGAGAAGGGACGAGGCCATCGCCATCTTCCTCCGTCCACCTCGGATTGGGTTTTGCCAACCTTCCAGTCGGGATTTTGCTGGTTACTGTTGCTGCTACTACTACTATTAGTGGTGTTACCAGATAGGTGGAGAACACGGGTTGCAGTACGGAGGCGATGGAGAGGAGAGAAGGGACGTGACCGATATTCACATAGATATTTATCTGCCAGAAATATCGATGGACATGGAGACATAAATAATCCTTCTTAATTTACAACTGATTATTAGACGAAAATTAATCCGTCTGAAAATTCCATTACAATTACCGCCTTTTGTTGTAGTGATCTTCGTCCGGCACCTCGGATTGTGTTTTGCCAACCTTCCCGCCGTGATTTTACTGGTTACTGCTGCTACTACTATTACTACTAGTGGTGTTACCAGAGAGGTGGAGAACATGGGTTGCAGTCTCCACCGCAAACTACGGTGGTGACCGGGGGGCCCAAATCCGACGACGGTTCGCGTTTGTGGTGGAGGACGATATGAAGGTCTCGCCGGGTGCATACCAAACATGTCTGTGTAATTTTTAAAGATTGTGTTAGTCTTGTCAATCCCTCTCAAAGCTCTCTCCTCTCCTCCTTGTGGCCGGTCTCACTATTTTTCCCTTATTGCTGTACTTTCTTAGAACCCTGAAATCGCAGCAATATATAAGGGACCTCAATAGAATGCAACAATGACCAGTCGAAACTTAAACCTCTGCTCATATAAAAGAAGAAACTCAATTCTGAAAGAGAGAACCCCAGAGTGGATGCCATCCAATCCTTCTGCAGAGGAGATCTCTCGAGCGAGGAGAGAGAAGCATATTTCTAATACTTTGTTTTTAGCCTAAGAACAGAGGTGGGTTCATGTAAAAGGCTTCGATCGTCTCCCTTTCCCCATTCAAAATCCAATGTGATTTGTAATGTAGATGGGTGATGATATGAGCCCTGGGTTCTACATCCTCGTTGAATATCCTTTCCATATAGCATCTACCCCTAGTATTCTTCTGTCGTTCCTACATTATGATGTAGGAATGATGGCCAGTCCCTGGGCAACAACGCCGAGCCATGCTCGAATATGTAATATATTGGCCTTTCTTTGGCAATCTAATAGCATTTGGGCGTGAATATCTCTGTTACATCTTAGTGCTTCCCTTCTTGTCTGCTACACTTTCTCTCTACACCATTCATGTATTACTATTTGGGTTTACATTTTTGCGCAGAATGTGCCCTGGGCTACCCAAGGGCTATATTAACACTATCCCCCTCCCCGGGGCCCCTTTGGTGGGTTGATCACATTGGGGTTAGCTCATGTGTTTAATCTGTGTTTCCTCCCTTCGTCAGAAATACATATCCCTCTACTAACTTCTGGAACATGCTTCGTTGTTTCCCCTCCACTTACAGTCATGAGTCGAAAGGGGGGTATGGCCGTTCCTACAACCAGGATGTCATCTTCTTAAACTAATTCAATAAAGGTGGCCATCCAACCGCGCTCTGTCGTATAAGTGTTTGACCACTTGCCTTGAATAACTCCATCTATATGCCTCCCCTTTCTGTGAGCCCCGTGGCCTATCACACTTAGCCCATGTGTCTTCATGGCTAGCCTCAAATAGTGATAACTTAATCTTTTATATGCCTAGTGTTGGGTTCGTTGCACCCCCTCTTTGTTTTTGATAATTGTTTTGATGATAAAAATATATTGTGTGTAAGTTCTGTGGAAAATATTTCCACTTGAGGTTGTGGTGGTTCAAATGTGCCTTATTGGATTGAATGTTTTTGAATCTTCTTCTTATGTGAATGAGCCTTGTTGGATATAGCTTATGGATTCATGTATTCACATCATGCTATTTAACAATGGGATTAATATTTCAATTCTATAGACTGAATTTGCATTTCATGTGTGACTAGATATCAAAGTGGTCAAGGCAAGATTTGAACTATAAATGGTTCTTCATGCTGAAGGAATTATGCATATGTAATATGGCTATTCAAATTGAGTTTGACTGTCAACGATTGCTCACACCATATTTCACATATCATCATATTCACCATCACAATCACATTCAACACACATAAAAGAAATACCCACATCGGCATGTAGAGGTGGCTCCACACCTGCATTCATTGGCATTTATTAGATGCATGCATAATCACATTCATAATCATCATAAGCATTTAACTAAAAATGGCCAAGGAGAAAATGCATACCTGACGAAAAGGTGAGAAGCTGCTGACAGTCGTCTCACGACCTGTCCCAGTAGACAGGTCGACTATCAGGTGCGCCAACAGGGCGGCTCCCTAGGCATACCGCCCCACTCCATCTAAGTCCCCCAGGGCGCTCAGGAATCTACAGTTGATATCATCTCCCTTCATCCCAAATAGTAATCTCCCGAGCATCAGAAATAAGAACCTCCTAAGATCCATATTTGCCCTCTCTCTCTGAGCTGGATCCTGGCAGTATGCGGCTCGGGCTCTCATAGTAAGCCGTCGAGCATACTCTGTCAGAGACTCTCCCGACCTCTGTCGAGAGTCCCCCAGCCCCATGGCTCTCATCAGGTCAGTGCGGCAAACCGTCCTGCACGAGGCCTCGTACACTGTATCTAAACCTAAGAGTCTCTGGACTAGCTCACCGTAGTCCGAGAGGGTCACCCCACTCACAGCCTCATCTCTACCCTCAGTCCGGTGATCTAGGCTACGTCCTCTAGGCTCCGCACCATGTGCCCCCAGGGCATAAAGAATGCCCGGCTAGCCCAATCCCATCTCTCCCTCAGCACCTAAATGAGAATCAGATCAGGACGTGCCGGCTCGATGCTAAGGAAGGGTCCGAAGCCCATCGCCTTCACCCTCACCCTCTGGAAGTCCGACAGTCCATTGTATGCGTCCAACACCTGAACCCTGGAGATACGGGTCCATATCAGCCCCTGCAACACAAGGAAATGAATGAACATTTATCAATGGCCAGCATGTTAATCAATAAACCCAAAATTTTCACTATTTTAAATTGGCGACTGTATAGTGGTCACTATTTTCTGAATTAGTGACTTGACTTTGGTCGTCCATTCTTTTGGTTTTGAATGGATGCCCAGGGTCAGGGCGCCAATTCTTTGGCAGATGCAGGTTATTCCAGGGCATTAATAGTTAAACAAAATGTGTTTTATCTATTTCAGAAAAAAGACAAAAAAAACATTTTGAAACTGCATTGGGCATGCTGTCGATGAAAAGAAAAGAGGAAAAGGGTTTTTGTTTTTTGTGTCTCATCTCCGAATGCTATTCCTAAATTTATTTGCCTAAAATTAGATTAACACTAGCTCCAAGATCTAGCAAAGCTTTATCAAATGTCACCCCACCTATATCACATGAAATTAATGGAGCACCAGGGTCCTTCAACTTTTTTGGTAAAGAATTCATTAAAACAGCACTAACATCTTCAGAGAGACGGACCTTCTGTGTTGCTGCCTTCGGCTCCCTTCTTGGTGTACAAAGCTCTTTCAAGAACTTGGCATATGCCGGCACATGTTTAATAGCATCTAAGAGTGGAATATTAATATTGACTTGCTTAAATAATTCCAACATCTCTTCTTGTTGGACCGGCTTCTTTTGAGCTTTTGGCTTTAATGCATCCGGAAAAGGTACCTTAGGAACATATCCTTGAAAACCTTCATCAACCTTGATCTTTCCTTTGTCCATTGCCTTCTCCCCCCCATCCGGCTTCCTTTTCTCTTGAACAATTATCGGCTCTTCTTCCTCATTATCACTTTCCCCTTTGACATCTTGGCCCGAACTACCACCCATATCCTTAGCCTGATATGGATCATTAAGAACCTTCCCACTTTTAACGGTAGAGATAGCTTTGGCATTTTCAAATTGAGGAACGATAGGAGGGGGATTGGGAGGAGGAAGCCTCTATTTTAACTAACTTGTCTTAATCTTGTGTGCAACATCATCATAGATTTCTCCATTCTCTAGATAATAAATCTTAGGTACTGAAAACTACTATTTTTAGGAATGTTTTATCCATCAATTAGGGCTATGTCTTTAAGTGAACAACAAATCATCAACATAAATGCATATAAAAGGTAACTCCCCATGCTTGTCT
The DNA here is from genome assembly GCA_024336825.1 of Amorphophallus titanum. Lineage (NCBI taxonomy): Eukaryota > Viridiplantae > Streptophyta > Magnoliopsida > Alismatales > Araceae > Amorphophallus > Amorphophallus titanum. Next base: position 365,309 of record JANBPO010006026.1, read on the forward strand.
CTCTTCACATAGATGGCATGTTTGTACGAGCATTTGATGAAGCCATTTTCATATTAACAATGATCAATGCATGAATTCCAGGCCCATGGTGCTTGTTTTAACCCATAGAGGGTTTTCTTTAGTCGATACATCTTGTGCTCCTTGCCTTCAACAATGCAGCCTTTAGGTTGTTCGACATAGACCTCTTCTTCGAGAGGTTCCTTCAAAAAGGTTGACTTGACATCTAATTGGTAGATTTTTCACATGTGATGAGTTGCAAGAGAAATCAATAATCTTATAGTGTCAAGCAGAGCAATTGGGGCGAAGAGTTCTTCATAATCATGCCATACTTTTTTTTGTATCCTTTAGCTACAAGCCTCCCCTTGTATCTTTCTACATCTCCATTGGCAGTGCGTTTAGTCTTATAGACTTATTTAACACTAATGACCTTGTGACCTTCTGAGAGTGTGCCTAACTTCTAGGTTTTGTTCTTCTTAATAGCATGGATCTCCTCTTCCATTATCGATTTCCAACAGTCTTGTTCTACGACCTCATCAAAATTAAGGGGCTTGTGATCAGCATACAAACAGAAGAGATTTGTCTCACTTACCATCTTCTTTTGTTTGCTGATAAATCTCTGTCAAGCTCTTCATGTTGACCAAACTCTAGCTTGAGGAAGGATTGGAGCTCTATGATGTGGATGGAGTATCTCAAGATGATGAACTACTTCTCTTGTGGAAGAGTTTGCAGGGAAGGTAGTCACATTGGTTGTGGTGGAAGTTGTTGATGCTTAAACTACGGTTCTTCTATCACCACTTGTTTGTCGGCATTGTCATTCTAGTCCCAAGCCTCTACTTCATTGAAAATGACATCTCAACTTTGCACTCTTTTGTTAGTAAGTGGATTGTAAAGTCGATAAGCTTTCGACTCATCGCTATAGTTGACAAAGATGCACTTCTCTTCACGATCATCCCGCTTCTTTCTCTTCTCCTCAGGTACTTGTGCATATGCTTCTTGGGTATCAACACTGGGCTTCTTGTCACTCCATCCTTCTTGGGGCGTCAAGTCCTGCAACGCTCTTATTAGACTTCGGTTGAGGAGATAAGTTGTGCATGTGGCACCCTCTTCCCAAAATAATTTAGGTAGACCCTTTTCCTTCATAATGGTTCTTACCATCTCTAAGATGATGCGGTTTGTAAACTGCTGCTCGATGCCTTCTTGTCTATAAAAGTTCTTAAACATATTGAGAATATCAGTTAGATCTAAGAACTCTTAATTTACAACTACTCTCTCGCTCAACGAGAGATTTTAAGTGTTTAAATATTAAATATATCAAAAGTAGTTGACTTTTGTTTCATAAAATATATCCATATCTTTCTACTATAATTATCAATCAAGGTAATAAAATAATTATTACCTTCAAGTGACAGGATCCAATGGACCACAAATGTTTGTGTGCACCAATTCCAATGGTGCGTACACCCTCTTAGACTTGCCCTTTGGAAAAGGGTGACGATGTTGATTCTCGAGTGTGCACGCCTCACATATGCTATCTGGTTTCTTAATCGGTGACAAGTCTTGCACAATGCCTCTAGATGCTAATTGCTTCAAATTGTGAAAGTGAAGATGCCCATATCGCAAATGCCACTTCCATGACTCATTCTCTATGAGTTAATGAAAGCACTTCTCTAGTGTTTGTCTTGAGGGGAGGGGGAACATCTAATTCTTCGCCATTTGAACTTGTGCAAAGTGCCTTCCTCTTGCATCTATCAAAGTAAGCATGTGGTTCTCCATATGTATTGTGTACCCCTTCTCAGGAAGTTTCCCAATTCTAAGAATGCTGCTCTTCATGTTAGGTATGTAATGTACATTAGAAATGTATCGAGCTGTACCATCTTTTTGGAAATTTTTGATCTTCCCTTATACCTTCCACAGCGAATTAGATGAATCTCCGAGGTTGACTATTCCATAGGCATTGTTAGAGATCTCCACAAAGAGCTACTTCCTTACATACATGTGCTTGTTTGCTCCTCAATTAAGGAACCACACATTCTGTTACTCATGCATTTCTTCCTATTCAAGGAGAAGAGTGGGATCTTCATCGGCATTTGAAGGTTCTACAAAATTAGATTGCTCACATCGGTCTAACTTCTCTTCAGCATTCAGATGCATAATGCCCAAATTGGTGGCAGTTGTAGCACTTCACATTTCTGCAACTACCTTTGTACTTGCCTTTCCCTCACCTAGTGTTAGAGTCCTTCGTGGGAGATCATCGTGGTTTAGTTGATTTCCACAATTACGACCTCTTCCACAGTTGTTGCCCCTACCTCAGTCTTTCTTTTGATCACTGAGAGACAATTCAGACTCTAGCACTTGCTCTACCGTAGTGGTCCAGGACATCTTTTGGATTTGTTGCTTGTGAACTTACAATGACCCGACAAACTTTTTAAGAATAAGAGCTGTCAAGTCTTTAGACTCATTGATGGCGACGACCACGTGGTTAAACTTCTGTGTGAATGATCGAAGTATTTTCTCGATCACATGGATGTCTTCGACTCTTTTGCCATTCCGCTTCATTTGGTTCACAATAACAAGTAATTCTGAAGAATAATCAGAGATGCTTTCATTCTCCTTTAGAGCAGCCTTAAATTCACCACTCTGAGATTGAAGGCAAATTCGCTTCACTCGATTTAAACCTTTGTAGATCATGCCTAGGGTATCCCAAGCTTGCTTGCTAGGTGTAGTCTCAACAATCTTCTCAAAAGTTACCTCATCCAACCCTTGGGAAAAAGAGTGTGTTTTGTTCTTTCACTCGGTAGACAATTTAGGCATCCGTACGCAGATCAATAATCTTTTAATCTTACATATTCTCTCCTAACATATCTGAATTGTCAAAAATATCTCCGAATATATCTAAATAGTGCTATTTATATCTTTTCGATCCTTGCATTGTGAAAAAAATCCTAATTGATGCTACAGAAAATGCTGATAGATACAAAATCACAAAGACCATGTGGTCTCGTCAAATCCCTATAAAGCTTACCTTAAGGGTAGATTCGTCATTTTTAACATGTAAACTACACTCAGGTTATGGTGAGGGTATAACCACAACTATTTGGATTATTCAGGGGTATTTTTGACAATTGATGCAAATCAAGGTAATATATGTAAAAACCAAAGATTACAGGGTATATGAGTAAAAAAAGGAACTCATAACAAGGGCTTTAATCCCAGTTGCATAGTCCTGGCTTCACAATCGAACGAGGTTCCTACTCTCATGCAGAATTACCTTCGTCATAGCTCTCAATACCCTCTTTCATTCTCAAGATCAATACACGCTCCGAAATCATTATCAGAGGCGATGGATCCGACTTTCATCAATAAACAGTCCCATTTGCTGTTCTCCAGTAACCGGACAGCATTGGCTTATCTCAAATTCCAACCATGCCTCACGGGGCACTTCTGGACTACCGTCCTTTGGTTTATACCTCATAACGCAGATGAATGCCCAACCACGATCATTATACAACTACTGTCATATGATAAACATGGAAATCCTCTAAATTTTGGAACAGATGGGGAGGAGAGAGCTTACGCGGCCACCAGAGAGTGCCGTGGCAATGGACAGGGCGATGCTGGGCTTCTCCGCGACCTGCGACGACACGGGGAATGGGGAATGTGAGGAAGTGACGTTTCAGAAGGGAACAGAGAAGCCTGCAGCTCTTACCATCAAAACCTTGGGAGCCATTTTTGATCGCGCGCCTGCTCAGCCCTGTGCCAACGCCACCGCCATCGCCGCCGTTCACCACTGTTGTTGGTCGAGTCCCCCCTGCGGTGACGACCCCGCCGCCGCCTGCCAACTACTGTTGTGAGTCAGCCCTGCTCTTGCCACCCTGCCCTGCAGTCATCACCACAGGGATCCTTCTGTGCACTTTTGGAGCACCGGTGAGGAAGCAGCTGCTGCCAAGGTAGGGCTGGTCGTCGCCGTTGCAGGCGTCCTCCAAGGTCCCCTGCGCATCCCCCCGCGCCCCCCGCGGGGGCCCCCCGGCGGCGGCGGGGGGCGCGGCGCCCCATAGACCAAGGAGAATGGAAAAGAACTTGTGGGTGCCTTATAGATAGTCCGATAGGCCCTTAGGGCTTCGTGCACTTTTTCACCCTAATCCCTTTTACGGCTAGCAACTATTTTGGCCAATAATTTGCCAATGATTTTATTGAAAGTTTTGGCCAACCCATTAGCTTGAGGATTATAGACTAACGATATCATCTAGTCAATGTGGAACTTAGCCACTAGTCTCTTATTTTTGAACGACGTGTCACTGTCCGACACGATTCAACTAGGCGTGTCAAATCTATAGAATATACAATGCCTCACAAATCAGACAATAATTTCACCTATCACTTCCTGTAGCAGAATACCTTCAGCCCAACTGGAGAAGTAATCTATGGCTACAAGGATGAACTTGTGGCCTTGGGATGAAGGTGGGAATGGTCCCATAATATCCAAGCCTCATTCCACAAATGGTCAAGTAGGCGTGGTCGAATGGAGCAAGTTAAGCGGCCTTCGGGGCACTGGCTCAAATGCTTGACATTGGTGATATGTACGAGTGTACTGATTGCAATCTTCTTACATGGTGGGGTAGTAAAAATCTTTGAGCTTGATGTTATTTTTCATTTTGGCTCCTGCTTGATGAGCCCTGCACAATCCAGAGTGGACTTCATGCATCATAATTCTTGCTTCCTTAGGCGAAAGACAACCAAGGAGGGCCAATCGATCTTTCTCATGGACAAGGCTAAAGAGCCAGCCATCAATTAACTGATAAGATGTTGCCCTACATAGTAATTGCACTCTTTGGGCCCGATCAAGAGGAATCCACATGTTCTTTATTTTTATGATCGACTCATGCCAACCCTCTTCCTCTGGAGCGTCCTCCTCTTCAATGTTATTGACCTCACAGACAGTGAGGCCAATTTCTTCATCCAACACGCTTGGCATGAGCCTTTGGTGTCGAACGGTGACATTCAACTCTTCTTCAGGTGGGAGTTTTAAGGCTACCATCAATTTTTCCAAAATGTCTGTTTGAGAGTTTATTGCTCCTTAGAACATGACCTATTTCAAATAGGTAGAAATTTTCTTTTAGCATCATGATGGCTGTATAATAGGGGATCAATTCCTTCTTCTGGATGTAATTATCATCCAGAACTTGTTGAATGACAAGTTGAGAATCCTCGTACACTTTGATGCACTTGATGTCAATCTCTAATGCCAGTTGAAGCCCAATAATTAGTGTTTAATACTCACATCCATTGTTAGTCAATGAATTCATGAGAGCACACAAATTATGGAGAATGGGCCGGAGGGAGTCCCCCTCTGGTTCATTGGTACTGGAGGGGGTCCATGTCCTTAAATGAGTTATCCATTATGAAGCATGGTCCAATATCTAGAAGATGAGAACATGGGAAATTGGAAGGAAATAAGAACATCGGAGGACCATAAAAAGAGAGATAAAAATGGAGTGTATATTTATGTATACACACTGATGCGGGACAGTGTACTCAAATGAATCCGACTAGATGACTAATGAGATCAACAGATGCGTTACAATTGGTCGACAAATAACCCGACGTGTACTCGAACGTCTATAGATAAATTACGCTAAATAACAGTAGCTATGCGCTAAGAAGCCGTCCCTCGCAGCAAGAAACGTCGAACCGATCGGTAGATAGAACTACCAAGGCCTAGGGCATCAATCACACATATAGAATGAGCTCAGATCGGCGTGCTCCAGGGTAGGAAAACACTCACAATCTCACAAGCCGGTAGCAATATAAAATATCAGGCTAGCATCCTAAATCACTCACGACGGCAAATATGACAGATACTAAATAAGTAGATTAAAGAGCGGGCTTCCCATGCTAACCTACTCGCTGAAGAACGAGGCTCGAACTGAGGCGTATGCTGAGGGAGGGAAGGAGTCTGCCGGCCGCCAGGGCACGGGCTGTTGCAAGCACTGGTGGTGGCGGACAGGTAGGGAGCTCCGCCGGCGACCTCGAGGTGGAGCAGGGCAGTCGCTGGACGTTCCTGTTGACCGGGTGGAGGCTGGCGCGACCGATCGTAGTCGAAGGCGTGGCTCTGCGGATGGGGGGGGGAGCAGGGACGTCGTGGGGGTCCTCCGATCCTCACCGGGGCTGGCTCACGGACGTAGGCAGCTGAACGGCGGGGTAGGAGTGGTGGTGGAGACAGAGCAGCGGTCGGTGGTGGTGGCGATGGTGGTCTCTCTCCTGGCACTGCAGGGGAGTGGCATGGGACAAGGGAAGGCGACGAGGGGGAGGTGCCGGAGCGGTGGCAGCTTCCTTTAGCACGGTGGGTCGCGGGATCAAGGCCGACGGGGGCGGCGTCCACGGCGGTGGGGGGCCGCCGCAGGGAGGCCACGTACGGTGGGGGTGGACGTAGGAGGAGGAGACTAGTGGGGTAAGCCCCTTGAAGGAGACCAGCGACGCGCGACTGCGGCGGGGGCGGGCTTGCGGACGGTTGTAGGCGTGGCCCACTGCAAGATAAGGTTCCGGGGCCGACGGAACCACTGTTGTGGCGACCGGTGGTGGGGAGGACGATGGTGGCCCTACTGCCTCCGGGATAAAATCATGTGTTTTTCCCATAGGAAATGATCAAGTAGGGATGCACGCATTGTAATTACAGTGCGAACGTATCTCTTTGATCAAATTTAAGTGTATTTTTTTATTTTTTTTAAAAAAAAGGTGGCACTTAAAGTCTCTTAATTTGACGTGGAGATCAAGTCAACTAATTTGTTTGGGGTGCACGGTAAGAAAATAAAAAAAAACGAGTGTGAATGATAGGTACTATTTATGTTACCATTTAGTAATTATTATTCACGTTCATTTTTTTGGCGTATCTTACTTAAAGTAGGTGACTTGACTCTCACTCTGGATTAGAGAGACTTTCGATCCACTCAAAAAAATTAAAAATAAAAAATCTAAAAATTTAAAAAATAAAAATAAAAAGACGTTATCAATAGAATTATAGGGCGGACGTCCCTATTTGCTCGTTTCCCTTCCCTATTGACCAGTTTATAATGTTTTATGTTGTGAGCAAATTACCTCCATCATCGCCCACGACGAGGCTATGCCCCTCACACCTGTGAAACTAGCTGTGAGCAAACTACCTCCCGTCTTTCATGATCAGCATCACCCTCCAGCGATTAGAATGACAAGAACAGAGCTTTTCTCGTCGGCAAGAGATATATAACGCAATGACGCTATGCAACTCTTCAATGACATGGACGCCCTATGCATTACCGAGATTGATCCACCCTGTGCTCCTTCCCATGGCACTGGAGGTAACAGATATCTGACCGCCCAACTCAGATAGGCATCTATCCAGCAGCCACCTTGCCAATCCCCCGCTGAAAGGGAGTCCAAGTAACTAGATAACGATGGTGTCAACGGGGCCATCACCTGGTTGTGTGTTACTATCAAAGAGGAGAAGCGACAAGCTATAACACACCAAGAGAGAATCAGAGGCATAGATGTCCAGGAGGCTTCAAAAATACAGAGGGGACTCGGCTTAGTTAAATGAGTGTAAGCGATCAGGTCTACACGATGAAAACATCGTGATCAGACTTGATAAAAGCTTGTTTCAATTTGATTGACTGCATGTGTGAGCCAAACTAAATTCACAGTTAAGGCAAGTGAACGTGAATATAGGCATTCCTAGGCTTCCTTTTGATTGCGAGTAGTTTGAATGAAAACTTGATTATACTTCTTTGATAATGCATTCGTGTTTATCTGATGGTTCATTTGTACTTCATTTATACCTTGTTCAGCAATTTAATTAACATGTGCGAGTATAGAGGATAAGTATCTCTTTTCATTCATTTAGTTATTCAGCTTAAGTAAACAGTGGCGCCAAGCCACTGGACTCTGGACAGTCCTCTAGACTCACTAAATCCAACAACCCTTGAGTCACAAGACTCGGGGTCAAGACCGTTGCACCGAACGGTCACACACACGGCCCACGCAGAAAACATAGAAGCATGGTTCCCAAGACAACTCACAATCTGCCAAGCCGATTCCCAATCCCAGGGAAAAGTAGGGAACTTTTAGCCCCAAGCTGGGTGGCTAGACTCGCAGTCCAAGGCCTTATGCATGGCCCACTCAGAAACCACTTTTCGGAGAACTCATGACGTGCGGGGGAACCCTCACCGCCCTCACACCGACCCACGGTGACTCGACCAAGCGTAACACAAAAGCCCAGAACATGTGGAGTCACCCAGACTCTCAAACCCATAGGCACACTAATCGAGGTAATACGGTACCTCCAGACACCCCAAAACATGGACACGAAACTCACAGGGTGCCCGGGACACTTACGAGACCGAAGGTCGACCACTGGGTCACAATCGGGTCGATCGGGGTCTAACACGATGCTCAAACGGGTGCGACAATCTCGAAAGCTAGGAAGCAGTCCCCCCTGGACCGTCCAAGCTAAAGGCAGTCCACCTTGGGCCGCAAGCCAACTAAAACGGTCACAGAATGACCGCTACAATTTGGAAAGCACGGACAAGAGATGGTCACCTCCCAGACCATCCCAGTGCTTGGCGGTCTGGCTAGGACCGCATAGCCAGGCATGGCGGTCTATCCAGGGCCGCATAGCCCCAGACACAACCAGAAACTAGGCGGTCCCTCCCAGACCGCCTGGAAGAATGGTGGTCCAATGCCTGACCGCTGGGTGTCACCTAGCGGTCAGTCGCATGGCCGCTATGCTTCCCAACCTCACGTGACCCAAAATGGGGAAGATGGTCACACCCTGACCGCAACCCATACCCTGGCGGTCTCCTATAGACCGCATAGCCAAGCATGGCGGTCTATCGCACGACCGCTAGGATCACACTGACATAGGGGAGACCCAAGCGGTCATCCCCAGGCCACTTGGCCCTGCTTGGCGGTCTCCCTGAGACCGCTAAGCAACTAGGCGGTCTTTAGCAAAATCGGAGGCTAAAACAAGGTAAGACGAGTGAAAGGCGGCCTCCCTAAGGGCCACCTCGCCCAGTGGCGGTTCCTGTTAGGACCGCTACTGTTCCAGAAACCCTAAAATGGTGAGTTCGGAGGAAAACTCTGTTCCACGCCTCGTTCGCACTCACGCGAAGGAGAAAATAAGGGGAAACTCATCCCCAACCTCTCAAGTTTCATTGTAAGCTGTGAATCAGTAGAGTAAGCTATGGTGCTCAGCAGGCGAGGGTATTACTCGGTCAGCAAGTTGTGAGGCTCAATTGTGTGTAGGGATTTTTATCCCCGAAGCTGTGGATCAGCGGTGTTCAACATGTGAGCCAGCAGTAAGTCACACTCTGGTTAGAAGGTGGCGTGGATGCAGGTGAAAGCCGAACCACCTAAAAATGTTGTCCAGTGTGATTATTTTTGCCTCTTGTGTGTTTGCATTCCATCTTACTCGTCGATTAAATGAATGCTTAGGAATGCCCAAGTCACGCATGTGTTTTACTGTCCAAACTGGTCATCTGATTTTCTTGCTTAAGTCTCGCATCCAGTGGGTATATAGAAAGGCGTGGATGGAAGGATTGGTTACCTCCTATCTGGAATTCCACCCCTTGCGTGAGGAGAGCCTCCGCCAGGTACCGCATCTGGATGTTAGACTGATGGTTGATGCATAAGGCTATATTCTCCTATGGCTTGCCATTGCTGTTGGTTAATGTGAAACTCACTCCGAACTTGATTGCGTTTGGAGCATTTCATCCTTCATACTGCTTGCCACTCTGCATTGATCTTTAGTTAGTCAAGTCATATTGTCTCGTTGTTCTTCATTGTTGTCAGATCATTTTTATTCCGCACCTATTACTCTATCTTATTGAGTGATATTAAAATTTGGGGTTGATCTATTCACCCCCCCTCTAGATCTGTATTCATTCGTGTCACCCATCCTACAATAACCGCTATCCGCAAGCTACGGCCGTACTTCCTCGCTCATCCTATCACCGTCTGCACCGACCAACCTCTACACCAGATTCTCCAGAATCCTAATGCCTCTAGAAGGTTGATCAAGTGGGCCATGGAGCTGGGCAAGTTTAACGTCAAGTACCGCCCAAGAACGGCGATCAAAGCACAGGCCTTTGCCGACTTTATAGCGGAATGCACACTACCTACCGAGGATGTTCCCGAGTCCTCAGCCCCGACATGGGAGCTATACGTAGATGGATCCTCCTGTGCGGCAAGTAGTGGAGCGGGGTTGGTCCTACTTTCACCAGAAGGGGTGGAGCTATAGTACGCACTACGCTTCAATTTCCTGACTACCAACAACGTGGCTGAATATGAAGCTCTCCTCTCAGGACTTCGAATGGCAAAACATTTGGTGTAACACCCCACCTTATAATCCACTTTAGTTTTTTGCATAAAGTATATGATTTAAGTAGATTTGATAACAGAAATTTCAGATCACACTATTTCAGAAATCCTATGAAAATTGCGTCACGGTGTTAATCTCCTCGTCCGTGCATTGATTTGGTGCATCCCCAATCGTAGATGTAGAGCTAAGCTTCAACTGCGAGGGTGTCCAGATCTGTCCTACATCACTCGGTGTGCTTGGACTATGCACATTTATTTGGGTGTTATCAGTTGAAGAAGGCAGTTCGGAAAGTTTCCCTCGTTGAAAACACCATCCCACGGCTATCCGATTCCCATCAGAGCAATAACGTTAGATAACATTATCTTTCGGTGACTGTCAGACTTTGTCTCAATGGTTACCCGAAGGGAGGACGCGTGACCTGGTGCGCAATATATAGTGTTTGCACTTATCCTCTTATTCTTACATATTATCAAAAATATTACAAACATATTTAGTATTGTTGCATATATACACTCATTGTAACCGGCGTTATTTTAACTCGGTTGTCGTATGAGTTAAGAGTGCGAAAGACTAACATGCCCTCCGGTTAGCCTCTCACCCCCACCCCCTCTGTGCCTCCTCTCTCTCTCTCTCTTACTCTTTCCATCCATGGCGGGCATTGACAATAGCAGAGGGTAGTTGGCCACCGCCATGACCACCTCCGTGGATATCCAGGGAGAAGGGGTGTCGGATTGAGGGCAGGGAGGAGGGTTGGGGGGGGAGAGAGAGAGAGAGAGGTGGGGCTTGAGATTGCCGGAGGGGGACGGGGGAGGCAGAGAAGAAGGGTGTGCCTGCGTGCAGTGAAGGGGGCACAGGGGGGAGGTGGAGACGGTTGCGACAGTTGGCTGCTCTTGCACGACGAGGACGGCGGTGGTTGCCTTGGTCCTAGTTGAACGAGAGGTGCACCAACAAAGGGGGTGGGGAGGGTTGGGGTGGTCCAGCATGGTGCAAGGCGGCAACAATGGGGCATGGCGATGAGGATGGCCGTGATCTAGGGTAGCCATAGAGGACCGACAAGGTGGAGATAGAGTTCGAGCGATGGGAGGGAAAATCGCAACAGGTGGGATGGGGTAGCAAGCTCTGCGGGATGGTTCAATGGTGGGGCTAGGGTTTAGGGGGGTGAGGCTCATGATGGAAGGGTATGGGAGAGGGGGGCCGGGAGTGGTGGGGCTGATCACTAGAGGGGAAGTAAGCTGTAAAGGTGGACCTGGGCATCCATCGCCACTAGGTCCCGTGCATCCTGCATTCATCACATAATTAGTTGCATAATAAAGATAAACATGCATCATATAGGAAAAGAAATGCATTCTCATTTACTCACCCCTAGGACCCTCATCTGGGGCCTGCCACCTTTTGCTGGACTAGCGACTGGAATGTCGCATAAAGACTGGAATTGACTGGAGACTGGAAGAGGTGATATGAGGGATGACCGAGAAGTGTCGAGCTACCAGTTTGGAGGCATGAATTGATTGGCTACCAACACGGGAGAGTCCCGCGGCCTATTGGGAAGCAGGTGAAGACCACCCTGGCTGATGGGGGAAGAGAGATTTTCCCGTTATCGACCCTAGCGCCCTTTCGAGTTTTCACTGGAGTCGACCCCCTTTAGCTTTTTCCGACGTGCCCTTGCAGGTTTTCATGTCGAGGGATTTGCCCTTTCGGGATTTCACCTCATCCGGGTTGTTGGTCTTTTTGCCCCCAGTCGCCTCCTCGTGGAGGGGGATGACTAGGTCCACCGGGGCACCTCTAATTTTAGCCCCATTTTGTTGTTGTTTTTTTTCCTTACCTGGGAGCCTGATGGCTGAGCTGTGGTTGGCACGGCGGTGCCCTCGCTCTTATTATCATGAGGATGAAGGCGGGAGACTAGCTCCCGTGAACGCCTGACGGTAATTCCAGGGTGCTCGACTGGCACTATTGCTGGACTGAAGAGAAGACCTGGGAGAGGTGACTGGTTCAGTCTTCTACGAGGCAAAGACCGGTTCGACTGGCTGGGATGGGGAGCGTACGCCTTAGTCAACGTGGCGTGCGAACTCATGTTCTGGTGCGTAATATAGCTTCATGTGCTTGCCATTCAGAGGTGGGAAGGGTTTGTGGCCCTTATAGTCTACGACCGTGTAGGCCCCACCTTCATAGACATTGCAAATGATATACGGGACTCGCCAATTTGGCTGAAGCTTGTCACTGGAACGCCCTGCCATGACTTCTCTTTCCTTAATCATGACTAGGTCGCCTGGCCTGAAGGCTCGTTGCTTGATGAGCTTATCGTAGGCTCGCGTCATGCGGGCCTGGTATATCTGCAGGTGTTTGTAGGCTTCGAGCCGTTTGCCTTCTAGATCAGCGAGCTCTTCCAGTCTTCTTTGGTATTCGCCTTCATCAGAGCCAGCCAAGCCGGTGTTGTTGTCCCTAAGGTTCTCGTATGGACAAGAAGGAGGGGTTGAATTGTCCCCGCCAAGCACGATGGTAGTTTTTAAGTTTTAACATAGTAAATTAAATAATCATCAACGAAAATGATGTTTGGACAAAATACAAGCTATGAAGAAGTTAATTCTCTCAAGCTTTCCATTCACACACGATCAACAAAAATAATGTAAACATGCAAACCACAATCAACCACAGTGCGAGATAGATTTTTAGGTTCGTCAGTGTCAACTCTCGTCTCTGACCACGTGTGCACATACTGACCATCTGCCTTGGCCAGGTCTCCAACTAACTTTTCCTCCCTATAGAGCGCTACAGTAGGACCGAGGGCCCACGGCACTAGCTAAGCCGCTTAACAAGTATGCCCCTCCATCACTCCCAAGTGGGTCTACTATCCGCGAGGTCGAGGGCTACATCTAGTGGTTCCATCACCTGGAAAGTCCAAGCCCTCTATTGGGATTGTAGAGCGAGCCAAGAATCGTAAAATGTAACATTGACAACATAAACGGAGCAAGGATTATGCATTTTAACATTTCCCAGGTTGCAGAGGATAACGGGCCAGGAAGGGGGTGTTAAAAGCGTATAACGCGCCTGACTGGGGCCGTTATGCTTACCCAAACTCAAGAAATCCCTAGGGTTGCCGACTATAATGCACCGCCTTGGGGCCGTCATGGATTGCATGGCGCTCCTCAGTGTATGCGTTATGTTCTCCAGCCATTCTACATAAAACGCATGGGCCATAACGCGCCATCGCGAATGTGCTATGCTAAGATAACGCACCGGGGGACATCTGCTAAAGTCGCCCGAACATTAAATCCACAGAAAACCTCTCAGAAAACCATAAAGTATAATGCACCTATGCAGGTCCGCTATACAATGCATGGCAGTCTGCTTCCAGTCCGCTATGCATCACGGCCTAACGACCTATTTAACACTTCGATAGCATAGCGGCCCACACCACGTCCGCCGTGCAATGCACAACGCACCTATGCAGGTCCGTTATGCTTCCTGGAAACCCCGAAGGACGAGTTTGCACTCAAACTCCCCTCCAGTCAAGCCGGATCAACGAGAATACAAAAGAGAAAATGGGGGAGAGGTTGAATAGTTAAAAACTTATAACTACGCCACCCCCAAACAAGCACAAATACCACCCCTAAACCAGTATTAATACATTAAAAGCCTAAAAACCTTAAAATTACCCCATGCACCGAAAACGAGGTAAACGCCTACTGATGATCATGCATGTACAGTCAAAATGTTCCTAGCGCAGTAAGGAATCCATCCCCCTACCTTGATCACGGCGGAAACCTCAAAATGCGTGTGAACGGACGCCGGGAAGCCGGGTTGTCCCACGACCCGTCCCGAACAAAACATCGACGATCCGCGAAATAAAATACACCAGCACGATCCTCTCAGCGAGCCAGTCCCAACGACAGCTCCTGCGCCTCGATCCGGGGTCGACACAGCCCAGAACAGACGAAGGGAAATCGAAGAGAGAGACAAAGGTGACTTCCATGTGCATAGGTGTGAGATGACCTTTGGACTTCCATGTGAGAGGGTCGAAGGGGTCTAAGAACCCACCGGCAGTACAATATAGTAATTAAGAAGATCGATCAAAACCCAAGTGGAAATTTAGACACCCGTACGTTTTCTTGTAACCCAATTGGAGTATTGAGTTACGTAATAAAAGATCGGGACAAAATAAATTAAGGCCAATACATACTCCACAGGAATCAGATCGTCCAAATATGGTTCCACACATATAATCCCTTCTTAATTATATATTCTGCTATTCTTGTCAGATTTTCTTCTATCTGAACGAAAGGCAACACCTTCGCACGGCAGGCGACTGATACTACCCCATAGCCCTAGAACGCCCTTAATTAGTTTCCCAATCAAGTCCAGTTGGGGAAGAAGTCGATGAGCTTTCCTATCCACCCGTGGCAGGTCGTACACCACGGCCACGTACGGCCTCGTCGCCCCCCCTGTCCCCGGCCAAGACGAGGAGCCTGTAGGTGTTCCCGCCACGGCTGACCCGCCTCACGCCGGTCACCACGCGGACGAACGTCTTCACGGCGAACCAGCCGATCCCCACGACGTAGAATTGGCAAATGTCGGGGATGGTCTCGTACCCCTCGTCCCCCGCCATGGCTTGGTGCGTAACAAGAGAGGCCATGACGGAGAGGAGGAAGACGAGGTGGAGAAGACGAAGGGGTTGGGTCCTCGATCATGGTGTAGCAGGCCGTACTCTTCGATGGGGGTTTCGAGTTTGTGCAGTTGAGTGTGAGCAAGTGGATCAGGAAGGGCAGAGGGATGATGCGGAGTTCGCTAGTTCTATTGTATTTATAGTGAGACGTTAGAACTTATTACAATTAACCTTTGAGATATGTGAATTTTAGATTTACTAATCTCACTGGCTAGATTCGCCGACATAAAAGAAACAAAAATCTTGAGACCTTTGATGTTGCTAATGTCAATATTTAAGGGTCACTTTGGTAACGAGTTAGGTTAAGAGAGGATAGATTATTCGGGGTAATTCACTCTCCCTTAATTTAATCTGTTACCAAAGTGTCCTTAATCTGGGTGGAGTAACTCATTCTAACTATTTAGGTAGAATGAGTTAATCCACTTTAACCCTATCTGACTCGAGGTAAGAAAAAAAATATCAAACAGAAAATAAATCATCCGACTCTGATTAATTCATCCTAATTCATCGTAACCCGTTATCAAAGTGACCCTAAACATTTGTAGAAGTTTGATGGTTATCCCTATCCTGCACACCCCATAAAATCCTAATGACTACCTATTTGGCTTATGAAGCCTTACAATTGCAAACCCAATTACCCAAGGGTATAAATGCAAACCAAATGCATACAAATGTAAAAATAAAATGTTAGTGCCCGATGTCGATTCCCATCAATTCTCCCCGGGTGGGAAGAACTCGACCCCGTCGAGTATGGGGTGCAGCTGCTCGCATGTCGTTCCGGTGGATCTGTCACCACACCAGAAAGCGTAGAGTACGCTCCACTCCTAGAGATCGGCACCTGCTCATCCCGTATACATTCTATATGCTACGCTGCGGGGGAATAAGGCTAGTGGTGGACACTCCGGGGTGGGGTCACTCTCAAAGAAAGGAGACGGGTCAATGACTCACTAGGAATCACCGCTGTATCCCATTGGTGACTAGATCCGATACACTAAAAGAAAAGCTGAACCCGTATCTCTCTAGCAAGTCCACAACATACGCATGAGATCCGACTTGCCTCATACTCGAAAGGGACAAACATCGCGAGCTGACGACAGACTCGACAGACTCTATGCACTCATATGTATAGACTCTTGACAAACTGGACAAATAGAAAACACCGACTCACACATGACCCTAAACAAAACCTAATGTTAGTCTGACCCATACATATGTAATGGTGGACCAGGACATCCAAATGTGTACCATGCATACACAAGGCACAACCCGAGGTAGGCGGCATGGGGGACTCCTAGACACCCTGGTATGAACCAGGCATGCATTGATGCCCCTTTGGATTTGGGAGGTTTGGGAGGGCCAGGAGAGTGGAATGCACCTTCTTCGTCACCCCTATATGATGACCATGGAACAGGCCCCTGCCTAAGTGTAACTGGACTGGGCCGTAGGGAAGGGGTGTGGTGATGGACTCCCTTGAAGAGGGGGAGTAGATATGATGGGTCATAAGGTTCACTAGTGAAGGGGTCGAAGGGATCAAAGAAAGTATGACCCTTCGAACTGAGTTCACGCATGTCACGGTCCCATGTCTGAAGTTCTTGAAGGTGTAGATAGTCACCTTCATCCAGTAGGGTAATAGGGACAGTGAGCTCATAGAGTAGATATGGGTCCTCCCTCGGGAAGGCAATACTGTAAGAGGGGGTAAAGTCAAGCTCATTGGGAACCGGGAAGAATAATAGGACCTCGGTGGTGATAGGACCCAAGGTGTACACCGAGGTAACAGACCCCAAAGTTGGGAGCATGAAGCTATAAGTATGGGGTTGGTCAGACCCCAAGGCCATTGTATATGTCAGCTCCCATTGACATTCTAAACCCCTTAGTAGATCCTTTACACTCTCTACGAAGCAAAAGGACCTGAAGGTGGTGTGAAAGGAGGTAATGGGGACTAAGGGGAGTGTTGGGTCCATGGAGGGGTAGAACGGCGTCCTAGGGACCAAGCCTCTCTTGAGCCAGCTAAGTAGTGGCTCATCTATGAATAGCTTCCCCGTTCGGAGTACGGGTGGCTCCGGCTGGGGTGGCTCCAAGTAAAGTTCGGAAGGTGAGGTTGGCAACGGAGCACTAGGGGAAGGGTTCCCCGACTGGAGTGGGTGGGGTCACAGAGCAGGGGCGTCCTACCTCGAGCGCTCATGTGGAGAGGTAGATGCTCGCTGAAGGGCAGCATCAAACCTTGACTCGAATGGTTCAACCTCTAGAGCGACCATATAAGAGTACGCCAGAGTGGTCACGTGGTGGCAAAGTAATTCAAACTGGAAGTGAAGTCGTAAACCTCTCTGGAACTCAAGTGTGATCAGGTTGCTCTTCTCTCCAACTGCATATCGCAACCGATCCTCTCCAACTCCATATTGCAACTGATACTCATCGAAGTCCCTAATGTGCTCAATCACGGACTTATTGCCTTGGATGGGTTGGCATGGGTTGGCCATAGTTGCAAAAAGATCAGAATTGATTCCCCTAGGAGTGGGCATGCATTGGAACACTTTTCTTTTCTTTTTTTATATGCAAACTAATGCAAGCACCTAGACACTCTACATTGCAATGTTGGAATGCAGACCAGACTACCCTAGACTCTAATGCGCTCTGATACCAATCTGATGCGGGACAGACGGTGAACCTCATACTCTAGCAAGCTCACGACTCGTCCCTTAGCGAGGGAAGCATTTGGACGTGCATGGTTGAGAAACTGATAGTGAGCTAGGGTGGTCGGCTCTCTCTCGTACCCAGATAGAGGCATGGGACAGGTCTCACTCACTCACTCTCGCAACGGTGAACTAATTATATCGAGCTAAAGACCCTAACACATGCAGTGGCATATAAAAGTACATACGAGTAAAACAAAGTGCCGAGAGGGGAGTGGACACGATACCTCCATGCTCCGGGCATGGGGACGATGTTCCCGGCCAAGAATGATAACTCCCGGTAACATAATTACAATAATTATAGAAATACAATTCACTACCCACTCCATGCAGGGAGGTAAAGGGCTACAAGTGCGGCCCGGGAGGACTGATCCTAGGTTGACGGGCAGCTTCTGGGGCAGCTTCGATGGGTCTGGTACACTACTGCTCGGGCGGTAGCTTACTATCCACGAACTAGTTCTACTATTTCAGACCTGCGCGACCCGGTGAGAACGCCTGCTGCGATCAGCTCCGATGTCGGATCTATGGGAGACCAGCGCCGTTGGAAAGCTCTTTCAGATATCTTCGAACCCAAACTATTATAGGAATTTTGTCTACCTCTGTTGTTGCCGTGGTCAATTTTTTAGCAGACTGGCTCTCAGGTTCAAATCTGGCAGGACAGATTTGGATCTGCCTGAGAATGAGGTTTGACCGGAGGTGAAGTGGTAGATCTGGATGTTCAGATTGTTCGATAGGGATGTAAGATTGACTAGTTATTTTTGGAAAACCCTATGGCACATGATGGGCACCCAGCTGAAATTTTCCACTACATATCATCCTCAGACTGATGGTCAAACTGAGGTTGTCAATAGGAGTTTGGGAGATCTTCTTAGGTGTTTGGTCCGAGATTGAGTCGGGGATTGGGATTTGGCCTTACCCTTAGCAGAGTTTGCCTACAATGATTCAGTCAATAGGTCTACAGGCATGAGCCCCTTTGAGATTGTCACTGACCGTAGACCTAGGAAGCCCATAGATCTAGTCCCATCTTTAGTCCAGTCCCGTATGTCTGAGTCAGCTGAGTCCTTTGCCGATCATATTAGACAGTTGCATGAGCATGTACGTTGTCACATTGAGACTAGCAACGCATGATACAAGGCATTGGCTGATGCCCATAGGCACCACTGTGAGTTTCAGGAGGGTGATTATGTCATGATCAGGGTCAGACTAGAATGGTTTCCCTCAGGGACCATGAAGAAGTTGCACGCTCACGGTGTCGGTCCCTTTCGGGTAGTGAGGTGGGTCGGATTGAATGCATATGTTGTGGACTTGCCAGAGGATTACGGGATCAGCTCCACTTTCAACGTCTCAGATCTAGTCACTTATAGGGACCCGGCAGTGATACCCAGTGAGCCATTTGAGCCGTCTCCACCCCTTGTGAGTGACACCACCCCCGAGCCTCCACTTCCAGCCTTGTTAAGACCTAATTTCACACTTTAGGCTTAAATTCGTCAGTTTAAGGACCTAGTTTAACCTTCCCTAATGGACCCAATTCAGAGCCCAACTGCACTCCAATTGGAGCCAAACCCTAGCCCATTCGTAGATCTTTGATTCCCCATCACAAATCGTAAGTCTAGACCCTTCGATTAGAGGTGGAGGTGGTGGATTAGAACCCTATCCGAAGTTTTTGCCAATTTTTCCTTATAGGACTCTCCACCCTAATTCGATCCTTAGAAGCGACCATAGGCTATATAAATAGAGGGCTTTCGACCCCCTTAAACCCTATTTGGACTAGTGGTGGGTGGCGTGACCGATTGTGGCCGGACGAGGGAGGATTGGATGTTCTAGGAGCGACGTTAGGGTTCCGATGGCCCCTCCTTTTTTTCCTCTTTTGTTTCATCAAGCAAAGGTAGGTGTCTCTCAGGCTTAAAGAATAATTAATTATATCATCTTGTTCCTCTCAGAGAGCTCTTTCTAATGATACCTATTTGCCTAAATTTCATGGACTATGTTGTCTTAATTTTATGTTTTACTTTGAGGTATACAAAAAGGGTAACTTTCATGTTAATTGAAAGACCCGGTGGTATGCTAAGACACCACAAACGGATAGTTAGATGGACACTAAGATCTAGAGGGGGGGAATAGATCTACCCTCCAAAAACATTAACCCTTAAAAACTTAACTACAGTCGATAGAAGATGCAGAATAGAAAAGCAATCTACTGTAGAGATGGGATCAGTATATGGAAGAGAGTGAATAAAAAGAACATGAACCGATCCTATACGATCGAACGAGCGCAGTTGAGGCAAAGATGTGAGCACAATACACCCAAGCAGATAATCAAAGAACGTAAAGCAATCACACGTGGCATAGGAAATTTTTAGGTGGTTCGGTGCAAGCCTACAGCCACCCCACACTCAACTCGAGTGTGGCTTACTGCTGATTCACAGCTTCACACTGCTGATCCACAGCTTTTGTGAAAACTTTCCCTACAACCACTGAGCTTTACAGCTTGCTACCAGAGGAATCCTCCTCTGCTGCTGGGCTTTACAGCTTGCCACAACCACTGACACACAGCTTGCGAAGATAGGTGTTCAAAGACAAAACGAAGAAATCAGAAAAACTTGAAACACATAACAAAATGTAGCTCTATGAAAGAGTAGATCGGCTCCAGTTATGAACCAAGAGACTGATGACAGTTGGTCTAAGGACCTTTCGCACAGACTCTCACAACTCTCTTAATCTTCCTGGCTCACTAAATACCTGTTTTCTGTTATAGACTTAAATTTCTATTCTCAGCAACCTAATTTCAGATATTCTAAGTGTCATTAAATTTTGTTTAATTATCATCGAAGTATGTTAGACATAGAAAAAACAAATAATTTGAAATTAGTAACTTGTTGAGTCTATTCCTAGACCCATGCTTGCTAAACTTTTTCAAGTGATCCCCTTGGTGAGGACGAGGAGTTAGTGCGTCGTGACTCCGATCGAGAGGATTTGGTTTAATCTTTAGAGATCTTTTTCTTTCCAGTTGAGGTGATTGTTGTTAGAAGATGTAAATTTGTAATAATAGACTGTTGTATAGAACTTTTACGTGTTATCAGAATTGGACTATTGTGGTTTTGGTATGTGATCTACTTGATGGAGTTGAGAAATTTTCTTCCGCTAATATTTGTGTTCTCTTTACTTATGTTATTCATCAACCAATTATGTTCTGCTGGGTTGTTCCCATTGTGGCATTCCCCTTAAGTCCGAAGAGATTTGGAAACTGGACCGGATCCTAGGTGGGGTGTCACAGCCCTAGCCTGCTCCTAGGCATGCAAAAGGTCCACCTCCAAGATTGCCGTTGTCTGGAAAGCCACCTCCATGTCAGCCACCCCGGATACCATGAGGGTCCTACGAATCTCTGGCCTCAAGCCAGTGATGAATTGCTGAGCCAAGAACCTTCGATCTGCCATGGCCGGCGGTGCGTACCGACTCAACTCCATGAACCTTGCCCAATACAGGGCAACCGACAACACCCCCAGAGCCAATGCCAAAAATTGGGTGGATAGATCGAGAAATCCTGTTGGTTTCGGGGCACTCGAAGCCACCACAACCGAAGGGGGCGGTGCTCCACCTTGCACCTCTTGGGTCCCCATGGCCAGCTCCACCTGGGACCACGCCTCCCCCCTCTGCGTCATTGCGGTCCTTAAACATGCAAGGAAACAACACGCTAAGGAAAATAGAGCATCCTAGGCTAGTCGTTGACTGTACTGGACTCTCTGGACTATTAAACACTACATTTATTCTACATTCTTGTACACTTCCATAACCCCACTCTGATACGAGTCAAACTTGATACCATTTGAATCCTATGCTGCCACCCACGTGCTGGGAAGCTCGAAAGGGTTCGATTTGGTGTCACAAGAGTGTACAGAAATCCAAAATAAATGTAGTAATTAAAATGTTTAAACTAAGGTTTACATTTATAGATAGATTTATACAATTTTATACAATTTGCAGTCCAGATATACAAGTCCCAAAGGTACAACTCAACCCCTTGGACACAATCAGTACCCGAACTGCATCTTCAAGTATAAATCAAGCTACTTCCACGAGTATGACAATAAAGTATGGCCAGTAATGTATCAAGTTGAAACTATAGTTTCTTGATGTCCAAATTTCAAGGTAAGAATGCACCATAATAAGAATATAAGAGTTGAAGATTGATTTAGAACATGGTTATGCCAAAGGGGAAATTGGCAGCATAACAGTATATTCTTAAGTTCCATAAGTTATTAAAATCTCATTTTCGATAAGTGTTAAGTTCCTAGCAATCATTAAACCATCTAGAAACTCATGAAATCCCAACCCAAAGATCAAATCTCAGGTTAGACAAAATCATAGATAAAATGGTCATTTACTGAACTGTTTATAGAGTCATGCAGTCCAATCCTAGATCGTTTAGTGTCAGAGTGAATGAAGCGAATGGAAACGAATGAATTAGATCCATACGGTCTGGGAATGGGCCGCTAGGCGTCTTTGGCGGTTGTATAATGGGCCACTTACAGACTCTGGTGGTCATCCATATGGCCGCTAAGGTCTAGAACACATAAAACATTGGTAAAGTGCCCTC
This sequence comes from Amorphophallus titanum, assembly GCA_024336825.1. NCBI lineage: Eukaryota > Viridiplantae > Streptophyta > Magnoliopsida > Alismatales > Araceae > Amorphophallus > Amorphophallus titanum. The sequence continues at coordinate 387,601 of JANBPO010006026.1, forward strand.
TAGACATGGGATTTTCATGGTACAACTAGCTCGGCGTACTAGTGAGAATCCCAGGCTCGTGGAGACTTATGGAGGCTTTGAAATAAGATTTCCTAGTCCGTTGGAAGGAATATCCAATGGAGCGGTTATCAAGTCCAAGAATGTGTGCTTAAGTGTAAAGTGTAACTAATGACAACATACCGGGATATGTGTCATGTACTTAATGAAAATGACTCTTAGATAAGAGAGAGATAGTGATAGACAGTGATTAAATCAATTAGACAAGTCCATATATAAATCCAAGTTAATTTACAAAAGTATATGTTTTGGTCATGAAAATATCATAAGTTGAAAATAACTCTAAATACTTAGAGAACATGAAATCTACTAGAATGATCTGCTAACATAACTAGATATATGAAAATAAAGCTTGAAATAGGTATAAAACCTACTTAACTAGGCTTCCATATATTAAATTTGGATCTTTCTGCATTAAGTCTCGAGTTAACATAAATACAGAATTCAAAGATAGGAAACAATCTAGTGGGTGACTGTCTGATGTGAATGGCGGTTTATTGTAGAACAACTAATCCCTTTTCGGCGTTCTACCAGAAGGTTGTTTCTTCCTGTGTAATCAGAAAATTTAAAAATAAAATAAAGTCCTAATCTTAAGGCAAATCATGCATGGAAATCAATATGAACATACTCTAAGGCATGATAGAGTGATGAGTGTAGTAAACATGTGGTGCAAGACTCACTGTAATGGAGGAAAATGATTAGCATTTAATGTAATCAAATTGCTGACACCATGCACATATTCACAGTCAGTCATAGCAAGAAAGGTGTCTGCAACAAGACCATGACCAAAAGTCATATCTACACCCCTAGCTGAAACTTCTAAGGCATGTTCAAAAAGGTCCGGAGTAATATGAATCTCAACACATTGAACAACCGTATATAACTCTTCATTTCTCTCAACCAAATTACCATAAAATTGCTGCACTAGGTTGGGGTAGTATCGAGGATATCTAGTGACAAAATCAATCCATCCCTGTTGAATCTCAAAGATTGCACAAAGATCGGGTAGAATTTCATTCACCTCATTGAAATCGACTAGTCGAGGGTCGATAATGGGCTGTGGAGGCAACCGAGGTGCATGAGGTGGTGCAAGAGCCCGCCGTTGTGGAGGAGCCGGAGCCTCATGTCTCCGAGCGCTAGTTTCCCCTTGGGTAGAATGCCGAGAACTCCTTCTAGGGGGCATCCTAGACTAGAAAACCACTTGTGGAAACCCTTGAAAGGATCGATCTCAACCATGGGGATGAAGATGGACTAAGAGACACACAAAAGGCTTGAAATGATCTTCTCCACAATCTGGAACCCAGGGGGCTACTTCACGGTCACACAAACCGTCGCGGAGGTTTCATCCCGAAACTGTGACGAACGGACCGGGTCTTGTGCGACTAGAAGAAAGATAAGGTTTTTGGGCTTGAGGGATGGAGGTTTGATATTCTTGGGTTCGAGAAGAATGTTGGAGAGAGAATGGATGCAATAGAATGAAAAAATGGGGTGAGAAAACCCCTTAAAAAAGGGTTCATTCGATGGTTCAATCGGTTCGATTTGCTAGAAATGGTCGATCGGATGGGGGCGACGATCGGCCGAAGTGGTCGACCTAGCCGTAAATTTCCATTTTTTTTTAAGTATCACCTTCACTACTTCTTTTTTATAGCACCTTCACTTCCTTTTTTTGTTTGTTTTATATATATATATATCACCTTCACTCCCCCCTTTTTTTATATCACCTTCATCAACCTTCCTTCTTGATTGAACCAATACTTTGGAGTAATGAGAGGGATTGACTTAAAATGAGAAATGATGGGGCATTGAGGATTTCTTCTGACTCTCCCCTCAGGAAGTGCCTCAGATTCCGAAGTCACTGGGTCCACATTTATTTAATCAAGGAATATTCGACCTTAGAAAAATTTCAATGAGGGTTGTATGTATAATTATTTCGGTGCACGAGATCTTCGGTGGAGGTAGGGGGACAGATGCCCTACTCTTTTCCTACATTTCCTCGCGATTTGGAGCCGAATGGTGTGAGTTTGAGTGGGTTTTCCAACTTTAAGGGCGAAACCATGTTTCGGGGGTGTGAGTCAGGTTCGCCATTTTAGGTGGTGATTTTTGGTATAAATGGTCTCATTCAAACCCCTGGCATGTTTGGACGCCATTCTTGCTGGTTTCATTGCATTTGGTCATGATTTGGGGCCGGTAGGAGTCTAGTTTCCCTCGTGAGTCATTTTGGGTTAATTTGTGGAAAATCGCCAATTTTGTGTCGTTTTGTGGTTTATTGGCCCCTTCCAGCATGTAGAAGGTTGGTATCGTGTTTATGGATGTTTCCCCATCGTTTAGAAGTGATTGGGGCATGGAAAATGGGTTTTCGTGTGGATTTTTTGTGTTTTGTACCGGGACGAGAATGCACAGGTGGCGTCGGCCGTGATCTCAATAAGAACGTGCAATAACGATGCGCCGCATCCCGAGTCAGAGAAGAATAATAGGGCTATTGGGAACCCGTCCCAGATGATGGGCGCGATCCTCTATTAACATGACCTAGGTGAGGGGCGTGTCTATATGTTGTCTCACCCGAGGTTCTGATCTTTTATTATCATGACCCAGGCGATGGCTGCGATGATCATGTTAATGCGCCTGAGGCTATGGCCGCATCTATTAACGCGACTCTAGTGTGCACCACGTTAGTGAGTTGGTGCGTTGCAAGTGTTGGACACGTTCTCTTGGCATCGCGACCCACTGTATGGGTGCATTAACCATCGCGTGGCAAGTGTGCACTGCATTAATGATATTCTATTTTCTGAATATTCTTGGTGTTGTCTCGGGCTCTGGTGAACCCAGGATTCAGTGCCTTGTTGGAGTTTGACTCGACGGATGCCTTGGATATTCCGTGAGAGTCATATCTGTGTGTCGAGGGATCCCGGAAGAGTAGTCTTATCCCGAGCAGTGTTTGGTGTTTCTCTCGTGTTAATTGGCTTGACTTTGACCCCTTGGTTAGCCTATTGTACGTGGATGTCGTGGACATCCTATGAGGGTTGTGACCGTGTTATAGGTTGTTCGGAAGTGCCATAATATCGAGTAGTATTTTGTATTATTTCAAGGGTCATTATGGTTTATGGTCAACCCAGTTGTGACCCAGCGGTTGACACGTGACCTCGTGAGTGTCTCAGTTATCCTATATAGATCGAGACTCTATTTTTGGACGTTTAGAGGTATCATGTTACC
>JANBPO010006031.1:0-18949 GCA_024336825.1 Amorphophallus titanum
TTATAGATCTACACGACACTAAGCCACTCAAGATTGAGAGCGGATTGCCGGAGGAAATGCATCATGAACAACCGACAGTCAGACAAGTCTGCTACATCACAAGCACTGGTTTACTAAATGATGCTAGGAGAGAAATGTTCTCCCTGGAATGAGTATACGAAGGCTCAAAGGAAGGTGCAAACTGAACCTAACAGACTACACATAGGACAGCTATCAAACATACAAGTAATGCGCCATAGAAACTATGTACATATCTGAGATAGCTTATGAGCCTGAGAAAAGTCAAACACCTAAGATTTACATGTGTAGACACAAATTGTCAGAGTGCTTTCTTAGGTGAGTGTGTGAGCCTTTGCTCAAACAGCAAGAGTGCTGTCAAGCGGTGAAGGCTTCACACTATGTGCAGTGTTTGGTTGAAGCAGTAATGCTGAATGAAAACTATAAGTTCCAATGAAAGGGAGGTAGAGGAAATGGAAGCAATCACACAAAAACATACCACTGCACGTTAGATTTTTAAGGTGGTTCAGTCTGCAAACCCACAAATCTATATCCACCCCTCACCAAACTGGTGAGGCTTCACTACACGAGGATGAATCCTCATGAGGACGAAGTCTTCAATACATACGCTGCAACTGCAGCAATGGGGACGAACCCCACACACACACAAGGAGCAAGCTCCTCACGAGGATGAAGTCCTTACGCCACTACAAGAGCAGCACATAGGGACAAGCCCCAACCACAGACTAGAGAACACCCTCTATCTGTCCTCCTGCACACAAACCTGCAGGGATGGTTTACCATAGACTGGAGGACCCTCCGTCTATCTTCCTACACACAAATCGATAGGGATGATTTACCATAGACCTGAGGACCCTCAGTCTATCTTCCTACACACAAACCAGTTGGGACGGGTTACAATCAAGCGAAAAAGATAAAAGGAAAATATTGCAAGTGCAGCAAAAGGTTCTTCCAGTCTCACACACAGAGATATGAAGTTTAAAGTAGGAAATGAACACCGCAGATCGGAGCTAAGAACCAAATGTAGCTTCTGACTAAGTCACAAAGCATTTCTTCAAAGTTGGGCTTCTCCATCTTAGCTTACTTCTCTCTTCATTGCTGGAATGGGTCGAGCAGGGTGAAGGGATTTCTCACTCTCACAGCCCTGGATTGGGCAGATCCAGGCACTGAACTACTCTCTCTTCTTTTCCTCTTTTCTTCTTCTCTTTGTCTCTTGGGGACGAGCTAAAGGATGTAACCTTGAAGCATGCTCGGCCAACTCTTCAGGCCAGAGGACTCTCACGATCTCTCTTCAATTCCAAGAAATTGAGGGACGGGTCTCGAAAGTCACGCCCTTTCAGAGTCAACTCTCGAAGGCGCTGTTTCGAATTCCGAGGAGGTTTCGTAGCGAGCATAGGGAGAGGGGATGCACAACAAAGATTCAGGAAAATCTTCCATTCCATAATCAAAAAAGCTAACAAAGGACAGGGCAGCTGCCCCAGCAGAACAAGGGAAGTACAAAAAGAAGAAACAAGGGGGCACCCTTTCAAGAGTCGGCCCCCGTAGCAACATCACGTGACCCAACCACCTCAGACTTACGTGCTGCATCAGACACCTGGGAAGGCAGATCCTTGACCGAGCACTCCGCACACACCTCTGTCATTGAAGTACTAGTAGATGCTCGCTCGATGGAGCTCGGCCCAGGTGCTTGGTCCCCGGTCTCGGCCCCCTTGTCATCAGACTCCTCCTTGCCATCGCTGGCCTCTGGGCCATAAGGTGTTGAGGGGGGAGGTAGGGGAGGCTCTAGGACGCTAATGTTCCTCGCTGTAGCCAGGACGGTAGCTACCCAGCCTTCCCGGAAGCCATGATCACGAGCCGGCCCGAAGAACTTCAAGGCCATCTCGATCAACTTGGCTCGATAACCCAAAGACAAGCGGAAGCCATCCACTGCCTCTTCTTCGGCAGTGGACACCACCGAGAGCAGTTCAGTGAGCTGCGCCCCTACCTCCCGAGCCCAGTCTTCGACTACTTGAACCTGTGCTCTCAGTATGGCCGCATGAGCTTTAGCCATCTCAGCCCAAACCTGGAAGAGGTCACGGGCCCACTCCAGCCTAGTGAACACCTGCTCCACCTGACGTAGCCATTCCTGAAGGCTAGCGACCTCCGTCTAGGCCGCCCTCTAGCCCTCCTCAAACACCTTACAATTTTCTGCCAAATCGATCTGCATGGCATGGCTGGCATCCAACTCTCGAGCAAGGATATTGTAGTGATGCCTCCATAAACCGAGGGCCTTGGTGACCGTACACACGCTCTGCACGGCTAGATCTGTCAACTCCTTCTCAGCCCCGGGACCAAACACCCCGACGGTCTCAAACCAGTTGACGCTCTGGTTCAAGAGATCCACTAACGCCCTAGACCCAGTGTGCCCAACTGTAACCCCCTCAGGCAGTGAATGTTGGACTCGCGGGGGGAACTCAGACGATAGGGGGCAAGTGGGCTCATCAACAATGGGGGCTTTACCCTTATCTCACCTCTCTCCCATAGGGGCAGGCATGGTGGGAGAGGGGAAATAATTATTTTATTTACCTTTTAGAATAATTAGGATCTGTTTGATAACCGTGTAGGGGTAGCGTAATCGACCCCAGAGGGTCGATTATGTTACCCCTGCCCGATTAAGGGCGGATGTGTGAGGGGGGAGGAGAGAGAAGTGAGACCACCCGGTTAGGCGATGTCCGCTAACCGGGAGATAATCCCGCTCTCAAAGCGGGCCTAAATAGGTACAACATCTAGGAACTATTGTCAACAAAACTAGGTGCCTGCCACCTCCTTCTAAGCGGTCACCATTTCATGGATTGTGAATGCTTTACTGTGGGTTTTCTGGACTTGTGGGCGGCGTGGATTTTTGCGTATAAGTTCTTTGTCTGAAATGCGAGCAGCACATCCAACCCAAACCCCACCACACGCCAACGCCATGACCACGAACACAAGGCGGTAGCAGTGCGTCCCCGCGCAGGTGTTGCCACCGTCGACGGTCTTGGTCACCTGCACGTCGTAGAGGATCCCGGTGAGGAGCCCAGAGAAGAGGAAGGAGCTGAGTGGGAGGTCTAGGATGACGATGACTTGAGTCCGAACAGCTCTGACACTGTGGGCATGGTGACGACCATGCAGAAAAAAATAATAATAAGTTGAGGTCGAGAAAAATTGTGGAATTCTTTTAAAATGAACCGACGGAAAAAAATCGTGGAGTTCTCTTATAGTATATAGAATAGATCGGAAGTTCTTTGGTTACATACATACATACCAATTATCTCGATTCCATGGCGACACTATCTTCCATGGTAACAAAGCCTCCCCCAACCAGTAGGGGGTAGAAAGGGCAGGATGATTCAATTGAGTGTATATCTATTATTTAGTGATGCCTATGTTATTATGTAAGATGATAGTCAAATTTAATGTTAAAAAATAAGTGAAATTCTATTCTAAACCCATGAAATTTAATGCTAAATAAACAAGCATTATAGCTCATATATGTATCTAACAATTATATTGGGTTTAATTACTATGAATATGAGTATAGGGAGTGTATGGAAAAGAACCAAACTTCTCTTTCCAACAGAGAAAGAAATTCCGCACTGCGGCGGTAGAGCAGTGAGGGAGGAGGACATGGAATTAATGGACTCATTAGTGGAGGAGGAGATCCGGATCTCACCATGCACCGTGAAGAACGTCGTGACCGGTGCTTTCCGAGACACGTAGCGTCCTTGCTGCCAACAACAGAGGGGATGAAGTCTAGAGTCGCATCCAACGCCATGATCACCACCATGCATGTAAGCCGACATGAGCACTCATCAAGTTAAACCTCCTCAAGAACAAGGACAATACTTGGTAAGTCTTTATTTCTATGATTCAAGAGAATCTGAGCTTAACTTGTGATTTTACAGGTTCAAGAATGGTATTTTAAACCTTCACATATCTAAATGAAAATGGTAATATCTAACCACTTTTTAACCTTGAGAAAATGGAGGTTTGATGGTGGTTTTTGACCCAAACTGGCAGGGGTCGACCCTCTCTGGGTCTGGGCCAAGTTGGAGGCCAGTTGCAGCAAGGGTCGACCCCCTTCTTCTCAGGTTCTGGTTTTGATGTTCTGTGTAGAAATCTGCACAAGGGTCAACCCCAGGGGTCTACGCCTTTTGCCCAGACTACTGTCTGGGTAGTTCTGAGCATAAAATGCTCAGGAGTCGACTCCAAGGGTCGACTCTTTTCGGACGGGCTTTACGAAAATGCTTTAAACTTGATTTTTAGCCATGAAAATATTACCTTTTGCCCCTAAATGGTTCCTACACCTATGAGAGTGTTTTTAACATATTCTAGAAGGGGTAGATGGGTCATTTGGCCCCTCTAAGTTATATAAATACACATATTGCCAATTTTGGTGAAGAGAAGCCTAATATGCTAATATTTTTCCATCTTGTAGGAAAAGAAAGGGAAGAAGGAAAGAAGGATAAGAAGAGAAGGGTATTTTATCTACTTCAAAGCTTTTTTGGAGCTCGTGGAAGAAGAAAAAGAGGAGCAGATTGAAGAAACGAACAAGATGATGATGAAATCGTGATCATCCGTCTATGACACCATGAAGAATCGGATCATCCAGAGAAGGGGGAGCCTTACACTTGATAGATTATCTTTATTTCGGTCTTTAGAGTACATCTTGAGCTCATTGTATCAATTTGTGCACATTTTGATCATTTCTGAATGAATGTACTATGTGTGTGTTTAGAGAATGGATCTCCGCGTGTTGGTTGGTGGTTGGGGAAGTCATTCCTCATGTGTGTAGGAATAGCCTGCATATGTGGTTGGGGGTTGTACCCCGTGTGTGCAAGTGTTTGCCTCCGTGTGTGGTGGAGCGTAGCTCCATGTGTACTATCTTGTAAGGGTCTTTGCAAGATAGTGGAAGCCTCACTAATCTGGTGAGGGATGGACGTAGGCACACAGGGTGTATTGCCGAACCACCTAAAAAATCCTTTGTCTCTTGTGGTCTGCTTATTTATCTATTTGAATGCTATTCCAATACTTGTGTGATCGGTGAGTGTGAGTGAATTTTCAAATTCTTGATATTCAATTTGCTATATTAATTGAACCATTCGGCAAGTTTCTTGTCCATCATCATCATCCCTTTCCCCGGTCCACAGAGGGGGCTTGCGAGCGTGGACCGGGAATTGTGCTGCTCGCGTGCGGGTTGACTCGTTGCCGGTGATCCGGCGGCTAGGCGGCTTCCTTCGCGCGGTATCGCGCGTGGTATGAATTGAGGTCGGGGTCTGGATCGGTGAGCTTTATTCCCTGTTCGGCGCACTCCCGCTGGATCGTGTCGAGATACCGGATCATTTGTGGCACGCGCATTTCGCTGGTAACCGGGATGAAGCGCATGGTGACCAGCTTTTGCGCGTAGGGCAGAGGCTTGATCGCCGTGTCGTATATCTCCCGAAACTCGGCGCTCTCTTCCCGCAGGATCGGCACGCCATGAATGAGCTTCCATTCGCACCGCACCTCGTCTGCGGTCATGTCGCCGCGCTGCTCGGCGGCTTCACGCGCCCACAAAAACTGGAGGCGGTTCTGCTCAAGCGATCGGTCGCGTCCCAACTGCCATTCGACAGTGAAGGGCTTGGCGAGGTTGCCAGCGAGACGAATGAAGTCGTCCAAGTCGTCCTGGCTGTTGATTATGCGGTGCGGCACGGCAAAATCCCTTCGGCTACCGATTCCGCCTCAAGCCGCGCCGCCTCTGCCGACAGGCTGATTCCATGCTCGGCGTAGAACAGGCGTTCGCTGCCGAGCCCATGGAATCCCATCCGGCTGTCCTGATGATGGAAGCGGCAAAGCGGGACGATGCGCCGGTCATCCTTGGTCTTGAGGCCAGTGCGGACGTGGTGAGCGTCCACCGGCATCTGTCCACAGACCAAGCAGCCCATCCCTTTGACCCGAGCGATATGCTTGGGCTGCTTGGGAAGGCGGGGCTTGATCCGCTTATGGTTGACCGGCACGCCCACCTTAAAATGGCACGTCGGAATCGAGGTCGTCGGCGTCAACTGGCGCAAACTCGCGCTGGTCGCTGCCATCGGAATAGGTGCCAGCGGGCGGATTTTCGTTGACCGCGGCCTTGATCTTTTCCTGCAACCACGGGCGCAGTTTGTCCCATGATTCCGTATTGTCGGCGTCATAGATGATCGCCTCGCCCTCCAGCTTGGGGGCAGGAACGCCATCGGGCAGTTTGCTGACCGTGCCGACATTGGCATAGACGCCGCCGCCGTCCTTGGGCTTGTGGATGACCGTGATCATGCACGGCGCGCCCAGCACGGTCGAAACATCGAACCGCTTGAGTTCGTCGGGCGTGAAGGCTCGACCGCGCCAGCTTTGCAGCATCGGGCGCAAATTCGATTTCTCGGACAGGGACAGGGTGTATTGCGCGCCGATCGCCATCGGGCCTTCGTGCTTCACCCCGTCCTTTTCCCACTCCATCCGAAGCGCCGGGATCTGCCAGCGCAGATAAATCTTGTGCTTGGCGCCGAAGTGGCTGTCCTGCATTCCCATGTCCACGAACATGTCGCAGACTGCCAGATGCGAGCCCTCGGGGACGGGATCGAAATCCTTGCCGCCGCCAGTGTCAGATGCGTAAGTCGCCATTATTCAAACCTTTCAAGCTACTTTTCGTTCGTTCGTGATTGTGAAGCCGGGTATTTCCCGCGCACCGGCGTTCACGGCCTTTCCGGCCAATTCGCGCAGAAATTCCTTGAGGTCGTCGGGATGCGTCTCGCGCGCCCACCGAAGGGCGGCGGCGCTGTCCGTCATTTCGGCCTGCCAATAGGTGCGCAGACCGATCGCCCGACCGCCGCCTTGAACATGGCTTTTCGCCTTCTCGGCACGGTTGGCGTTCTTGTTCGCCTTGACCGCGGCGTCCTGCAATTCGCGGGTCGCGGTCAGGTCGGTGAGGCTGCCAGAGGTCTTTGCGGCTGCTACCGCCTCCGCTGCCAGCCTATCGGCTTCCACCCTCGTCTCTTGTGCGATCCGTTCGCGTTCGGCTTCTTGCGCCTGGAGCCATGCTGTCAGCGGCTTCTGGACGGCGGCAATCACGTCCTCGACCTTGGTCAAGACGGGCTTCCACTTTTCCTGCACGGCCTTGGCGGCGTCGTCGTGCGGCTGCTTTTCCTCCTTGCGCGCGGCGTCCGCATCCTTGCGGATTTGCTTGGCGCCGGTTATGATCGCGGCGAGGGCATCGGCTTGGCCTTGCGTCTCGACAGGCGCGCCGTCCACGAAGTTGGCAGCTTCCGCATAGAGGTCATCAACCGCCATGCTGAAAGCAATGTCAGGGGTGGCGTTCGGGATCATGCCGCGAGCCTTTCGCAGTCGATGGCGTCGATCCGGGCGCGAACATGATCCATCGCTTTGCCGATACCGTTGAGGTAACCCCAAGGCGCGCGGACAGGCTTACCCTTGTGCTGGCGGCGCTCTTCCCAGCGGTCCCACAGCAAGAGCCATTTTCGGACGAGGCGGGCACGTTCGGTCACAGCTTGGCACTCCAAGGAATATGGTGGGCGATGACCACCGCAACGAAAGCTGCGAGGATCAGGGATCGGGGCACCGTCCAGAATTGTTCGGGCTCCCGCTGGATATGCTCGGCAGGCTCAAGCTCGCGGAGGCTGTCTCCGTTGGCGCTCCAATCAAAGTGCTCGCGTGTGCCATAGGCAGGGCGGGTGCAGCGGAGGTGGCGGAGGTGGGCGTGTTTCATGCGTCCAACTCCCTGACCTTCACGTTGACAATTTCGTCTTGGTAGTCCTTGGTGTCGTCGAATATCTCGCGCGCCTTTTCCTCGGCTTGCTCAGGGCTGTCTGCCCGAACGTCGATCACCTCCTCGTTCTCTTCGACGGTCTCGTATTCGATGGTCACCGAATACTTCTTTTCGCCAAATTCCGGGCCTTCCTTGCCCCACTTCGGGTCATAGAATTTGCGGATCGCTGGCAGCGTTTCGGACAGAGGCATGTTGGCAATTTCGTGGAGCGTCGGCTTAGCGTCGGCCATTTCAATTCCCCTTCAAAGTCGGATTGGTCGGGCCCGCGACGAAATGGCTTTCGTCCAGCCCCCACCTCGCCACCATGTCGGCCCGGTGCTGCATCTGGATGCGGTCACACTCGGCCATGAAGGCTTCGCTTGCTTCCAGAGTGGCGTGGAAACGGTCAGCGGGGGACGCGTCTGCCGGGAGGCTTTCGAGGACGCGCATCATTTGTCCGAAGCCGCCTGTCATTGTCCGCGCTCCCGTTCGGCAAGCATGGCGTCGGCGAAAGTCCAGCAGACGGTGGATATGGCGTCGGGATGGCCCTGCATAATGGCGCCGAACGAAACTGAATTGGCCAGCAGCCCGACCAAAGCCTGTCCCGCGAACCAGTCGCGAATTGTCATGCCGTCGTAGCCGTGGTAGACATCGCCCGCTGCCGTCGCGGTGATCGCGGGCGGGAATGCGGGGGGATAGGTGGGCGCGCTCACGACACACCCCCTTCATGCGCAACCCGCATTCCCAGAGCATGTGCCAGCATCGCAGCAAGAGCAGCGGTATCGCGAACAGGCGCGTTGAACGCACATTCGCAAGCCCAGCAGTCGTAACCGCGAACCTCAACGACGTTACCGCACACGTTGCAGCCGTCAGGGCTGGCTATGTCGGTGGTGAAGTGTGCGACCTGTTCCGGTGTGACCTGGGGTAGTTCTTGGCGACCAGCCTAGAAACACTGGAATATACTCTGAGCCAGCTTCACAATGGGAGTTCGAACACCTTCAACCGACATCGGAGCTGCCCGGAGGAGTAATTCTTTACGCAATTTGTCTTCTATAGATGACCTGAGGCGAGTTACAAAAGCTCCCATGGCCTATCCTTCAAGCTTCCTGGGGCACCCTTTGACCGAGGTGATCCTCCACGAGTCCTCTTTAAGATCCAGGAGGGAGGAGGTCATTTGACCATCGTAGCACCCCAGTCTGGCCATTGTCCCTGGTGCGCGCAGATTGTCCTCACTAGGCTCAAGTTGGACCCCTCACCACCTTTTTGTTCATTGCGACCACCACTGACCTCGTCTGGGGTCCCCGTCTTCGACATCGCGAAGCAGACTCATCCATGGTCACTTCAACTCCAGCCCCACTTCGAGAAACACTTGGTGGAGCCTGTGGTTATCCCAACCCCACAGCGTTGTCCTGCTGACCAGGCTGAGCGGAACTAGGTCGGCCCTAGAAGCTCGACCTGCGACGACCTTGCTCGAACTCTGGACGATCAGCGGCTTCTACAGCGAACTCCTACCTCATCGCCAGACACTTCGGCAGTAGCCCCACACCCTACAATGCCCAGAGGAGTCCATGGCTTCCTCTACATTGGATTGCTATCCTGCGAGTCCAGTTCGGGCAGAACTGGCTTCCTACACATTTCCCCACCCCGTGCATGGCTGGCTGAAAGCCCCTCCCTACGTGGAGGTAAATATTGGGTGTAATATTCAATTCCCCACCCCTTATCCAACCCTCCTGCATGAGGTGTAATGGTGTAACAGTGAGTTTCAGGTCAACCGACAACGACGTAGTGTGCGGGTTGCGCTCCCACACTTCCCCGCTCCCCCACGTCTCCGACTGGGGTTGATTTCTTCAAATCGATCAGGTGAGCACTCCGTTCCCCTCTACTAGTTAATCACTTTGCTTATCTAGTATCATTTTTACTGCCTGTCGGATGGTGAGTGAGTGCTCGATCCCCGTTCCACTCATTTATGCATCCCACTGCAAAGTGAGCTACGAGTGCCACCTTTAACCCATGCCCATGGCATGCTGGCTGCCCATGATTGTGGGATTCCCAACCCCCTTAGGGGGTCCTTCCAAGCATAGCTAAGTCCTCAGAATAGTGAGGTCCCACCCTAGATCCTTACGATCATCCCGAGTCTTCTCCGGGTGAAGTGTGTGCCGTGCGAGTGGCTTTGGACTCCATGATGGGGTTAAGAGCTGTTGCTTACCGTGTTTGTCGTGCCGTGTCCAATGGCCGATGTGTTGTAAAGGCTCATTTATTATTTCAGGACGTGAAGGTAAGCTGAGATTGGCATTTCTCCTTGGGCTTTGTGCAGTAGCTGGTACTCTCTTTCTTTGCACTTTGGCATCTTGTTATTGATTGTTCGCTGGATCAGTACTCATGACGTGCTATTTGTGATTTTTATAAATTATGATGGTGCCGAGTGTATGCTGAGATGTAGATATCGAGATATTTTTTTGATGCCTGAGTGCGTTGTATGAGTGCGCAGCGGAAGTGTGTGGGCTAATAACCCATGGGCCGAGGATCATTGTCGTAAGATTCTAGCCAGTCGAGAGAATTATCTTCGTCAATGTGACTTCATCTTGGCTTCCTGTGCCTTGATGTCGTTTGTTGCCGTACTGTTGCTGGAGTCCTTCTGGTGTTGGCATTAGCATTTGTGGGTATTGGGGAATCTATCAGCATTCCTATAGATTGAGTGCCCTTTGCTTTGCATTTTCTTTCTTGGGTGTTGTGTCCTCGAGGTGTTATCATGATCCTTGAGCTACATTTCCCGAGATTGTCATTTTCTTGTTGTCATGGGTCTTTTCTTGGTGAGCTACTTGATGCATGACTCATCCCCTATAGTCGTGTGTTCAGCTGTTATTGTGCCTTGATCTGACTCAACTTGCAGTTGTGTTCCATGGTTCTGTACTCTGTACGGAGCTGCGATCCTGCAGGTGCTGCCGTTGTTGTTGTTTTAGTGCTATTTCTCAATGATTTTGTGTATCTGTCTTAGCATTATGTGGACCGTGATCTTGTCAGTTAGCTTTGCTATACTCTTCTCTCCTGGTAGAGTTAGCTTGCGACTCGATCAGATGTTATATCTGAGTGAGGACTGACTTGATTGTGTTTGTGGTCCGGTGCTGTTCTCATTGGTGTCCTATGTGCTAGGTGTTTTCTGTCGCCTTTGGCACTGGAGTCGATAATGTTGTCGAGCTGTCAGCCGTGAGGATTGTGTCTCCTTGTTTAAGCTAATGCTTGTCGTATCTGTCATTTTGCTTCCTCGATATCTGTTGTCGTGGCATGGTCGTGTCTCTTTCCCTGTGAGACGTAAGCAACGTTGCCTTGTTTCGGCAGTGTTAGACTTATGTTCACTTGTGTCGTGCTCGATCTTGAGTGTGTACTTGTGATTATTGTCTGACTGTGTTCCTCTGAGCGATGTTTCTCGTGATTCATGTTAGTGTCTTTGCACACACTCACGTGTTTTATCCAAAATGGGTGGCATCACCTATGATAAGGCCTCACCCCGAAGGTCTCCAAGAAAGCCACACTCTTTTATTCTCTTTCCCATCGACCAAATGAGACAGCCGGCACCCTTAAAACACTGAGCATGTGAGGGCCGAAGCACGAGACCCTTAAGGCAAGAGTAGGATCCATCCCCTCGAGCCCGGGTCAGAGTATGAGAAGAGGGCCGTGTCCTCGCAGGCTTGAAAATGGGAATCCAAAAGTGAAATGATGATATTCTCTCTGAAAAAAAAGAAGAAAAAAGAAAAAAGAGAAGAAGCACAAAAGGACAAAAATAAGTATGCATATATGTGACAAAGTCACGTGAAAGTCTGGTCGTAATTGTGCCTGACCCCAGCAAATGAAACCCCTCTCCCTAAGAAAAGTGAAAAAATTCTACAGAAGGGGCATCAAAACGTCAAATGCTCGAGGAATGGTCTGAAATTACCTGAAAGGGGAAAGTCGAGTAGGTTCTCAACTAGCTCGCTGGGTTAATGACTTTGCCAGTCCTCTCAGGAGGTTTATCCCTTACATTCTTCCTTCTCCCACCAAAAGATGAAAGCTCAGTGGAGGTCCTAAAGGGTGAACCCTGTCAAAATTGCAACCCTGCTTAGTAAAAACACACATATGGTTGTCCACTTTAAAAGGCAGAAGCCATTGCTACGAAGGGGTCTCTATGTTTCTGGACGATCAAGACCCCTATTTACCATCCTTAATACTTTCTCATATTACCTCGGGCTTAGGTCAATGCAAGCGCGTCACCTATGGGTGCGACGGCATCTGATTCTGGGTCAGCGTTGCACGGTTGACCGTTAGGGTTCCAGGGTGTGCCATTATATACCATCTAGGGTTGTGAGGAAATAGACCCGGGTCGGGCAAATCCTTTACCTCGAATGCTTTTTGGCTGTATCCCTATGGTCGGAAGCAACTGGGAGCCTAAGCATGGCATGATGGTATTGTCATTAGGATAAGACTTAATCGGTGGGACTATCATTCGAGGAGTCTAGAGGCCCAAATCAACGTAGATATGCGTTCAGGATACCTGGGATATAATTTAGAAGACCCCTGTCTCCATGTAGGTCAGGTGCCACATGGGTGGTCACCAGGCGTTCAAAAAAATAACCAAAAAAAAGAGAAGAACAAAAAAGACAAAAAAATCCATATATTCAAAACCACCACAAAAAGATAAAAATATATATATAACTCTAAAAAATGCAAAAAAAGGTGTAAGAGCCCAAAAAGCTAAGGTCTTTCAGAATCTGAATTTATCTAGACTCAGGTTAAATTGGTTGAGAAAATCTAGAAATATGTATTGTTATTAAACAACACTTTCTGGAAATCAAATGGGCAACTGTGTTAAAATAATAAACCAAATATGCTGAAGGCAGAGCAATGATTGAATGCACTGAGAAACTGGATACTTCATCAATGAAATGGAGAAAAACTCACGTCATGAGGTGCTTCAAGTTATCTCTGTTTAGAAAAATTAAATGGTTAGTTCCACTGAGTAACTAGGGGTACTGGCGTCTGATAAACATGTACCCTTACGCAAAAAAGTGGAAACTATATCTGAGATAGAATAGTAGATCCTACTAAGTAACTAGGGGTACTGACATCTGATAAACATGTACTCTTATGTAAAAAGGTAAGATCCAAACCTCAGGTCACACGGCACCCCTACCGAGGTAATTGATGCTCTGGGGACCCCTAGGAGTCACTGCGGCTCACACTGGGTGCCCATGGCAACCCTCTGGCCACACGCCGTAGCAGGGCCCAACACCCACTCAACCGAAGGCTAAATGGCCCAAAATGACACAAGGAGCGAATGGGGAGGAGATCGTGCTACAGACCCTGGGCGCGACATTAATGCACTCGGGCACCGGAGCGTGACCCTGGAGAATGCGCTCGCAGAGGTGAGCACGATCTTCAAGAATGCGCTCGCCACGGGCAACGCATTCTGGATGAACGTGCTCATCTCCCCAAGCGCGACACCAAACGAATGTTCTCCCTGACTCTGGTGCGATCAGAACGTGCTATGATCCCATGGCATGATCTAAACTGCCAAACTGTTCATCTTCTCTGATGAATGCGCTCGGTCGACGCGACACGTTATGCAAGAATGCGCCCCTGGTCTACGGCACGACAACGGGCCGAGCCTAGTTCACGCGCTTCACTCGAAAAAACTTGATCCCCTGCCCCATTCACCCCCAGGCGAAGGGGAAACAAAAGGGGGAACATCCCCTTATCATCCTAGCATGCATCTAAGCCCTTAGATCGATCGAAAACTCTAAGAATCAACGGATCCGGCGCTCAAACCCTTAACATGGAAATTCCCTTCTCGGCACAAAATAACCCCCTCTCGGCCTCCCATCGGCCTACGAGGAATGCTGTAAAGAGGATAAGGATCCGTCCCCCTACCTCAATGAAGCTTGAAATCCATCGAGAAGCAGTCGATCCACCAATCTAGCTCGAACATGAACTCCGCCCACGCACCACGAAAAGGGCACCACCGCGATCCTCTCGCTGCCAATATACCCCTTATTGTACAAACCAACTTAGCCTGTCATGGTGGCAATAACAAATATCAAGTGCGTAGCCCAGAAATATAATCATAGAGACCTTCATACCATGTTCCGGAATCCAGCTCAGAATTAATTGGCAGTAAGTGGAGAGGCCATTGTTTTACAAAACCCATTACTCATACACAATGATCCAGCTTAACATTTTCCTCACATCTCAACAATATCACAGAGAGTCTATGATGTAAGACACAACAGATGAGGGGTCAAAATAAGACATGAGGCAAGAACATCACATTGAGTAGGGGGTGGCTTTGAAACCATGTGAAAGTTATTGAGTTGTCTAATTCAAAATCTTAAGGCAATGAGTAGAGTAGGTTTCACTCTTTCAACCATACTTTGTTTTTGTCCCTTAATTTATGTTAAAAAAGAATGGCACGACCAAGTGAGGATGCACTAACAATTAGGATAATCATAAGCACTTTCAAGGAAGCCAATATCAAGGGTAACACAACAAAAGAGTACAAGCTGAGCCCACCAGACCCATTTGAGCCTATAAACAGCTTCATAAAAATGACAAACGCTTTATAGCAAAACAAAAGATCTGGGGGGATGTTGCACGTAGAGCTCCTCAGTGAGGCCACAATGAATAAGGGATTCATCACATTCCGTTGATAGAGAAGGCATCTATGGATAGTTGCAACAGTATCCATGGTGCACACAAAGGTCACATTGGCAACAACAGAAACAATCTTGTAATCAATACCATACTCTCCAATGAAACAATAAGCGACCAACCAAGCCTTGCATTACTTAGTAGATCTGCCAAGCTGAATTTTCACCTTATAGTCTGCAGGGAACTGAGGAGAATTATGCCAGCCAGCAAGGGAACAAGATCCAAGTGTAGACCTGCTGAAAGGTCTGAAAGTCCCTCCTACATATCCTACTACTGTAGGTATTGTACCACCCTGGGTTATCAAAAGCGCCTGAGGTGCTTGCCTAAGTGATGATTCAAGGCGGCGACAGCTCACCTCACTCTGGCCCAAATCGCTGAGGCGACTGCCTCAGACGCTTTTGGGCTGCCTTGGCATGCATGGCCCGCCTCGCCCGTCCAGGCCCAGGAGCACCAACCCACCTGCGACCAGCCAATACAGGACTGTTTTGCCCGCCCGCGACCCGCCACCCCAGCCAAGGCCAGCGATCGCCCGATAAGGAGATCCAGGTTATAAAGTGCCCTCTTCTCCCATCAAATCTCTCTCCCGATCCATCCTCTCTACTCGGCATCACCGAGAGCGGACTTAGTTACTTGGTCCATAATCACCCATATAGCATCAAACCCACTTCTGATTTTCGACAATCCAATAATAAAATTCATACCAATACTATCCCATTTCCACTCTAGTATTTCGAGAGGTTTCAGCTTCGTAGCTGGTTTGTGATGTTTGGCTTTAACTTGTTGGCAGACCAAACATCAGCTCACGAACTCGGCTACCTCTCTTTTCATGTTAGGCCACCAGAAGATTTTTTTTAGGTCTTAGTATATTTTTATGGCACCAGGATGAATAGAGTACCTCGATTGATGTGCCTCCTCCATGATTTTACTCTTGATGGTAGAACAATCAGGTACACAAGTTCTTCCTTTGAAAAGTGGACTTCCATCATCCACCAAAAGGAAATCCGGTTGTTGATCTAATTTCTCTTTAATGTCAACAATCAACGGATCATCATCTTGTAGCTCTTTAATTTCTGAGAGTAACTTGGGTTGGAGTCTAATATTTGTAATTAAGACTCCTTCTTCCTTCTCCTCCATATTGAGGTTTAAGTTTGCCATTTGCTCTAACAGATACCACTCTTTAATCATCAGGGTTGATAATAATGTCATCGGCTTCCTACTAAGAGCATCTACAACGATATTACCTTTTCCTGGGTGGTACCGTATAGAAACATTAAAATCCTTCAAGTACTCCAACCACCGTCTCTGCCTCATATTGAGTTCTTTTTGAAAGAATAAATACTTGAGGCTCTTGTGGTCGGAATATACAACGAATACCTCACTATAGAGATAATGCCGCCAAATCTTCAAGGCAAAGACTATAGCCATCAGTTCTAAGTCATGCACGGGATAATTCTCCTCGTGCTTTTTTGATTGTCTTTGAGGAATAAGCGACTACCTTGCCATGTTGCATCAATACACAACCCAAGCCAATTTCGGAGGCATCATTATAAACTTCAATTCCTCCTCCTTCAGTAGGCAATGTGAGTATAGGGGCAGTAGTCAAATAATCTTTTAGAGTTTGAAAGCTCTTCTCACAGTCTTCGAACCATATATAAGGAATCTCCTTTCTCGTCAATATTGTCAAAGATGCAACGATCTTGGAGAAATCCTTAATAAATCTTCTATAATATCTGGCCAATCCTAAGAAGCTTCAAAATTTGGTCATGCTAGTAGGTATCTCTCAGTTCTTTACAGCCTCGACTTTTGAAGGATCAACCTTAATACCTTTCTGAGAAATTATGTGACCTAGAAAAGAAACTTCTTCAAGTCAGAAATCACACTTGCTAAGATTAGCATAACAGAATAGCAGACATTGGTGCAATGTCACACCCAGAATTCCCATGGTTTATAGAATGGACTTCTGTCCTACCTGACATTAATAGTTGCGGACCCTCAACCCTTAAATATTTCTGAATCAGATGTGGCCAACATAAAGTCAAAGGATTATGTTCTCGAATATTGACAAGAAATTTTTCTAAAGGAATAGCGTGTCATAACTAACACGGGTGATAATGATGAAGATCCATGATATAACAGAGTTTAGAGACTAAAGAACATGTAGGGACAACATATCGATAAATCTCTCATGAAATCTAAATATTCGTGAAACTAGGTTAAATGGCCTCTATATAGTCGCCGTGAATTCAAAATTTTAGTAGGCACGAATGAAAATGATATCAGTGTCATAGATGTTAATTCTAGTTGGCGTCAACTATCAGGTCGCCAATTACAGATAGAAACTAGACTTCTCACGGTGACCCATCGGGCGATCCGTGATGGCTAGGTCGTCATATTTCTTTAGAGTTGACATGACAATCAATAGTTTTCAAGATTTTGAGGGTACAACTTGCTCGGCTATCTTGAGAGAATCCAAGGCTAGCGTAGACTTATGGAGTTCTCTATGATGAAATCACTAGTCTGAAGGAAGGAATATCTCGCGGAGGGTTCAAACATCACCGAGAGTTGTGGGGTATACGAGAATTATCGTGAAATGTGGGACTGCATCTACGGATTGAGACACAGTCCCAAATAGACCTACAGTGTGGGCCGAGAAACACGCGAGAAAAGTCGTGAGGACAGAGAATTGGCACCCTATTTAGTGGTCACCAATTCCTAATTGGCGCCTGAATAGAGGGTCGCCCAAGATAGGATTGGTGATCCGCTCTAATAACAGGTGAAAGGATTGGAATGTGCACGGCTGAGATCCAGAGGGGGGGTGAATGGATCCCAGTGAAAACTTTTATGAAATTTAAAAATTAAACTACTCTTACTGATCTAAATTAATTGCAATGCTCTTCTCAAGGAGTAAATGCCAGCGAATATCAATCAAATGAAGAAAGTAATCAATCAACCAATTATAGTACTAGGTGGAGGTTTGATCTAAGTTCTCATCATGAAAGAGGTGGCATTCTAGATAGGCCTAACCTATCTTTCCTGCCATGCCTTTTAATATACTGATTGGTTGACAAACACGCTCAGATCATATGAATGAAACCATGTTTTGAATTGTATACCAAGTGACAGCGGTCCTAATCATGCATTTAAGCAGAGAAATACAAGGATAGGCAATCACACAAGGGTTACCTAGAATCAAATTATTTTCGAATCGACGTCCGTCTGGAAGGTCACTAATTCATGAATTAGCGTCCCGCCCTCCAAACATGAATTTTCTTACTATTTTCTTTCATATAAAATTATAATTGGCATCTGACCCCCCAGACACGAATTCTTTCTTTTCAAATTTTGGCAATTTCTGAACCTTCTATATTTCATTCCAAAATGGCACCTTTTGCTATGGACGTTAATTAAATGGTGACTCCTAGGTTTGACGTCATTTTCTGCATAATTTCGAACCCAACAGAACCTCGATCTTTCTCCATTTTGAGGTCATTTTCTACTTGGGAAAGGGTCCCTAAGGCTTTCTAAGGCTGGGAGGACACTTGGCCATTGAATATCCTCTTCCAAATCCCATTAAAACTGATTTTTCTAATTTTTATGGAACTAAACTCTAAATTTTACCTCTATAAATAAGGACTCTCTCTCCCTTATGTTTAAGGCGGATTCAATAGTCTAAGGGGAGGTGGTACTAGATCAAAGGCTCAAGGAGGGAGTCTCCCATGTGCCAAAGCTTCATCTTTTGGAGACTTTTTCCCCATTGAAGATCTAAAGCCATGAAGAAAATCCAATAAGCCTAATTCTTCCCTTACCACTTATTTCTCTTACGCATTTAATTTAGTGCATGCATCATCTTCATCTTCTCTATTTATTCTTTTTCCTATCTCAACCACATTGAGATCCTCCCATAGTGTAACACTTGCACCCTCCTTTTCTTCATTCATCATTATGTTCCACCGTTTGCATAGGGGTTTAAAGCCAACACCAACAATGTGTGCTTTCATGTTTATGCTTATTAAGAGCTTGATGCTACACATCTTTGTATTCTAATTCATATCTTTTGCTGGTTGTTATTTGTGTTTTGCAAGGGTAATCATCCAAAGGAAGAACTCTCATCATCGGTCGGCCGATTGGAAGAGAAGGTGGACCTCACAATCTCCCCACATTTTAAAGGTATTTATATCGCGATCCCTCCCATTTCTTTATTGTTATATTCGTTTGAGGTAACCCCTCTAGCGATCACACCCCTATTAGCATCCACGTATGCCCCCTTTTTCTTCCCCTTTCTCTTTTTTCTTCTTTTCCACACATCACATTAATCCTTCTTTTTTAAGTAGATTTTTCATAATCTACAAATTGGCGATCACGGTGGAACATCATTATTTTTCTTTTGGTTACCCTTTCCTTTTGGCACCCACGTGTGCCCTTCCCTTTCGCACCCGCAGTGCATCTCCCCTTATGCTCCAC